>NW_019379553.1:590131-628790 GCF_000648655.2 Copidosoma floridanum
TAGTCTTTAAAAAAAAAAAAAAAAAAAATAGCTAGAGGCACCATCGCGCATTCGATAACTAGCTGCGTCGCACCGTTTATTATTTTTTTTTTTTCGCGGACGAAAGTCCCACACTCGCACGCGCGTAGCTGTACGTATACATGGGTAATAGGTGCCTATACACCGGGAGACAATGGCCCTTTTCGCGTGTAAAAAAAAAAAAAAAAAAAAAAATCCTTCGAACAGTCAACTTGATATCTTGTGTACCTACTTCTAAGCATCCCAAGCCAATATAATTAACTTACAAAATCAATAATGCACTGCACTCTCGTATTTACGGATAAGTTGAAAAAAAAAAAAAGTAATAATAATAATAACTCACCGTATGACCTTCGAATGGTGCATGGCACTGGTAATATCAATAAGAATGAATTGTCAATGAAAAATTCAACACACCTGTTTCGGCTTCAACGTCGCTTTTGTACTCTGCAAAAAAGCAACATCAAAGTTAATCAATGATAGGCTCCAAAGAAACCTTCAAAAGTCAAGTATGTGTTTTCCTTATTACCTCCGTCGAACTTTTTGAGCTCCGAGTAGGGTCCCCACTCGCCGAGTCTGTCGCCTTTGGGGTGCTCCTCGTCGTTGCGTGCCCTCAGTTTGGCCTCGTAGTTGCCAGCCTCGATGCCCGTGATTCTCGTCTGGACGATCTTCTCTTTACCAATGGTGCTCACGATGTCGACCTCCTTGCCCTCGAGCCACTCGTCCTCGCCTTCTTTGCGGTACAGGAGCTACGCGCATCGATGTGGACGAACGGGTAAGTGCTTATTCGAGTTATTTGCATGAATTTACGCGACAAAAAGCTGCTGCGGAAAGTTCATTGGGGCGAAGCTTATATACGCGTCGACTTTTTTTTAATACTATTTTACAAATAATTCATCTTTGAAATTAATTTCATACAAGTTTTTTCGTGAATTCGAATGTGTACGTTTTATCGTTGACTTGGTGGTTTGACTAATGTACCTTAATTGTGTTTCTTTTCGTTGTTGATGAGAGGGCCAAAAACGTTAGTTTATCGAAAAATATGTAATATATGTTTAAACTACTTGATCCCAACATCAAAAAAATTTTCAGTCAAATTCGTCAATTAATATATTTTATGTGTGTGTATGTTAAATAATACTTTTTTTTTTTTTTTTTTTTTTTTTCTAGTTTTTAAGGATGATGCCTTTTAATGCTTCAAACTACGAGAAAATTTTACTCTCCACAACATACAACCGGAAAGCCAGCTCGAACCTAACTAATTGTTCTCGACGAAGAAAACTTTTTCATGGTTATAATTTAAGGTGCAACCGAACACAAAAGAAAAACGTATAATTTGACTGCTGTATGTATATTAACGTAGATAATTTTAATACGTTAATACCGATTTTTAAAATCATCGAGCTAATTACAAACTGTATCTGTATAGACACTTGTTCACTTTGCCAAAATAAATGTAAACAAGGTGATGTTTAGGTGCGTTGACTCGCCGAATACGGTATCCAGGAAGTAGAGCTTTTTCGAGCCTTTTTCAAGCTTTTCTCGTCTACTTCAGCTAGATATGGTTGAAAGCTCGAAAAAACTCTACTTCCAGATTATGGATGCCATGGATGCCGAGTTACATAAACTGGATTCAGGCTCAAAAAAGCTCAGCGTTTGCAATGGTCACAAGCTCCTAACTAATCCGGTGAAACGCACTTTCCGCATGAGTATAATTAATGTCTTTGGCAAGTATATTTGCCAATGCCCTTCCCAACGGAGAACGAAAGTAAAAAATCTACTTCCTCACCTGGGCCTCAACGATGGGCTTGTAGCTGTTAACCCTCCACTGGAACACGATCGAGTCGTCGACCGCCTCGCCCTTCTTGAAGATAGGCTGGTCGGGCGTGTCCCGGAGGTCGATCTCAGGCCCCAGAGCGTCGCCGAGCTCGCTCCAAGCCCTGCACCGGTAAGCCCCGAGGTCCGACTTGCTCGTGTTCTTGATGGTGAGCACGTGGTGGCTCTTGCGGCTGACGCTCTTGCTCAGCCGGCCGCCTTCCTCGGTCTCGAGCTCCCGGCCGTCCTTCAGCCAGTGGAGCCTCTCGACCGGCGGATGGGCGTGCACGACGCACGTCAGGTTGCTCTCGACCCCCATGCCCGTGTAGTAGTGGCTGCGCTCCCGCGTCTTGCTGTCACTCAGGTGTTCCTTCTCGTACTCGATCTCCGGCTTGTCTGTCGAACGATCGGGTAGCACATCATTTTTTCGATACTTGCTTTTTACGGCGAATAGACTAGGGGTAAGGGTATCGCGGTGGGAGGCAGATCGACTCGTCACTCAAGGTCATACTCACGTCTGACGCGTAGCTTGAGGTGCTGAATCAGGGGCTTGTCGCTACCAATCTCGATGAGGCACTGGTAATCGCCGGCCAGGTGCCGATTCGCGTCCTTTATGTCAAGATAAACGCCCTTCGCCGTCTCCCGGTCCACCTTTATCCTGTGTCCCTGTGTGCAACGACAATCGTTGTTATTACTGTATATTGTCATCCTTATAGTCGTAGTTGTTTCAATGCATGATAATAAATTGACACAGAATTTAACAAGTATAAAAATGTCAACAAGAGCCCCCAAAAGTGGCAAAAATGGCCAAAACCTGTTTTTTTTTTTTTTTTTTTTTTTGTAAAAAAGATGTGCAATTTTAAGACGAACAAAATGAGCCGCGTAGGGCTCAAATCGGTTGAGCCGTTCTTTCGTGAATGGCAAAAAACTGCCATTTTGAGTCATTTTTTCGAATCTCAATAACTCGCGTTTCATACAATGTTTAGAACTGCAATTTT
Source organism: Copidosoma floridanum (assembly GCF_000648655.2). The sequence goes on from NW_019379553.1 coordinate 592,963, forward strand.
GGTCACAAGGCAGGTATATTGTAATCCTTAATAACACACACAAAATTTCAGCTTGATCGATTTGAGTATAATCCCAGTGCATACAGGTATTGTATCATCAGTATTGGGGGAAGGTAAATGTTATACGTATATAATATGTGAGATGTAGCATAGGGGATGTACCTGTCTCGACCAGAACATGCCCCGGGGCTCGAGGCTGCCGAGGTACTCGCAGCCCAGCGTGAGGCTGCTGCCCTGTTCGACCTCCTCGTGCTCGGAGGGCAGCACGCGTACCATGTGGCTCGTGTCGCCGCCGGCCGGGCTCACCCTGATCTGATGCCTTATCATTTCGCGGTTTTGCTGGCTGACCAGGGCCTCGCAGATGTACTCGCTCGAGCTGTTCTCCGCCGCCACGTTCCTTATCACCAGAGTGTTGTTGGCCAGCCGATCTATTTGAGGATCCGAGCCGATTTTCGCGTCGCCGGCGTACAGCATGTCCGGCTGTTCGCACGTTTGCGTGCACTTCATCCAGCTGATCATCACGTTGTCTGGAAAATTCGTTTTGATGAGATTTGCTTGTCTTATTGCAAATAATACTACCAAAGCTCGATTGTGCACATGTCATTCTCGCACATACTACATTGTGGGGGGAACGTTACATTACGCACCGCACACGTAGGTACAAAAATATTCACCCCCCCCCCCCTCCCGTTGCTGAGGTCCACGTAGAGTTGGCTATAGTCTCGCGTCAAGCTAAACTCTACACGAATGTGCCCAGAGCAATAGGCAAGCATATAGTGTAGGAAGGGGCCTGGCAACCATCAAACTAAATTTTATTGCAAAACTTCTATTTGGAACTTGTTAAAAAGTGATGCTTTTCAAAATTTTTAACAAATTTCATTTAAATCGACGTAAGTTTTGTAAAAATGACAATAGAATCAGGTTCGACAGTTCCCAGCTAGTATGGACCTTACGTAAGAGCTTACAAATTGAAAAAAAGGCTGAAAAAAATTGCTAGGACTAAATTAAAAAACTCCCATTGTACAAGTACTCATTAATATATTGCATTTTTTCTGAAGGAATCCATGTGTGGTTTAATGTTGCGTGGTTTAGTTTGTTTACGCAACGAAAGGATATCGATTATTTGAAATCTCGCAACAAAATCTAGAGTGTTTGTGTACGCACGAACGAACAACCTTTCGCGTAACGTGATGTAAACGTCAGCGTGACAAAAAAGTGACGAAAGTTTGTAATATCAAACACAATGATGATGATGATGGCTTACCAGCATTAAGGAATTCGCAAGGCAAATACACCGTACTTCCGGGTGTGACGGTGAATATTTTAGACTTTGTGAGAGCTTGCACGGGCAAGCTCTGGTTGTCATCGTCGGAATCATCCCCGTCCTTGTCGGGATCGTCGTTGGCTTCTCTGGTTTCCTCGTCATCTAGGAATTCTTTGTCTTCCTCCTCGCCTGCGGTCGGCTTGCTCCACACTGTAACGACAATAAGTACACGTTTATTACAACACAAGCTTATAGTTGCACTGTTGGAAACTTTCTAACTTGTATGTTAAATTTCATAATTTTGATTCTTAAAACAAGTTAATTTACATTGTTATAACATTTCATAGAAAAATATGAAATTTCATGGAACATAGTATTAAATTCTATAACTTGAAGTATTAATTTTTACAATTTCTCATTCGTTTTGCTTCATGATGGTTATGAAATTTGCTTCCAAACCATTTTTATTGAATTTTAATGAAACCTTTTCCAACAGCATGCTCACTGTCATTATTATTTTAGATAAATAGAACATTTTTTACGACTAAAATGCATTAATGTTTGTCTCGTTATATCTGAGACATACAAGACTGAGGAACAAGACAACTCCACGTTATTTACGTATATTTTCAAACAATACATATCTACAAATACTTGAAATATTGGTTCTTGCTCATTGCTTTCTGAATTGGCTGGGTTCGAGAAATCAATAGTATTCAATTATTTTTCACGAAACTATATACATTGGTCTAGGAGTTAAAAAAATAATTTTATGTTAAATTTAGAAATTCATGTCTTTCATACCATGAAACACGTTTATCCTATACGTTTTTGGGCAAAAATAATACGTTATACAAAATTTTCTTCCGAGAGAAAGTAAAAGTAACGAAGGCTTGCATGATCTGTTGTTACGGAAAAGTTGTCAAGTATTTACAAAAGTTTGAAGCTCCACCGCTTTCGGATAAAAGTTATACCTCGGAGGACGTTTTTGTTCCGTTAATATAAATCAGCGCGTTTTCCTCAAAAAAAGAAAGAAAAAGAAAGTACTTAAGATCCATCTTCGTCGCTGTTTTCANAAGCAGAGCCGACGAGCGGCACTTGCAACAGTTTAAAAATAGCACCGCTCCCCAAGGGGTCACCAAAACCCTCCGAAAACCCTATTTTCCAAGACATTATTCACGAGTTTGGTGCAAGCCGATTTTTCTCCTCGATAACTGATGTGATTCAATCATTCACGCCACGTCCCCTTATACCTCGATACATTCGACGTCACTGCTCGCCGGCAAATCCCAGCGCGCCCCTTTGTGCCCGACTCCGTCCCCGAGAGGTCCATGAACCCACGGCTAGACGAGGAGGAAGACGCTCGCGCGCGGAGGGCCCCCTTTTTCTTCCCTCCTTCCCGAAATTCCAGCGCTCCCTACCACTCGTGGACACGTGTATGTGCGAGGCAGCGCGCAGGGGAGATGAAATTAGACTCGCGGAGAGAGCCGTTTCTCTAAAAATACTCGCGCTCTCGGGAAAAGGGGGAGAGAGGCCGCGCGAGAGCGCTACTTACCCTTCCGCTTGATCGTCGCTTCCGCCGCGGCGCTGACCCACCCAAGTGGGCTCGACCTACCCTTTATATATATATATATATATACGCCCGTAGGGGTATACCCTCACGTCGATTGTTTATAATGTTGTACGTCACGATAACGATAGCGGAATGGAGCCATCTTCGCCCGCAGTATGATTGACGGGGATCGAAGGTTTTTCTATACATCTGTATTTAAGTGGTACCGATGGGTTATTGGGTTATTGGCGATTCGTTTGTGGTTCAGGGACGAAACGAGCTGTATACAAACATTTTCTTTATCTACAAAGCGAACAGTCAACCGAGAGCGCAGGCATCGCTGCCAGTCGTTAGATCGCGGAGCTGAAATGCCCGTAGTTTTTAAGGCGGGGCTCAATATAATATCCATGTACTGCTGCTAAGTTGTTTTTTTAAGCACGAACGTCCTGTGAGGTCGATGAACTGAGGGGGTGAAACTGTACCGACACGTAATTTCGTGCTTTCATTAATTTTCCACAACGCCATCGCTTATTGCGTTCCGTATACATTAGATGTTGTTCCAAAAAAAAAAAAAAAAAAAAAATCGTTAGTATATAATTACAAAGCAGTACAAAGAGAAAGGTTTTGGGTCGTATCGTGCGTATGGTGCTTTCAGAAAAATTGACCCAATTGCGTCGGAGCACGCACGCGCAGGGCCAAAGAAAACGTATACGCGTATACATGTATACTATATTAACGCTGAAACGCTGAGTCACCGAGCGAGGCGTTTCCCATGTACATAAGCCCTCCGAGAACGAATAATCGTTTTTTTTTTTTTTTTTTTTTTTCTCCATCGTGATAAAAACCGAGGGGAACAATCAGGTCGAGTCGAGCCATAAACACACATCCCTTGTTCACGAATCAATGCTGGGTGTTATTTGCGCGACGGAAATGCACAAGCCAATACCGTTGTTTGTTTTGGTATTCCGTGAAAGTCGATAGGCTGTGCCATTATCGCGTGTAAGAGCACTCCAGAGATTCCACGGAAGGAAAATTCCATCTCCGCATCGAGAGGCTCGGACGAGCAACCAGATCTGGGGTGGTCCGATGGAAAACCCATCACCAATCGCACAAATGTATTTTCTAAAACCAATGGCCTCAATGACTCCGCGTAAAATTTACTTTCAATTTGTCTGTCTTGTTTTTTCTTTCTTTTCTCCAACGCAAACCCATTAGGAGGAGCTACGCGTTTGGTACTACGTGTGCCATTGAAAAGCCATTTCCCGCGACTCGGGACTAACTGTATACGCGTGATTTGTTAACCATTGGCTTCGAACAAAAAAAAAAAAAAGGTACTTATACACCTGCCTACCACCGTTGGACCGTGTTCGACGGGGCTAAGAGAAAAAGGGCCATTAATCAAAAGAACGAAGCCTCTCCTTTGCATTACTGTAAGTGTAACAGCGGCGCTGGGTGATAAATACAATAATCTCACCTCTGTCCGACGCGTTGCAAGTGAGGTGCAGGAATCATTATTGTTATTACGTAACACAAGCACGTCCAATCGCAGGTTGATATATACCTATATGTATGATAATAATAACAATGAGTCATGGTAAAAAATACAGCCCCGGCTGCACATCCAACGGGGTGGTGGTGGTAGCAGGCACCGTGTAAATGAATAATCACAAAGCTGCGGTGGCTTGTATTCACCTAACGACGCGTATATGTACACACGTGGGTATATAATTCACGAATGATACGATGCGTAATGACAGACCGGTTGGCATCCATACACGTAAGAGCAACTTTGTATTATAGGGGAGGGGCTGCCTTGGCCGGTCTCCTCCTGCCCCCCTTGCTCCGCTCATTTGCCGGATCGATTGGACGAAACGTGATGGACGTTGACTTATATTTCCCTTGTAAACACATTTTTTTACTCTCCCCGAGAATGGCATATATATAGCATCGTACGCGTATAGCATCGATCGCTCGCCATGTAACAGTAAAGAGGCCCTATGGAAACAAGAAAAAACGTAAGCCCTTGACTTGTCGGATTGGCGATTTTTTTCAACCTCAGCGTCGCGTGCTAGGTCGCCTAATCGAGCGCACCGCGATACTACAGTATAATTACCGAGGGCGAGCAGGTGTTGCTTACACACCTATATGTATGTATACCAACTACAATTCGTTTTTGATCGGCCGCTCCGAGGCTTTTATCATCATCATCATCGCCAGTGGCGGTGCTCTTAATTTTGATGTACGAGGTGGCTTTTACTTGTGCGGTAAGATGAGAAAATCCCAGGGCAGCCGTGACGCGTGCTGCAATGGAATCGGAAGGAGGTTGCGCGTTACTCCGATGTGTTCTTCAAACAATTGATGTATGGGCAATCTCGCGATTAGGTCTTGGACGTGCATCCGATGCATTATTTCCATCATTTTTTTTTCTCGCGAATCTATCGATGGTGGCAGCTGACCGACCGTATGGGGCATGAACTTTTATTGTACTTTTTGCGTGTGTATACTATTATCGATTGCTTGGCATTATCATCAAGTGTAAGTACCGAGCGTTAAAAAATTGTGAGATGTACACACAATAAATATCAAACAAATATAATGATACAAGCTTGTTTTTTTTTTTTAATATATATTGAGTGAAAATTAATTTTTTATTGCCCATAAGAGTTGAAACATCGGGTGTTATCATTAGTTAATTGTTTTTAACAACATACGCCTGTTTGTTACTCTCTGCATTCTCGTCAATCACGCGCTTAATGAAAAATTATGGCCCATATTATGTTTGAGATAATAAATAAGAGTGTATCTTGTTTTGTTTTTAACTTTTTACTCCTAACTTTTGACATGCAGATGAAAAAAAAACAACTTGTTTTTCACCCCAAGACTGAAATTGTAGCAAGTTCTACTGTCCACACGTAAGCGGTACTTGGTCAGGATGTAAAAAGTCACAGCAACAAAGCGTACATGCCTATAGGGTGTGGTGACAAGTATGCACCTACTTACTGTAGAGGATGTGATTTGCAAGATTCCATCGTCTGAAAAATCAAGTAGAAACAGACGAGTGAGGTAAGACGAGTCATTGATGGTCAAAGACATTTAAATAACTTTCAGTCGGCGAAAACTAATGAAAAACATATGTATTCACTGTATACGCCATCACTGCATTGCAGATCTGTCAGAAAAAAAAACTTTTTTAGCTAAATATAATCTACTAGTAGGTAGGTAGAAAATTAACGTGAATAATAATCATCAATAAACGGGAATATAATACTCTGACATTTTTTGTCCCAATAAAGTTACGTCGAACTACCGGAACGTCCATGAAAACCAATAGGCTGTGTCGCCACAGCCCTTCCAAATAAAAGTAAAGATGAAGTAACGGCGGAATTCAAGTAGTAAAAAAATGGCAAAAAACCACCATCGACTGGTGGAGTCAATTTAGTTCTTCTCCCCCGTGATTCCATCGAAGAGAGAAAAGAGACAAGGAAAGCTTTCGCGGACGCGCGGGAGAGCAGCGATGACTCAATGTCCGGCGGGCCCGTCTCCGCCGATATCAATCAGCCGGTGAAAAGAAGCCGAAAGGAAAAAGCCTCGACTCTGGTCGGACACGCATATATATATATGTGTATATCCACGCGCGCGCTTGCACACTCTCTCTTCGGCCGCGTAGGGGCGTAAATTTCCGCAGCTCTGACGTACACCCTTTGCATGTGTCTCTATTGTGTTGGCCCGATGGCCTCCACACTCCGCTGCTAAATGGCGTTCTCCGTACAGAGTTACTGTCGGTGGAAACTTATATATTCTTTACACCCGTCTGCCACTCGGATTGATTTATTCGTCTTATGCAGCAAGCCAATAAAAAGCAAACAGAGAAATGGTCAAAAAATCAGGTCGATTCGACGGAAGAGGACCGCTTACATATAGTCCGATGTTGGGTCTAGGTATTCAGATACACGATAAAAATACACGAGAGATTTTCATGAACGTGAGGTCATTCCTTGTGGTTCTTCAATTTTTCGCGCTCTTCCTATCGACACATCTATCGACACTTTTGGCTCGCGCGATGTATCAATTGGTGCACCTACAGCGTGTCAATGAATACTTGATGTTTATTTGAAAAATAAAGGACAAAAAGTAGGAAAAGTTGTACAAGGTATGTGTCATGTAATGTTCAGGTTTGCCTACATGTAACGAGAATATTAAAAATGCACGTTTAACAGTAGTGTTGGAGAAAAAAAAGGGCAACAAGACCTCGTCTGCCGAGGCAAGCTCCATCGGGGTTAATTGGGCGACCATGGATTTATGAGTTTTTCGTTACAGAACGCGCCTACTGTGGTACACCTATACTTTACAACGGTACCTATTCCACACACCCCCACACACGAACACATAGATCTCTCTTTGTACCTATACTTGTGGGCACACAGGAAGGAAGGAAGGAAGGAAGAGAAGCGTTACCGGTATATGTATATGTACATGCATCCACGTATACCTATGCCCATCGTTTATTGTTACGCGCTCGTTACATCAGCAGAGCCGCGCCTCTCTCCATGCGAGACCCGACAGCGCTTTTTCTCTGCTTTCTTTTCTAAACGACCTGGGCAAGCCGAACGCGGGTGATTTGCGTCCCAGTCGATTTTTCATTTTAATTGTTACCATTGTTTTCCTAGAATCGTTGTACGTGCGTGTACCTACATTGGCACCATCAATGTGCAGAAGTGATTGCAGGCCGAGACGCTGATAAATGTTGGCAGTTGAATTTCATCGGTAGAGCTATGAATTGTTGGTACAACAATAATATTCTTGGATTTATTATTCATCGGTTAAGGTTTCATAAAGCACGAAAAAATATAATACCTATACTTCATGAAAGGTGGAATGTGGTAACCAATCTGGTCAATCATCGATATACTGTCAATGTATTTTTGGAAAAACTTTGCCAAACATTTTTTTCATCATCAATAGTGATTGGATATTTTTTTTTTTTTATTAAAAAACAGTCATTATGCCTTATGAAATTGATTAATTAATTGTTTACCGTATCGTAATAATTAGTGAAATTGCTGTATTAAATATTAATCAATAAGAAAAAGCATTTTAATGTTTTACTTTTATTGAATTTTCTAGCTAAGAGTATTTTTAAAATTATTTTTTCAAAAAACACGTGTAAGTAACGCTTGATTCTTTTTCTGATTCTTGCTGCTGTCAATTTAAGGGTTGGTTTTTCATGAAAGGGAACTCTGAAGCACGTTGAAAGTCTTTAGAACATAAACCTATGAGGAGTTACTTCTACGGCTGAAACGCATCACCACATAAGTAGTTTGAAAATAGAATTTTCAACATAGGTTCGCATGGGAAAAAGGACATGCATTTTTTAAAAATCTGAAACGATCCTAAACAGATTTGTTTTTCGAAAACTACATAACATTGGTGGACTCAAGCAAGATACATTGAAATAAATGTAAAAAAATTAGTATGCTTATAATGTATCGAAAAAGCTATCTGCTGTAGACTCATTGTTTCTCGCATCGCGACGCATTTGACAAAACAGCTTCCAGAATTATTGTATCTGCGCAATGTTGAGATGTAAAAATGTATGCATCAAAACGTAAAGTAGTGATATTGTACTTGGGTAATGTTAGTCATTACAAATTTGTATAACAATTGATTCTTGACCGCGTCATCACTTTTTTCAGGTTCGCATAAGTGTCATTTGAAGTATTAAAGTATTTGTTTTGGGAGACTAGATCACAAGAAGAATTTCCTCAAGTATTCATCAACTTTTTCACTAGATCCTAACTTTGTCAAGTACCAGCGAATCAAACTTTGAGCTTATTCGTACAGATGACCCAAACTCTCAGTATTTTTGTTCACTTTAATTTACTTTTGTCGCTGAAACGCCGAACGACTTCCGGTAGCTGAAATTGAAAGGTGAAAAAAAAGCGAGTATTTATCTTTTGTGGGAGATGAGGGCGACGGCGCTGTTGACATTGGCAGAGCGACGCAGTGACTCACGCGCGTAACGTCCGTCATATGATGACTTTAGTTCTATTAATCTGCAGATACCATTGTTCGCCAATACAAACGTATGCGTATACACTCGTGTTTATTGATTTTGTCATCGCAGGATAATACAGGCTTCGGGGCTTGGCAAGGAGACGCAACGGTGGCCTTTTTAAATCGTTCCGTCGAACGTCAAGGGCGTCGTTTCGAATGTGTCACACGTGACACGATTCGATATAACAAAACGATTCTCGTGTTTCCATGAGTACGGTTTTTTAATAAAACCGTACTTTTATGTCTGGAACATTGCTTTCGCTTTCCAACCTACGTCTAAATAAGCTCAAAATATGTACTTTCTTCAACAAAAGCTAATGTCATTTCTACTCATGCCAAATGAACGTAGGGTAGAAACTTAATTGCACCCATTTATTTTTTTTATTTCAGTGCTTGTAAATCAAAAGTTACGAATTTCAAAGTATACAATTCAGTTTAGGTCCCGTTTTTCACCTATCACTATAATGGCTTGTTGATACTTGTCTGTTTCTACTTGACTGTTGAGACAACAGTATTTTACAGGCATATATGCCTAACATCGAATGGATACTTACTTGTTACCGCAGCCAAAATATACCGTCTGATACGTATTTAGTGCATAATGCAAATATTGTGATTTTTGTTTTTCATACACCCTGTATCTACTGTATGCAGTCACGATAGACTAGATAGTTTTTTACATTATCAGGTAACACATACAGGACAACTTAAGTTTGGTAACTCGCTTTTATCATTCATGTATGAAATACAGTATACTGGTATGAAAAAACAAAATTTTTGCCTTTTGAGTAGAACTGCACAACACGAAGTTACCATTTTTCGGTGCCTAGTGTATATCCTACAGTAAAAAAAGCCTCTGATCATTTGTTTGTCAAATTACTCAGCCAACGATTACAATTTTTACACAACTGGCCCAGTCGCATAATTACTTATGCTATTAAAATATTGTTTTAAAATATTAAAAACATTAGATTTTGTACATATTAAATTTAAATTTGCATATCCGTATACAGCACACAACTTAAATGCCAACATGACATGAATTTAAAGAAACAATAGCGTATGATTGATTGGAGATGAAAAATAAATTGGCAACTGGACGTCACGATGTGCATTTCAAGCATTCGTACGAATTATGTTCCCGGGGTGAGTCACATCAGCCGATGGTGAACAGCGAGCAAGCCGACAGCCGTAAGTTATGCGTGCGTTTTAATTTTAGCCGGTTAGGTGTTCCGAGTATACCACTGCCGTGAGGCAAGTGCTTATTTATAATTGATGCACCAATCCTAGAGCACATTCTCAGAAGGAAGTTGCGACAATGGCTGAAATCATCTCTGCTAATACGCCGAAAATTCGAGTGCGAATAGGCCCCCTTTTAGACCCGCTCTCTGCTCGATAAGATCACCGTTTGTAATTTTAACCTGCGAACTTTTCTCTTTGATATTCATAAAACGATTTGTAGCTAGACTAACTGAACATTTAAAAAGTTTTTTTATACATTTAAAGATTCAACTTTGGTCTCAACCGGATAATCATGAACGGACACTGAAAAAAAATAAGCATCTGGTTATATTTTGCGTTTGAGGAGATCTACTCGTATTTAGACGGCTCTGTTATTTTGGAGGTTGCCGTAGGTGCAATTACAATGTTACGATAAGCCAATCATTTGAGGCCTAAAATGTGGGTAATAAGACCGGCTGACCGTATTCCATGGTATTATTAAAATGGGGCTGTGAAGAAAAGTAAAATCCATCAAAAATGTCCCACCAAGACTAATTGGGAGTATAGATTTGAGAATTGTAAGTTCGAAGGAGGTTTAAAATAAAGCATTCCATTCAAAAATGTGACGTAAATGAATACATTTGTGTTTTATAGTTAAGAAAAAATTTCCCCAGTTGTTTCCATCATGACTTGGATGTTAGTTAAAATAACAGAAGACAATCTAAATGCCTCATGTTGCCGTGAAGTGTGCAACTTGACTATTCTGATAAACATGTGAAAAATTGGTTGATCAATAACACGACAGTGTAGTATGCATTGTCTTGGTTGCGACTCGATTTTTCGAAACCTTGGCGTATCATACGCAATACAAGCATGCATTTTGTAAAGGGTAAATAAGGTCATGTGAGGAGCGTCTCGTAACCAATGAGCGTACAAGTTAGCATAGATATAGGTCCACAGCGATTTTTTACTTGCGCAGCCCTTCGACTGTTGCATTCTGTAAGTTTTGCAATGGAATATCTTACAAGGGATCAAGTTTAATAGTAACATCCAGGACTGCAGTGAGAACTTTGCATCAATCTTTGTATAAAAATTATATTATAGAGATAAAGGGTATAAGACGTCCGCAACACGTGTGGACCAAATCACGCCTTCTTAAAAAAAAGCAGTCAAAACTAATTGGGTAAAAGTCGAAAAAAACCACTTCGGCCAATTGAAGCAGAAGGGAATTTCCGACAAAAAATGCCATCATCTTTGTTTGCAGGATGAATATCCTTGGGGGATATATGTTTGTTGATTAATTCGTATCGCTCGACGTGAGCATATACTGTAGGTATGAAGCATAAAAGTATGCAAGTATCGCCAAGGACGAGCTTCTATGTGTTGGCCGGGCTATCGATCGGATGGGGACTCCGGGGGGATGGGGTGACTTCCAGGAGTGCGCCACTCGGCCTCCACCACTACATTCAATAACTGCAGCCTTTTTCCCTCTGCGTCCGTGTAATATACACTGGTAAAGGGCTCGTGGCATAACTGGGGCGCGCGTGCCCTCCTTCCCCTATATACATAGCTCTGTTTTTCCGGGTCTCCGAGACAAGACCCCGACTTTCCGTCGCCAACTCGTCCTCGACTCTCTCGTCGGCCAAAGTGTGCACCCGCACACAAACGCAAACACACGCACCACCTACGTAAGTACACGTGATGGACACACGTACGTATAACGGAATATTACGGTGCACGCGCCCGGCTGTTGTCGGTGTTAAGTGGGAGGATTCCTTTCAGCTATACTTACTTTCCATGGCGAGTGATTGAAAAAGTAATTCAACTTTCACAATTTGTTAATCACACGGGTGTAATGTTTCGATAACTTTTTTCTAATAGAATTAATGTCAAGATTCATGGGTGTTATCGCTATTACGTGTATATAATATGCTACGTGAACCAAAACACGTTGTAGGACATGTGGAAGTTCGAACTACTTTGTGTAACTATAATAAGTATTGAGTCTACAAGTATCGTCTTGTCTTGGTATTGTCAAGAAAATATTGGTTTTGTTCAGAAAATTCATCATCTAATCAAAATTTGGATAAAAATGTGTCACACAAAAAAGTTGTGCTTCAATCAGATAATACAACTTTCTTCAACTATACGCAAACACCTTTAATCAAAACCATATAAGAAATATTTAAAAAACTGATTTTTTTACTATGTTTACAACGTTTTCTTCAATTATTTAGGTTTGAAGGGGGTTCTGGAAAAATAAATAAGAAATATAGACAAAACATCCACTTCAAAATTACATGCAAAATACTAAATATATAATCTTAGGGCCACTAGGATTTTTCCTTTAGACAAAATTTTCTGGATGTAAAACTGTCAGGTTGTGGTATAAACATGAAGTAACAAACCAAAATTGAGCTCAATTTGATGAAAAGTTTTGAAGATAATTAATTCTCATGTCTTCGTGAACAGTGATTGCACTTTCAGCTCAGGAAAAGATACATGGCACTTTTGCGAAGCAGTCGGATCTACAAATATGTAAGTATTGATTCAAAAAATGGACTCAAGACCAAGACTTTTCAAGATCTTGTGTGGAAAGTCTTGTCGAGACAAGAAGTCTTGAGGTGAACGGTATTGATCATGTCTTGTAGAGTAAACTTTAATTTTCTCTTGGTATCGTATCGATCAAGACAAGACAAAACGACATCGAGACTACTTAATGTCGAGTATTGTTAAGGCCCTACAAATACTCGTTCTACACTTTGAGTCCGAAATTTACCTCTAACAACGTGCGTAGTTTTACCTACCACCAACCTGAGATAATAATTTTTAAGCAGCTGCAACGGTGCTGTTTGTAAAATATGCTATGGTTCTTTTTGACTAATTATGTTACTTTTTCTAATTGATGATGTAACTACCTTATACATACCTAATTATTATTTTGAATGATATATGTTACGTATCTCGTGTCCTCAACTAGATCCTAATTTTTGAAAACCATACTTCAAAGTATTATTTCGAAAAAATATCTGATGGAAATATCGTTGCCCCTTACGAAAGAGAATAACACGTAGAGTAAAACAAACAAAAACGCTTCAAAATTTCCCGAAAAATCACACACAGTTCGAGATTCCCTCGCGAAAAACAACTATTTTTCTTACCGTGGGCGCAAACTTTAATCAATCATTCGGCACCCTTAAATCACTTGGTGCCCTTGGAAAGAATAACGACATTAGGACTCTGGGCATTGAAAAAAACATACAAAAACCCCACCCTTCGGACGAGATTTTTTTACTTTGCACCTATGGTACGAAAACTACTATTTTTGAGCCTCCGCCAAAAAATAATACGACTTTATTCTCGACAGAGAAAAACACGTTTAACATTTTCATGTTGCTAAACGCTATAAATTTAGTTGTACACCTTAACCTTACTATGTTAAAGAGTACACGTTTTTTACTGTGTAAAAATCTGAATCTAATTTTTTTTCACGAAAGCGGATTCGAATGCCTATTTTTTTTTTTTTCGTAAGGGGAGACGATACAATACCACTCGAATGTCAACTTGATGTAAAAGTTTTCTGTTTATCATCAAAATCCAAATTTATTAAATATCACGTTTAAAGCGTGTAGTTAAATTTCATGCTTTTTATGAAACGCAATATAGTGGTGTTAACAAACTTTTCAAGAAGCATTTCGACTATTTAACCACCTTAACTTAAATCCTTTTTATTAGTATAAGCACAATACATGTCATCAAGTAAAAAAGTAAACGAATTTTACATATTTCAAACGTGCGTAATTTTCCACGCTTGGAGTCCAACGTAGTGACGCCCATCATTTTTCAGAACTCAACGCAGCTGTTGACCCATTGGATGAGACAAACAAATACTTTACGCGCCATGTCCCTTTATTTACATGTTACGACAATTTACAGCCCCTTTTTCCCTCCAGCTTTGTTTTGCCTTTTAATCAATAAATCCTGTTACGCCCTACTTTTCGGAAAATCATCAACCCAATCGCTGTAATAGATTCGTTGCGGGGGTTCGGCGATGGTAACTTGTTTGCGCGTTCTGTACCTTTGAGTTAGGATGACGTCACCTCCAGCCCCTCCGCCCTTCACTCGATTGATGTCAGAGAAGGGAAGCTAGACGAGAAGGGCATTCAAAAGGAAGCCACGAGTCCGCGCATTTTTCGTGAATCGGGAGGGGGGGGGATCGGCGATTCTTCAACGCCGATCGCTAAAGACGAAATACCGCAAGTAACTGCTACGTTTTCGTATCTGATTAATTGACTCGAGTTTCCTTGGGATGTGCGTGAGCCCACACTGTATTTGCGGTGTTGAAATCATCGTTGCTCGTGTTTGATCACTCATTCATCCACTCCTTTTTCATTCCGGAAATCGATTTTTGGTCATTGATGCGGTTCAACGGGATTTCTTCACAATACCAAAGAATATTACAAGAAAACAAGTAATGAAAAAACCACGGTTTTTTGATTAATTTTTTTTTTCTATATCGTGTTTTCATCAATCATTACGACATGATAATCTGCTTCGCTGCGATGAACAAAAAAAATGGATGTTTTTTGTATACGTGATTGCGAATGAATTATGCCGTTGTGCATCACTCAGCAGTTGAAATGAAATTTTCAATCCCATTCATAAGAAATCCATACATTTCGTCACTCGAACGGGACGCTCAAATGGTATACGTATACGCGCACCCATTGGGCCAGGAATAAGTAGTCATCGTTCGTGTGGTTGGTTAATAGTGAGCCATGCACCCAACGATTGGCCAAGCCACACGGTTGACAGTATAGTTTACTTTCCAAACATATATACCTAATCTTTCTTTTGTTCACGCATGTAAAAAAGATTCTGTTTTACTGAATTATAGAATGGTAATGTTACATTGCATATATATATATATATATATATACAAGTGTAGAGAAAACACAAACTTTCAACGAGGAATGTATATGCAGCAAAAATGTCATTTCCCGGCGCTCGTTGAATTCGCACGAGAGCATTGATACTCCAACAACAGTTTTAATTGAAGGAGAGGGGCTGGCGCGGAGTGTGGTTTTAAAAGGCCGCCGTCGCTGAAATGCTGGGGCAAGATATTAAGTGCACAAAAAAGGGCTTTCAATCGCACAGCGCAGTAAAAAAAATAAAAAATAATAATAACGGTAATAGCGTAATAACGGGCAAGGGCTCCGCGACTCTCGGGATAGTGCGTGCCCCTAGTCAATAACAACCATTAACGCGTGAGAGAATGCGCGCATGGCATGACGTCATGCATTCATTCATTCGTTCATTCATTCATTCATTTGCTCAAAGTTCATCGTACACACTTAAACGTATTGTATACCTACGTCGTGTTACTGGTTGATTTTTTAATGGAAATTTAAAAATTTTGATCAAATGTTGCAGAAAAGTTGCATAATTGCATGATTCTTCTACACAAATTTACACAGCACGGGTTTTCAAAGCAAACGATCGACCATCAGGGCGGTTATTGACTGCGTGTATCGTTTGAAAAATCAATGGTTGCGTTGGTACTTAGTGAGTTTTAATAAGTTGCAACTAAATCGAAGGACAAAGTTTCGCTCTATGAGAGTTTAAACGATTGAGTATTGACTGTAACTGACTTACTTTTGTGTCTATGGAAACGTACCCCAACGTTATATACAATGTTTATAATGCCGTGAATTACGCATATGTTTTTTAATGATGACCTCTGATGTAAATGCCATTATATAAATAAATGAATAATAATTTTAAAAAAATTTCGTCGTGTTTGCAGAACATTGAAAAATTATAATGTACATGTCACGTCAACGTAAATTAAACACTGTTTTTTGTGTAGTTATTTCTTTGAAAAAAAAATTAATAAATCAAATATTACAACCCTAGATAACTTTCATATTGTCAACTTTCAATAGCCCCGTGAAACAAGCAATCACATGATTTGTCTTAACCAATCAAATAAAAGAGCAAATAAAAAAGCCCTCATAGACACATGACAATACATCTCTTAAGATGGAATCATACAAATATTATAAAGACAAAGTATACTATCGCCTCATCAAAAATACCATATGACTTTTTCACAGCAGTAAATATTATAATATAATGTATTGATGAAAATAGACATTTTCCTTTTTTTTGTTACAGTCTGCCTAATAACAACACGTAAAAATATCTATCAATGTTTGATGATTGCTTTGATAAACGATGACATTAAAATGTCCAATATGGGTTATCGATGAGACGTAGTTTTTCTATAATCACCTTATTCATATTAAAACTAAGAACTGTACAGATAATTCGTCTATTTGTTTTTTTTTTTAAAGGGGAGATATGAGATACTTATGAAAATCATTGGCATTTATGATTTTGAAAATGGGAAAAATGACGTAACAAATACAAAAGATAATCCAGTTTATGGTGAAACCCATCCTTAATCAATCCTCGGTAGTATAGTGGATAGTATCTCCGCCTGTCGCGTGGAGGACCGGGGTTCGATTCCCAGCCGGGGAGAATCAATTTTTTTTTTTTTACTATACATTTTAACTCACATTAATAACAATTATTACTATAGTCATTACAAAAAAAAAAAAACAATATTCATGACAAGATCGCGTAAAATGTAATATTACGTCAACTGAATATAATTTTTCATCTATAAGTTGTTTCTTTTACACTGAAAAGTATTATTATTCTCCTGAGGCCGCATGCAAATGCTGTACCACAAGAAATACCACCAAGCAGCGAAAAAATCTTTTTTACATGTTACACTTTGTCCAAGTATTGAAAGACTGTTCTTCCGTGTGAGAATGAGATGAGCATGCAACTATTTAGTAATAACATCCTTTAGTGAAATAAAAGATCGGAAATGCAAAATAAACGATGTAGGAGATGTTATTCTGAAAGACAAAACAAACGTCTAGACGTAAGACCTTGATACAACGTATAATAAATAATCGAGCCACTAACAAGTACATTTTTCAATACGGGTACATACGAATACATCGCGCGAACCTTGGCCGCTGTTTGTAAGTTTAATGTCAAAAGACACAAGTGATCTCCCACCAACAAAAGATGTTCGTCGACGTGCAAACTAAACATTAAACTGCCTAAGATCATTGCATATGTTTAACGTATGTCAAGATGCAAGAAACGTCTGCTGGTGAGTTCATCACTGCTCGTCATCCGATATTTTTAGGTGCGACACTCGGAGTGATGTCACGTAAAAAAATAGCCCAGATGTACAATAATAAAATCTACCCAAATATATAGTTCTGATCACTGACATTTGTGTTTAGTAGTCATTAAGAAGTTGCATGATTTTATAAATCAATGACAGGTTGATACAATGTAAAAGCTAATTTGTATACAACCGAATTTACTTGAATCAATCAAAAAAACATGTGTAAAACATGCTATTCTCGCATGGACCTGAAAATTTTTTTTTCTAATATTTTATTAACAGTTCATCTCAAAAACGAACCATCTGTTATAATACATGCTTTGATAGTTAATTTACTTCTCACATTAATTACTTTTTTAATGAGATACAGCATAAATATTGTCTATTTATTAAAAAATTAACATCAGTACTTTTATATTAATGGATAAACACGGATTAAGTTCTAAATTTAGCAGCACTAAAAAATTCAATCCTTCAAGTTACGTAAATATTTAGCTCTTCAATTGCCTGAATTTTCCGCACTCAAGTGGCTAAATTATACATCGCATATGCAAGAAACAAGAAATGTACATTTTGGATGGTACTCTTGAATACCTATAGATAATCAACCGAGGAGTGTTTCAATTCTTGTAATTTTGTGAAAAAATTTACACCTTACAATTTTTTTAGTTGCAGTATATCTCAATTCTTCATGATTCCATGTAATAATTAATGAAATTTTTTAACTATGAACTCGGGTCCAGACGTTTTAAAATTTGTTTCACAAACGTGACTGGAAAGAATTTCGCTACCAGTTAAAAAGGTTGAAAAAAAAAAAGTCTTAAAAATGCTTCTATGAAGTTTATTTTCAACCAGAGCCGAGAAATTAATGTTTAAATTGTTTCGGAAATTATTTCAATTAGGCTGGCAACGTTTCATCGTTGCAAAAAGAATGTTTTTGGAACAAGTGATACGATACACTAAAGAAAATGTCAAAACACGCATTCTGACATAAAGAGCTTTTGTAAAAAAATGTAAAATATTTTAAAGACGATCATTAATTTTTTTTCAGAAATATTTTGAATGACGTTGTAGCAGTATAGAGTGGTGTACAGTAGCACTTGGTGTACAGTATAGAGCTACCACGCACATGCACTACACAACGTCTAATCCTCGCCTTTCTCGATCGCCATCACAACATCAAGGGAGTGTCCGGCTTTTTCCGCTCGCGCCTCTTCCTACGTGTATTAAAAGCACTAAAAAAAAATCATCCGCTATAAGGTTTTGGGAAAAAAATTTTAGAAGCTAATTTTTTTTTTTGTTAAGTTTGGAAAGCTCGCTTTTTTCAGTGATTAAAAAAAAAAGTCTAAAATAATTAAATAACGGAGCTCAAAAAAAGTCAAGACTTCTACCCACAAAAAAGTTACGTCTCGTTTAAGTTTACCCTTTCAATTCGTTAATTTTCGTGAAAACTGATCAAATTCCACGAGGTAGGTCTTTTTATTTACTAAACAAGTCGGGTGTTATTTTTTCTTTTTGACTATAATCTAAATGCATGGAAATAAACTTTTCTAAATTTTTAAAGAAATTAAAAGTTGCCTAAGAAAAAATCTATGATTTATCTCGTTAACTGCATAATATCACCTACATAATATAACAATGCCAGTTCCATGATGATTTTCGTTCAAAATTACATACAACAACGCACGACTCACGAGGAATAGTTTGTGTGCACTCGCTTGTGTCTGTCCGAGAGTGTGTCACCTCCACCCGCACGCTTCCCCTCGACAGTACGTGTCCTCTCGGCAGTATATCGTATCTCTGTAGCCTCTGTTACCCTCTTTGCATTTGGTCTCCAAGGTGAGCCCGTGTACTTACCACAGCCTTTTATTCCTCCTCCAGTCGAGCTTCTCGCCTCCGCTCTCCCTTTGCTTGCACGCCCTGCGAGTGCTTCTTTTTTTTTGTTTTTTTCTTTTTTCCTTTTCGCGCTGCTCCTTTGTCGAGCATCAGCGCTGCAAAACTGGGGAGCGCAGAACTGCAGACTGTCCGCATACGTAACACTCACTTACGGCGATTCGATGAGCTGCGTTTTGTTTCGTCTCGTTTCACTCGTCGCCTGCCTTTTGCCCGTTTTTCGCGAGATAATTCATGGGCTCGACAACAATGCGCCCTGGAACGGCTGCACGCGCTTCTTCTTCGATGCTGCGCCTTTTGTTCTTCACTCCCGTGGATTGTCCTCCGAGTGAGTGCGGGCTCGAGGTGAAAGTTAAGTATTTTGTCCTCAGCGCGTTTCGTTCATTTGTCCTCTCCTCCGCGTTTTTGGGAAAAGACGAAACTAAGACAATATATGCATGCAAGTTTCAGTGATGGTATCAGTTTAACTTTCATAAGCTTCCACATGGAATCACCGTTGACCCAAAGATAGTTATGGTCATTCTTGTGGTTATTTTTTTTAGTAGGGCTCGATGGAGTGATGGATAACCAACACTTTGTCGTTGCGGTCCAAGCCCGTGACAATACTACGTGATACTTGGAGCAAAAAAATTACGTGACTCCATGAGCGAGAGGCTCTAGAAGATGTTCTTAAATATGCCGGCATCAATTTTTCGTCGTCCGCGAGGTCACGATGACGGCATCGATTAATGCGCATGAATTGCTCGGCGACGAATCGGGTCCCCCGTCAGTTGGCATCGATTTGCTTCGTTGGCCTCTTAAATCCGATGTTAATTCCCGATCAGCATTAGTGTATACATTTGCGATTATTGTCATTATTGTTTGCACATTACGCTGGAAACGCAAGATCGTATACAATTTTTACTGCTAGAACTATTTCGTTGTTGCATACTTGTGATACGGGGAATCTGAAAACATTTTAAAGCAGGTCCCGTGAAAAGTGTCCAAGTGTCAAAATACATTGTCACGTTTTCCCACCACGTCACATGTTTTTCGGAAGCCAATACCTATAATGTGAACGCAACAATGACCGATCGAGTCCAGCGCTTTATATTACTGCAATTACTAAAAAAAAAAAAAAAAAAAAAAACGTTGAAAAATATAAGCCATCACCTTGAGCCAGAAATGGCATAGTATTTATACTTGAACAATCATTTTTAATGATGGATAATTTTCATCATTTAAATTTAATAAGTATGTGAACCTCTTTAGAAAAATACAACCATTGCAATCATTCAAATTGAAATCGAGAAAGAAAAAATGATCCCCGAGCGAGGTTTGATGCTCCATCTATTGAGCTATCGGATTTGAGGAAGCTTGGTTTATATTAATGACTACTAAAAAAAATTTCATTTTTCAGTACTTTGAAAACTTGCCGTTGTATAACCATCTTCCAATGAACAAAACAAGTTTGGTTCAACGAGGTAATTGACAAAAAAATGTTTTTCACAAGTATCTACGTCTGAAATGGCGGATGCTCGGTATAAATTAATTTTTCTCACAACTTTCACATGCGTGAATACATAACGATACTTTTTTGTTGCTTTTTGACGTTGTTCCAAGTAATTCGTTTTAAAAAAAACTTGGAGGCATCAGTGTCAAACAACCACCACGTCTGTAACCCGATGATTTTGATTTTAGGAGTGCAAAACCCCTTGAACGTCTCAGCGTGACATGACAGCATTTTCAAAACCAGCGGTTTTGTGTATAGGCGCGACGTTACGTTATTGACGTCTGTTTACGTTATATGCTTGGAAAATAATTGTAAAGTCCCCCGCTAGGCGTGTACAGAAGGGCCGGAAGTAAAAGCCCAACAGAGCGAAGGAGAAGAAGAAATCGGCGTTTCAGCGCATTTGACGGTCGCGAGCGCCTGACTTCATGTCGGGGCGCGCGAATAAACAAATCTATTATTGCCCGTAGCCGGCGGTCACTATTATAACCCGAGACTGTCAGCGGGGGCTCGCGCGAAAATGCACCCTAGGAACGCGTTACACATGAAGATCGTACACGTACGCGCATGCCTACGATTACAACCACGCGTGGACGGGGATGCCACAGTGCCAATAGCTCCTGGAACCGAGCCAGCACTGCGTTATTACCGATTCGCCCCGCACATCGATACATCAGGCGAGGAGTAACGCGCTGCTGCCTTATACTGTTTATTTATCCCCAGGGACGGCCGATCGCGTCAATTTTTTATTTGCCTTGTTCTCTTGCACGGCGACGCGCCGGCTTTCTTGATTGATTTCGTAATCGGTAAGTACACACACGCGCATACGTCTGGGTAAAAGCCTGCCTGGTCGTAAAACGGAGGTGACGCATCTTGGCTTTCGTAATTGATTACACCTAATGTGTTTGCACAACTCGTGACCGTGATTTCTTCGCTCTGGTGAGCGCGTGAAATCGAAATTCCAGAAAATCGGCACGTCTTTGGGTCCTTTCCTTTTGTACGCCTCGCATCCAAGTTGGGAAATCCCGCTGATGGTTCTTTCTGCCACCCTCGTGTGTGGCTATTTTCATCGCCGTCGATGAGATGCACCGACATGGAGTGCAAGTTATCGTCTGGTGGTGTTTTACGTCGTGGCTGGTAAGATCTTATCCGAGTCAGTGGTGAAATGTGCAGCGTTAATTTGATTCTTTTCACCACTCGTGTATGGGCCATTTTACGGAAAACGCAATTTTTTGAGACGTTTCGTTATAGAAACTTTTAGAATATGTTTTTGATAAATTTATAACACAAATGAAATCATAAAACAACTGTTGCTTTTAGTTCAATTGGAAAATGAGTGGTGGCTAAATTGATGTGTTACGGGTGTGTGTACCACCTTTGACGCCATTCGAAAGCAAAATATGACTTTGTAATTTTTTTTCGCGCCATAGGATTTCCAAGTCGTCAATGTTAGCGTTATACTTGTACAGTTTAGAAAGCTAAAATTAAATTTGTATAAGACTTATATGCTGTGAAAGAGACAGTCCCGAAGTCGGATAAATCTAATGTATCCGCGAAAATGTCCTCGCAAATGCCCACAACTGAATTTGGGTACTCGAATTCAAAGGTTTTATATGATACACAAAGGTTGAACGTACAGCAAAAAATTATTAATAATTTTTTCTACTACCATTAGCCAATGTTACAGGCTCACGAATTCTTAAAGCCAGCCTCCGCGTAAAAAAACTCAGAGCTAGTAAAGACGTATAATCCAAAGCATCTAGGCAAAGTATCGAGTTCTTGATGACAATGAGTAAACATAAAGCTGGCAACTACATGATGTAAGTGCAAGGTTTGGTACTCATTGTATTTCCACTTCAAAACTCTTTTTCAGCAGGACCCAACAAATCGAAATTTGTTTAGGTCACAAACGATGTAAGAAAAATTCCAGAGAAATAAAAAAAATTCCTTTTCAGTCTTTGAAATACTCCGGTTAACGATGAGCCACATACTTAACTTTCGACATATCGGCATCGTCTATCGCGCAACCCAAGCGCAGCTAAAACTTTTATTTGCCACACGCGTTTGAGAATGAGTGACCATTGTGACCGAAGGACGCGCTTTAAAATCCAAAGTTGCGTGGGCTCGCTTCATCGGCTATTTTTCGCCGCGTCTCACGAAGGTTCTTGCAAAGAGCACCCGATAATACTCGAACGAAATGGCTCTCCTTCCTTTTTGTTTACCCACTCATTATCGCGAAGATATGTTGGACTGTCCACAGTAATATCCACGCGGATCATCATAAATGTAGTCGCAGAGGCTGCTCATTAATAATTTAAACCCATCCCGTGTCTCTCGTAATCCACTCGCTGTGGGCACACAAAAGGATTATTATATCTGCCCGTCTCCCGCGCTCCGCGCCTCTTCTGTAAAAAACGACGCCTGGTATCAATATACCAATGGAATCAGGTGAGAAAAACAAACAAATAAACAAATAGTATCCCATCGAGGATGAGCCAGCGAGTCTCATTCGAGTTTGCATCATCCGCGTATAGTTGTAAGCAGCGAAGAAAAAGTAAGCAAGAGCTCTCGGTTCAAGTGAGTGAGTCACCTCGGGGAGAGGTGCAATGTGTACTCATTACGGTTTGACTTTCGGACGGCGTGTGCGGTACGAATTTTCGGTATGCGGATTTTTATTGGTCCTAATTGGGCTGTGAGCGTCGGGAGCCAGCAGCTTCTTCCCGCCGATTATCTTTTGGGAGGAAAAGGCGAGTCGTGCACGTGTACGTCCACCATCAATCAATTGAAGCAAGTTAATGCCCGAGATGCGCGATAAATTTTTATTCAGCGCTTAATATGCCGTTGTTTGGGGAAATTTCAGGCAAGTTACGAAATTGATCGTTTCTGGATCTGTGTGTTATTTATACGTACCAATCGACATCCCTTTGGAGCGGCTAATCGCGACTAATAAAGGACAATTTTTCTAGAACATAAATAATCGCTTTAAAAATTTAGGGGTCATAAAACTGTATTTTATCGATGTACCAATGGTTTTTTATTTAGAAGTCGTTATATTAATATAACCGACAATCGGGCTTACAAGTTCAATACAGCATTATAATTGTTCTGAATATTTATTGGCATATACTTTTTGTTGTACGTTTCCTCTGTATCACAGAACAAAGAAACACTCGATCAAATAAATCCTTCCTGGTGGACAGTATTTTGGAAAGTAGAACAAGAAAAACATGTGTACGCGCGCGTAGGGGCCAACCCTTCCATTCCCACGTCCAAACAAACGAGTTCCCACAAAATTTATTTCGTCATTGGCAACGACCCGTACTTAACACGGCCGCGGCAGTTAGGGCGCACTTGCTCTATTTTCTCAGCTGGTGTGTCGTACTGTAGCAAAGCTTGGCCCGGAAAAATCGATATAACGACCAGTAGTGGCCAGCAAACCACGTTCATGGAATTGAAAACGAGTAGTTGTGGAGCTTATCCGTAAACCTTTCCGCTTCCGATCTTACATGGACTTTATAGTTGCGACTGTGCCAAACATAACAGCTTTTTTGTGCGGAAAAAAAGGCTTCATTGGATTAAAAAAAGTTTATAGTGAATAAATCTTTGATGTTACTCGAGTAGTGTTTAACATTTGCATAAATATTTATTGGGATTTCAGTTTTTTATTGTACGGTATCAATGGATTATTTGTCTTATTTTCTCGTCGTTTAAAGTGAATCCACTACCAAAACTGTCACATTTTTTGTAAGATTGATTATTTGTCAACCAAATAACAAGTCATACGTTGTTAAAAAGGCAAGTAATACCCGGCTCACAAAAATGAAGGTAAAGTATTTTACTTAAATCAAAAGTATTGAAAAAGAAATTCCAAACATGTACCTAGGTATGTGTAATTCCAAAAAGTAGAAACTTCATTTGCTAGAAACAGGAGTGCAAGTTTTTGTAGGGGAATGAACAACAATCACGTAAGATTTTGTGTGAAATTCGATCTGTCCCATACAAATTCCTCGTTTAAATTACTATTCAGATTTCATTGCATCACGGATGCAACTCGTAGGGAAAAGTATTTATCAGACAATTTCATGCATAAGCATTAATTGATCACTTCTCAAAACGTATCTGTGAAACGCAACTTTCAATAAGTTAACGGATGATGTATACGGTAAATTGTTTCGTGTTGATTCATTAAAACAATGACGCCAGAGAAAATGTTTTAATCCTTACCAGTTCTCGATATCACAATGCAATCAACGATTAATTACCGCCTCTAAGTTACTAAACGAGACAACGACCTGTTTGACCAGGGGTAAAACGACCAGTAAAGAAGGCGGCAAACCAAGACAGCTGCAAAGTGAAACATTTGTAAAAGTTTCACAAATATGTTCTCTAAACAGCGAACCGGACGCGCGTCACGTTTCCAGCACTGCAAGTCCAATCGGTACAGGTATCGGTGTACCGCGCAAAGACGCGCGCCCGGGGAAGAAAAACATGCAATGACTTCATTTAGACGGCTTTTTCCTCCAATAAAGCATCGTAATAAACCTTCGATTCGTCATTCGAGGAAATTCTCGGGGATATGCCCGCGACGCTTGTCCAACGCAGAGCCGGAGAAGACGAAGGATTACGAGATGCCTGCGACATGCGATCACTTTGCCCGAGACGGTGGGACCTGATTCATGCGAGCTCTCTGAATTATGTATACGGGCTTTTTTCTCCCTCCCTCCCATTCTCTCCTCTGCATGCCCCAAGGAGGAAGTATGTGTATATATCTGCTCGTCAATCGGCCATTGTCTCTATGACGCGATCTACGATGGCTGCATCGCCGATGCCAGTTGGATCAAGAGATAGAGTTACCTGTACAACAGTAATAGCCGACCGATTGGAAAAACTCACGCCTGACAATTAAACCGCGCGAAAGATGCAGCCAGTACCCGCACCGAGCCCAGCGTTTCCACGTAACCCCTTGCACGAAGCTAATGAGCCGCGACACGTTTCTCAGACACATATAGCGAGCCATGAGCAAGCCAGATCATAAATAACCCACTACGTGCAATCTATGCGCATAAATGAATGCTCTCACGGTTGATGTTGCTATTAATCGTGTACGAGCGAGCAAAACAGTAGCCCAGAATCTCAAATGATCCCGAGAAGTTGTGTGCACGATATGGACAATGTGCTGGCGTGTACGCCGATCGCAGGGATCAAACGAGGTCCGAAGGATTTCGTTAGGTTGAACGGGCACGCGTGCCACTTGGATCTGCAACGGACGAGCAATCCACGGAACGTATACCCAGGATGAGGTTACCTGGTTGTGTATGGAATGGACCTAGCCTCAAAGGGGGAGGTAAAAACTAGAATCGCCCTAATCGCGACAAACAGACACGATATCTAGCTCTCGAGTACGCTTGTGTACGTAGGTATACCGTACACGACGGGAAGAGCCATCGATTGGACGGAGCGCAT
Source organism: Copidosoma floridanum (assembly GCF_000648655.2). Next base: position 619,112 of record NW_019379553.1, read on the forward strand.
CAGTCCGAGGGAGACTGGCGCCTCGTCATCGATCCTCCGGCCCCTCGGAGAGCACGCTTCCGTCATCCCGAATGGAGGATCTCTCTCCTCCCGACGTCGTGTTTCTCTTTTTGCGGCTGCATGGGGGATTGCTGTGCAGTGCTCGCGGTGATTGGAGCGCGATGTTCACGGTTTTTTACCGCTCGCTGGAATCTCTTTGAGTATACGCTCGGCGCGGTTTTCAGCTTCGCTGTTGTCTTTGGGTCCCTACGGTGCCTCGGCGTACTATAGAATCTCGGACCGTGTACATATGTTTTTAAACTTCTTGAACCGAAGAAACAGTATTAGATGTACTTTGCATTAACATCTTATATCCTTAAACATGTTATCAAGTCGTTAATAATTTTACGAATTAGAGTAGTACAGTTAGAAAGGCTAGGGATTCAAAGTCTGGAAAAATGGCATCATTCAAACAAACTTTGAGCAAGACTTTCCCTACATTCTCTCCAGATGTGAAAAGTTTGCCACTGAAGGTTTTTATGGCACTTGGTACCGAGTGATTACGTATATACCTACAGTTGGCAATTCTCAACTGAAAAAAAGTGATATCGATCGGCACCTCATTTGACAATCTAGTAAATTTACCCAGAAATGAATGAACGTAGGAATGTAGGTCTGAGGCGATAGACACGTATCCACAAAGAAGGTAACGTTATTCAAACAACTTATTACGTTTTACTATGATAAACATGTCAAAAATACACCACAAAGCACACTGTTAAAAGTGGAGCCAACTACCTTTTAACGCGTACGCGAGAGAGCGCGAGGAGCGACAACTCATCACAAGTGGTGGCTCGAAGGTCTTCGAACTCCCTATCGGCATTCGATAGTACCTCATTTCACTTGATGCTTGGGTTCTCTCTCGAGTCCATATTATGTGGGAGGACGCTACAAGAGTCCACCACAAAGTGGTTCTGGTGCTAAGTCACGACAGTTTTGATCCAGCCAAAACGTCGAATGGCCGCGTAATTAATGATGCAAGGCTTTGACGAGGCATACGCCACGTGGTTTCCCGCAGTGACGCGCTCCATGGGAGACTTTGTGGCTGCGAGAACGGCAGAGGGGAGACCGAGTCGTTGTTTCATTGACCTGGCCCCGCGTGCATTTGTCACTCGCCGCGTATACTTATGACTCATTGCGGGTGTTCCGTTAGAATTCTCAGCTCTCGTGCAACGAAAACGTCGTCTTCCGAGCTGCTGCCATCGTACCTATTGTATGGTCCGCAGGTACCGTGGTATATGAATAATTATACGTACTAAGGGTTCGATTGTTTTCGTTTGCAGAACCAAATAGATTCCATAAAGTGTAAACCATGTTCCTCTACACACGGTCTCTATTTTTCATTTTTTTTTTTTTTTTTTTGGAATTAGTCAAAGTTGATATCATTGAAGATAACACGTACACCGGTGAAAATCGAATTATTTGTATTTCACAACCATCTCTGAAAACTGTGCCCAATAGGCTCTGCATTGCTGTGTTACTCTTGCATGTATATGCTATCGTCATTAGCATATTAAAAAACTGCCTCAGACTTCATGACATCAATCACTTACACAGTAATGGGAACCTTATTTTTACATGACTTCAAAATAATATCTCTATGCTTCCAAACCATCGGATCACGGTTTGAAATGGTATATATAGTTTATGGTCAAAAATATACGAGATACAAACGTAGTAGTGTGATGGCAAAATATAGGGAAATTTGAGGAATGGTATATTTAAGTACGAATAAGATAAGAAGCTGGCAGTTCCTGGTAAGGAATTCCTTCGATTGAGTAACTAACTAATGACTAAGATGAAAAAACGAGGAGTTCATCTATTACGTGATGCTTGACACGACCCAACCGTGGATTCATTATAGAATTAAATTCGTCTATTAGTTCATATTAACTGCAGTAGTTTCCAGCCAAACTCTGCTCTGTTTCGTGGTAGTTTTGTTGTACTAGAACAAACATGGCCTGTACAATTTAAACATATATTTTTAGATAAAGCACAAAAGAGAAGAAACACTTCTGATTACACCACAAAATGAACTTTGAATTTCATTTTGACTATAGGTAATTTAAACGTATACCTAGGTATGTAGAAAATGGCACTAAATAAGAAAGATGCCTGCGATTCAGAATAGTAATTGGATAGTGCATGGTAAACCAATAAAATTTATTTCAAAAGTAATTTAAGAAAACCACGATGGACTTTACGAAAAGTGCTTGATATTCAGGGCTTCACGTGGACGTATCAAGTGCACCAGCATTTAGCAATTCAGCAACAAACAGATGTCAAGTCGCATTTGCTGTACAAATGGTAGGCAAATTTACTCAAATAAATCAGATGAGCTACCTTGCACAGTGATGTTGGATGGAGGTGTAGGTATGAATATTTCGTAGGTCTCTTACAGAGAGGCATAAGACATAAATATGTCACGTACAATGCCACAAGAAGCAGCAACTTGGGTTTATTTATATTTTGTGATTCGCAGAACAGCTGCAAAAAAAAACAGATATAAACGTGACGAGCACGTGAAATTCAAGCGATTAAAACGAATTTGATCAAAGTTAGAGAGTAAACGGAAACTGAGAATTGAACGCACTCAAATTTAACAAATTTTTAGCTTTGAAGGTTTTATCGTGACATACACACATTTACCAAACAAATCAAAGTTAGTCTTAGGGTTGGCTCTTAAAGATTAATCCGGAATAAAAATTATGTTCAACAAAACATTGTACACATCATTGTTATTTCAAAACTTATAAGATTGGCATGTACAATAATGCATAGGGTTTTGATTTACATAATCATCATTAACAGTGATGCAATACTTTTAAAGTTTGAAAAAACCGGAAAAAACGATGTCTCCTGTTGTAGTTTTAGAAAGATCAAATCAAAATGGCTGAAACAATCCATGGAATTTACCTTAGCTGCACGTTTCGCCCCTAATTCAATTCTCATTGGTAACAAGTTGTGCGTAGTTACCACCTTCCACGATTTTAAAGTTCTTTTTGCATGAAGGCTACATCAAAAGCTAAATTTATATTACAAATGGAAGTTAGCTATAATTTTTATAATCAACTGTTTCATCTAAACCTAGCCAGTAAGTTAGGTTATGTGTTATTGGGATCCCAACAATGCCGATAGCGCCAATAGCTCAAGTAAATTTACAGAAGGTGGAGGGTCTCCCCACTCCAAACGTTGTTCAGATCCCAATAGTACCTTATGTCTACTCACTGTATACTATCATACATTTGGAAATGTGTGACGTGTAGTTTATACAATCCAGTGAATTTCGTTAAATATAATAACATACAGTATATGGACCAAGAAATATGATTTAACTATACCAATTATCTCACAGGTTGTCATTGTATACTGAGTACCTGACGTCATCATCGTCAACATGCTGTTTTCAACTCACCTGGAACACAAAAAAATTTTAATGGTAAAAAACGTTCTTGTCATACATGCATAGTTTAAAAAACAGGTATTATGAAAAATTTGCATTTTAAATATTGTACCATTAACTAGAACACATATTACATTACTACGTAGAATAGGTGAAATCTTTCAAAAAATCGTTTGATTCGGGGGATAAGTGTCTTATTTTTTCCTTGATCGTTAGGGTCGAGGTTATATGAATATATAGAAAAAACAACAGGTCGTTGACCTTTTAAGGCTTTATTTAAAAATAAAAAAAAATTATGACTAATGTCTTGATATACAAAGCAAAAAAATAACAGCAAACTACCTTATGTGAAACATTGAAGGAATTTTTAACGTATTAAGCAACTTGCTCGTACGCAAGTTGAATCGGCAAAGGCGTCAGCATTATGCTGTGTTGTCAATTTATAACCAAGCACACGCACGTGCACACATCTTAAGCGCAGAACAATGACCCAAAAAATCTTACAATACATTTAAATTAGTGATGTTATACAGGTAAACTGTAATTGCATCGGACGACTTATTTGCCCGTAAGTCGAATAAGCAAGGGCGTCACCGTTGGGGGTACCAAGTGTTAAAGAGTTGACTGTTACCAAGAGGTTATCTTAGAAAAAACTGTGTTTTTCCAAGCTGCGATATTCTCCCGTAGTTAACCTAAGATTATTAATGAACCTCGTTGAATAAGCTTGAAGGTTCATGGCGAACAAAAAAAAGCTCAATACTTGATCAATATGTAAAACAAAAAAAATGTATACCTTACTTCATGTAAAAGTCTGCACTGAGTCAAATAGCCGATCCTAAGCCCTCTGATTAAGCAGTTGTAAGAGAAAAACCAGTGAACTGAATATTTAAAACCTTCAAAATTTAATTGTACTTTTTGAAAAATTGGGGATTTTTATACGAATTTACTGGGTATGAGTATGTATTTTTTTGAACAACGCAGATAAAATTTTTCACTCACCGAAAAGCGAAACTTTGTTCGTGCGGTTAAAATATTGTTTGGCGAGCAACGTAGGCACAATGATGTTCTTAGCGCGATAATTTAATTTGCCAGCACATGTTTTGGAGATAACAAGTATAGGTATAGCTACAAAACTCTACTTACTAACGCTTCTTTATACAACTGTATACGCATATGAATTACGTAAAAATTCGAGGAAAATGGATTGCCGCTAAAAACGAATACCCTCTGCTCACTCGTGTTTTTATGCATAACGACAAGTATACATTTATAACATTTACGTTACAAAAATTTAATATCTATTTCTCCATCTTCGCTGCTTCTAGTGTTTAAGCTATGCTCGTAAAGCCCCTGTACCCTACAATATTGTTACGCGCATCAGAGTGGTTTTTAATACAATAATTACATGGCAAGCTGTTATGATTATTATAATACTCCTACTATCATCACGATGAACAAGTGGGAGCGCAAGCAAGTATTATAAACTAAGTACAACTTATTGGAATTAATCATGTACATTTTAAAAATGTTATTCGTAGTTTGCTGTGTAAAGAGTCACTCAGGAGTATACTTTATAAAGTTACATAATCGTAATATAAATATAAATGTCGTCACAAAGTAGATTAAGAAACTTCTCGCGAAAAAGCAATGTGTAATGTGTTAACACACGTGTCAGCCGCGAACTGGATTTTTAGCTTGTACAGCGCGCAGTTGGAATGGTAAGATAAAGTACGAGACGAAACTTGTATACCTAAGCATTTCAAAACTGGAAATCAAATTTACTCAACGAGAAGGGCAAAAACGCGCGTGAGAACGAGATAAACGAAGACTTGAATTCATAAAGAATTTTGTTCACACAAGTTTGTACTCTTCTATACCAAGTGGGGGAAAAACGAGACAATTTTCGTCGCAGTTAACGATTATCAGTAAAAAATACCAAATTATCACGTCAAAACAACCGACTCGAGTTCAATGTATACATACGTATTTTTACAAATTTGAAATTAGTTCGATACTATAAAGTCAAAGAGCGCCGCTTCAATTAAACAAGTTAATAGATTTGGGATTATCTGTAAGCTTATCATCTACACTTTTGGACGACGTTTCACTGAAATCGCATGGGCTACTAACACATACTACGAGGCATTGGTAAAAAATTACTGCGCGATCTGGATTGTAAAAAAGGTCCGGATCTAAATACGCACAATAATAATATTATGTGAATGACCGGTGATAAAGATGTGGCGTTTCGTAATAAAAAGCAAGCACACTTTATTTGTTTTTCTCCTCCTCTAGAATCGGCACAGCCAAATAAATTAGGGGAATTTACTTTTGAGATAACAGAGCAGTACTATATACTTGATACTCGCGCCAACAACACAAGCGACACAGTTTGGCTCACAGTGGAGTCTGTATTATCAAGACACGCAGCTGGTATGTCAATCAGGTTGGAATCCATGTGGGGTATTCGGGGAATCGTGATTCTTTCCAGAGGCCCAGCTTCATCTATACCCAGCGTCTTATACAGACCAGACATCCGAAACAAACGAACCGAGGCACGCGCACTGTTTGCACCGAATCGGGAAGATAACATTCACACGCAGGTAGTTGCAATACACTTTCCGAGGAGTGTTGGTACAGTTTCGGGTATAACGTGTACGAACCAACTTACAATTTATACGTTGCGATAGAATCACACGATGAAAATGCCAACGAGATCCATTAGATTGGGCTGATTTCCAATACTCGCGCAGGGTATACTTGCGTGCCTGAAATGACGTGCAAAAGTCCGCGAGCCAGGATGTCCAGTACAAAAAAAAAAAAAAAAAACAAAGGCGGAGAGCGAAAAATGGAGTCTCGTTGCTCCGTTGTTCCGGGACGTGGGGCGAGAAAAGGCACCGCTCCACACTAGGGACGACGCGGCAGAAAGAGAGCTAGCACCCGCTAACAAGGCCCTGCTTAGTCGGCTGACCCTTATCTCGGTTGGATTTACAAGGGGCGCGCAAGCCTCCCGTATCCTCCGCATGTACCTGAATAATAGATCCAAGAGGAGCTTCAACCGGAAGCGCCTGCACGGCGGCGGTCAATGCCGCCACTGTTGCGGCCTCCGAGGAAAAGGGAGCAAAAAAGCTGATGGGAAGGACAAACTGTCCGGCTGTATTTTTTTGCTGCTCCCCTCTGGTGATGTAAGTGTAACGGCGCCCCGAGCGAGACAATTAACTCGTTGAGTTCAACGGCATTTTTGCGGGTAAACATGGAGCAGTCGCGTCGTTCACTTTTCCAAACTATTTTTCGAGTCAACGAGTATTATGTCTTCAGCAATTGCCATGGATGTTTTTTGTACGGATTATTGCAGGGATTATTTTGTTTGCCGAAAACGGTGCTATCATACGTTTGACGGAGATACATTTTCTTTATTTGAGAGTTTTATGCTTACAACAACAGCATAACCAAGGATTTGAATATTTTACCTTAAATTTATGCGAAATTTAACGTTTTCAAATTAACTGTTTGGTTCCCCTAGTTTTTTTCTATTATTGTGAGGAAAATATAACGCTACATGTCATGTCATACACCATTTTTACAGTTAATAGTTTTTTCAACTATACCATAATTATGCTGGAGTTCTTGAGAAATATCTTACATGAATGATGGAAGATATCTTGCAGAAAATCTCACGGAAATTTTTACAAGAATCCCTACAGGAAATCATATTGATTTCTCACTTGACTCTTATTGTATCATGTAACACCGAGACATAATTATGTCGTGACGATTTATTTTTGATAATCAGACAATCTGTGAAACTGCCAAACCTACGAGCGTCATATAAGTTACCATAAAGTACTCGTAACTCTTGTCCGTACAAGTATTTTTTACTTTACCAGGGCCGACACGTTTAGCTGAGCTATAACTATAGAAAAGTACAAGCATAAGCCAATTCTTTCCCTTACTAAAAAATAACATGTTTTGTATGTCTGGATATCAGCAATCGCATGATTCTAATACATTATGGAGTTTATACGTGTAAGACATCAGTTTTTACAATAAAATTTATTCAAGTTGAATTCGGTAATTTGTGGTGGAGTTGCTCATTTTAGTTGGTGTTTGCAGTATTGCGTAACGTAGTCCTACTACAACTATGAAAAAATGTCATGGAAATAAAATACGCTTTAAAAGTGTCATTCTAAAAAGATGTTTCCTAATAAGTAATAAATAATTTTGAAGGTATGGAAACCCTACAAAAGTATTATTTTGTTTTACATAAACACTAAAAAAGTAGGGAGAAAAATTTGTACCCTTATACCTGTTGAGTGTCAAGTTTCATGAAATTCTCATAATCATTCCTATTTGGGATATTATAATCATCACAATTGGTAACACAACTAACTATTGTACGAGTACAACAGCACTGGATTAGTATTTCAATTGATTTTTCTGTCTATATATAGCACCCATAGATGCGCAATCAAACCTACTTGGACTTGGTGGAAAAAAAACTATGGAGTGTGCCCTTCAGTTTCAAAGTTTGCTCCTTACGAAGTTCCCTGTAGAGCCCACAAAGCACTAATTGATTTTCAAAGTTTTTTGCCTCCCTCCCAGCGTACCGTTTCAAGATTCACCACCAGCCACTAATGAATATTCAATAGAAGTATAATCAACCAACCAATTAGTTTCCTTGACGAGCTCTTCCATCCTGTAGATGTGGATCATCCATATTAACCATTGTTTTCTTCCACGATCGGCACGAGGAGATGCGCACTTCGAGGTCTCAATGTTAAAATTGCAAAATCTTTTCAAGACAATTAAACCGCCAAATACTTGGAATTCGTCACAAATCCTATATATTTTTAGATAATTTTGAGGTTCTTTTATTTTCATGACTTCAGATGACTCTTTGGATAATTTTGAAAAAAAAGTTGTTTTTTTTTTGACTGACTGGCAACGCTCGAAATGCCTCAAAATTCCGTTAATCTCACAACGAGCGGTTTAAAATACACTACACCATTGGTAAAACATCGAAAACAGCACTGTAGAGTCCAAGTATCAAATTCAATAACTAATTTTTGTCCCCTGGAAACGTATGGCATCCCCGTTGGTATACTCCGTAACCCGAATCTGCAAGAGAATTTATGCCCCTTGCCATTGACACCGATCGCGTTCTACCTCCAGAATCCCCCGCTTCTCGTATACAAGCGAACCTGGTGAAAAATCCGCTGAATATCAGCTCGACGCATCGACACGAAGAACGAGCCATCTTCTCCTTCCATCCCATGCTTTCCCAGCCAAGTGCTCGACCTGCGGAGGAAAACTCGAGCCCCTCGCTCATCCCATCGAATCCACGGTTTTTAGATCCCCATCTCGCGATAAACAGCATTCCACCACCTACGGCCGATCGCTCCTGTCTGCTTGCGCTTCCATTATCCTCCCTTGCGGGCATCGCTAATAGACTACTAGATCATAATCAAACTGTTGCTGTTTGCGATTATTTTCATGATAACAACTTTCTATCGTTTAATCATCCTCGTCAATCAAGTCAGTCCACACCCAATGGTGGCTGATTTGGATTAAGTAACCCGCAAGAAAAACATAAGCTAACAACGTTCTGAGTCATCACCACCTCCAATTCGCCACTTCATAGCCACGTACGACAAACGGTAGGTGCAATAACCAACCAGCCAGGAAAACCCGAGCCCAACCAGGCGTAAAAAGTCCATTGTGCGTGCGCGCGAGATCGAAAAGGGTCCGCTCCTTCGGTTGCAGAGCTGCACTTCTGCTCATCTTGTTTTGTTGTCCCCACCACGTGGCCGATAATTCAATCTTCGATCCTCGGGAGGGGATGGTAACGCCGCGAGGACTCGGAGCCGATTGTTTACGAGGGAGGCTCGGGCACCCGTTCATTTGTTCTTCCCCATCCGCGGTGCACGAAAATTTTATGCAACTTTGCTGCTCCCACCACTTACATGCACGTATATATGTATTAAGCAGTAACAATATTTAACCATACATAAATGTACCCTAAGAGCGGCTCGACTTTACAAAGTTACAGCCATGGGTTCGACAATGTACGATTATGGGTGCGCGTTGTGGAAGCACGAGATGGCGGTTCATAAATCGCGGGCTGGACGGGGTTTGCGAACCGCTGCAGGCTCGTTAGTAGTTGGGTTGTACAGTTTTGCAGTGCAAGCAAATCTGCTCTTGCCGTGAAATATATATATATATATATAGTTTTTTGTA
>NW_019379553.1:628797-686482 GCF_000648655.2 Copidosoma floridanum
TAAAATTAAGTAGAAACAGCCAATATATAAATAAATAAATATATTAATGAATATTTGGCTGAGTGCCCTAGTGGAGTGGTGTCTCGAAGAGATAACTCTTTAATCGGAATACTTGTGGGGCAAGGCAATTTATGGCTTGGGAAAACAAAGCGCAGTGTCTGATGTATATCAAGAAGAATATGCGCTATCTTGGAGAGTAATTTTTACAAAACGCTATAATTTTCTCTGCAAAAATAATAAAATACATTTTCTTTTTTTCTCACAACGTCACGTTGAAATAACAAAATCTTGGAAAAAAAAGTTTTTCAACATATTTTTCATTTTTCATCTTCTGCACTTTTCGTTGTCATAAAATTTAATTTCAACAGTTTTTTTAACTTTTCAAAGTGGATTTTCAATAATAAACTTATAATGTTGTTTTCTTACTTTATTTTATTTTTTTCAGAAAAAAAATATCAATACACAAAACAAAAGGTAATTTGTCGCTCACAAGTAGGTGTACACATAACCAGTATGCCAGTTACTTTGCATTTAAAATAGAAATTTCACGATACATTTTCCAAGAATGTGAAATTTAGCTTTGAAGTGCCGCGAAACCGCCTACGGTTATAATCACAGTTGCTTGGTCAGCACTGCCTTCTAACCTCTTTCCTCGAAAGTAAGTAATAAAAATAAAAATAAATTATTCTTGGCACCTGGGGTAATGAACCGTGTACAGTGTGCACTTAAATTTGCATGAACTAATTTTTTTTTAACTTCGATTTTTCCTCACGAGACCATAATTCATACCATATTTCTTTGAATACGTTGATATTATCAAGAACTGTAATTATGTAGGTTGAAGATTAGAGTCATATAAAGAATGTTTTGGCCATATTTTGTACTATGTGAAAATAGGAAAAAAATAGACAAACTTAAAACAATTGGATTTTTTTTAACCTACACTGTCCTAGACTATTTTTATAAATTCCACTTGTTTGTAATACATTTATTTTTATTATTTGAGTAAGTAGTCAACAATAAAAAAAAAAAAAAACCATTTAGAAAAAGGCACTTTAGGTGTTCAACTATCAGCCTAAGGGCTGGAAAGTGAGCGAACAAAAGTATTTTTCAAATCGATGACAGGCATTAAACCACTTGTATTTATAGTGTATAATTGACACGGTAAAAAACAACAAACATCAAAAAGTATCGTATGGGACCCTATGAATGGAGCTTAAAAGTACACAAAAATCAATTCACCAATACTTTTGTTTTGCAAGTTTTCGAAAAATTCATTCCGTGAGTAGAGCGCAGTTCCCTCTTCATGGAGTAAGTACACGAGCACGAAGTGAATTCAACGGAATGGATTATTAATGATAGTACGTACAAGTTGCCGATAGTATAAGTAGGAGTAGAGGAAGAAAGGAGGGGAAAACGAAACCGCAGTCGCATCGAGGCGTCAGAGGATCTAAATGTCCTCGTCGGGAGAAAGTACCCGACGCAAAGTCCTCGGCGAGCTCGCGTCGATGCATAAATTTCAACGAAGAGAGAAAGGGAAGATAAGTCCTTCTCGACAATCGAGACATTAGACGTGTACCATTAGATGATCATAGCAGTGTCACGAGGCGCATGACGTCGCAAGCATCAAGGATCACCGAGGATAACGCTATACCACGCACGGCACAAGCTAATAGTATTCTTTGGCACAACCATCGTGCATATGTACGATTAATGAAAGGAACATTTATTTATTTTATCCACCTCTGAGAGAAAGGTGTGTATACTCACCAGTATTGCTGAAAAATAGCAATGAAAACCTAAACCGTTAGTTTTTCCTGTGACCAGAACATATAAGTGGGTACACGAAGGGCCATGGCTTCACGAAGCCCTTCGAATCGAGCAAGGGCCATTCTACTTGTATATTATACAGGCTCTGGAAAAATACATACGGCAGTGAAAGTGTCCCACTTATTCTTGTATACTTTGCTCGTTGTGTGCGCCTGCACAGCTGTCCAATAATCCGAGGCAAAGCGACGCACCGTATAAACTATACTAATACAGCCAATCGGGTCACAAAGTGGTACAACAACCACTAACGTGGTGTAAAAAAAAAAAAAAAAAAAAAAAAAGAATTACTTCTCGTGTGAGTAGTACAAACAACGAAATCCCAAGAATATATCCATTACTATATGTGTATATTAGAGCTCGTACATGTGTCTTGTTTGGGATGGTTTTATCATTTGGGCTAAGCTATATGGCCTATTGACAAAAATAACCTCGAGTATTCGTTAATGTAATTAGCGTTTATTTCATAAGTGCATGGACATATAAACCAATCAATCAATGTCTAGATATTAGCTCCGTCAAAATATACAACTTGAGAGATAGATTTGAGGGCTTTATTGTTGAACACAATAATATTCTCGCATCGACAAATCAACGGTAAATAAACCTTCAGCAAACCATTTTCCGATTAATATTATAATTATTTTTGGCCAACGGTACGATATGCCAAGTTGTAGAAAACACCGGATCGGCTATTCAATGAAATTTGAAATTGTCGAGCATGCATGACACGCAATACCTACACGAGAGCGGGGGGCTACCACACTGGACCGCGGGAAAAAAAAACCGACAACGCGAAAAACACATAAAAAAGCCGGGAGTGGAAAAAAAGAGGGGGTGAAAACAGAGCCACCCGTGCGTGAAATTCGTAATAGAATCGCCGCGAGCGAGAGTCAGGGACCACGGGTGCCCGAGTGACATCATCACCCCGTGGCGGGCCCCGAGGCGCTATAACCAAAAAAACACGCGCACCGAGTATTTCGTCCGCGACGTGTCGTCGGCGACATTATACTTAATGGCCAGGCTAATGGCGATCCGGTGACACGAGAAAAAGACAGAGGGAGCGCTGACGGTTGGGGAGGGGGAAGGGCCCCGTTCGAAAGCTGAATGAACGAGTTGCGGGTAGGTAGGTATAGCTTTTTTTCGCTCATCGCCCGACCGGTTGCATCGACTCCGGCTGCCACGGGTCCCGCGAATGATAAATCTTGGCGCAGCGAAGCGGCTTCTTTAATGACTTTCACCAGCGACAACAGCGACGATGACGGCTACACGATGTGTATACAGGTGGGACAACCCTCCCTCTCTCTCTCTCTCTCTCTCTTTCTTCTTCCTCCAGGACACTCGTCTTTGTGTATTCCACGGGCGTCGCCCCCCTCCCCCCTTTGTACCTACAGAGGCCCCCGAAATTCCTGGGACTCGCTCGCTGAATCGAAAGCCCGGCTCGTGGGCCTTTCGTTCCTTCTTCGCTCGAGAGAATGGTGCGGAGGGCCCTTGAATGAGCCTCACTTTATACGTGGGTAAACACTTTGAATGCCGCGCACTGAAAAATCACCTGTTACTCGGAGACGAGTGGGATTATTTTTCATTCATTCACGAGTCGGTGGATACGGTGTACGTGTCCCTCGGCTCAATCAACGTTTAGGTGTACGGCTGGTTTCTTTGTCTAAGACAAGCAGGATTTATCCGTTTGGAGTTTACGCGAATAAAACAAACGCGCACAAAAGTTAAATAAACGCTTACATCATACAATGAAATTACAGAGATACGTTTAGATTAATTTAAAGTAGAGAGAAGCTTTTTCATCGCATAGGCGTGATTGAGATGAAAAATGTCACAAAACTATAGGTATACAACTGTTTTTAGCTATACGTAAACCATCTCACTTTTATGAATGATCATGTGTATGATTAACCATTATTTTCCACCTTTTAGATTATTAATAAACGTGTAGGTACATCTTAGCGAATTTTTTCGATAGTTGGGCCGAGGCAAAAAGCTTACGATCTGTTCTGTACAAAACGTTATCGCTTGTAAAATTAAGTAGAAACAGCCGAGTATGGTAAAACGTGCCTACCGATAGGTGAAGGAATTAACGGTAATGCAAGGGCCAAGCACCAAGTTTGACTTGAAATTTGATTTGGTGAGTGCAGTGTGACGTCTACGCTTATGTGTAACCTAATACAATCCTCAAACAATTCAAACAATAATCACCAATTTCAGAAAATAGTTGTTAACATCCTAACATACAAGCAGTACAGTCTTAGAATACAAACGTTTCGGGATTTTTAATAAAATATTGAGTTTTTAAAGAAATTTTTGCATTATTTCTATGAGAATTCCTTTATGTAAGGTTGCTCTTACCAACAGACACAAAAGCAATTTGAATAAAATGTGAAAAAAAAAAAAAAAAACAATGGGGCGGCCAAAGACAGACAAAAAAGAAACAACAAGTAGGTAGGTACAAGATTGAGAAAAGGACAACGAAAAAAAGCGAGACGAGGAGAGGCACTTGTTACAGTTGGGCGCGCGTACGATCGACATCCGCGGTTATTTTATTTGCACGAGAGAGAGAGAGAGGGAGGAGCCGTCCGCATTGTTGCCGATGTAATGAGCGTGAGTATACACGTCGCGACGCGAAAAGAGCCTCTGCGAGAATAGGGTTTGATTCGTCACCGAGACCCTGCGCCGAACAAAAAGAACGAGGAACAAATTGGCGTGCACCTATACGTTACATACATACGTGGGGAGAGAAGGGTTCTTTTATTTAGCGACGCAATTCGATTGGCGCGATAATTGGGCTACGCGGAAGAGCCCGTGTCCACGTACGAGTAGGTGTATCATGCGCGATTCTATTAGTCCGCAGGAAGTGTTCCATCAGGCCAACGACTCGCCTGTGCGCATTTATAGGTGTAATTTTGCTACATTAGCCGGAGTCAGCTGCTCCGGCGTCGGCGCATCACTCCCATCTCGCGATGACGCATTTCGATTCTGTAAAGGGCTTTGCACTCGCGCTTCGAGCGCCACTTTGTATGTTCAATTGGCGACGGCTTTTTTTTTCTTTTTTTTCTTCGCGCGATCTCAATTACTTTTAGAGTCACTTGCAGTAATTTCGTTTGCGTTTTTTTGCTCATTTTGTGCTCTTTACAAACGGGCAAACGAAATCTTACGTATCCTTAATTCGCACTTATCATGCGAATGTTTTATTCCAAGATGAGTTTAATTCAAATGCCATCATTTAAATGGCTGAGCAATATAACTTTAAAAACTTGTAAAAATGCGTGTGATAATATGGTATGTATATTGTGTAAGGGAAATATAAAAACTACGTGTAATTTTGTTTCATCTTACTCTTGATTGTATAAACATTGTAAACTTGCTGTATTTTACTAATTCCTAAAATTTATTGCCATTGATTTTTCAAAAATCCCACGGCTCAATCATTCAAACTGTTCCAACCAGTCACGCGACAAACAAACACTCGTTCAGTCACGCGTCAGACAATCTTTTGAGTAGGTATTGTAACAGACCTCTCGACCTATTTTTAATACTATTAATAATTTTACACCTCTAAATAGGAAGGAAGAAAAATACTTGGGTGGATAAGTATTTCATTGCCGCAATGAAATTCAAAAGGAGCTTTTTCTTTTCTTTCGTTGAGGATTGATTGACACGCTTTTTATTCGTTGCGCGTTGTTAGAATAAATCATCAAGGCGACATTTTGAGAAATGAAATAGATAAAGTGGAATTTGTAGGTTGAATAAAGATAAAAATCATCTGTTGGAAAAAAATGAGTGTATACATGTACAAATTAGAGTTATACAAATCGGCAGGCCAAATACGCCGGGAACGTAGCCTTTTGGTATCAGCAAGTTGTGTAAGGCAGATAACAAGTGTTATGCTGACTTTTGAAAAATATTTTAGGACTCTGCTGATAAAGACCGAGTCGTTAAACTTTAACATAAACAAGAAGAGCTCGGTGGTTGCACGCGTACTTCTAGCTTTCAATGAATTTCATTCAAACTTTATCGTAACAGAATTAGCATACAATTATTTCTTATAGACTTGATATCAGCAGAAAAATTGTCAACGACACGGACAAACGTTTGTCTTTGTTCAGCGTGGCTTTGATTATTGCACAGTTTACTTTAGCCTTTTCGAAAAGATGAGTGTGACATAGTTGCCAAATCATAAGTCCATCCATAACAGTCGGAAAAAACATCTCGTAAGTGATGGCCGCACTTTTATAGACACGAGACATTTGGTAAATATCAAATGTAGCTCCAAAGTATGAAACTCTTAAGTTTAAATTTAGAAAATTCAAAGTTAATTTTAGAGGGAGGTGCGAGTTCGAAGGATATTCTTGCCACTTAGATACTATATATTATAGTATCTAAGTGGCAAGAATATAGTGTGCATAGATTATAATCATCAAGCACATAATCTATGTACACTATTGGTGGGATGTAAACGAGCCGAATGGACACTGTTTGCTTAAACAGTAAACTTCACTCATGCTAGATGCACATCACATCAACCGATAGTAATTAAGGCTGGGAGTAACTTTATGGATCGTTGCAAGTCACCTTATCGCCGATGTTTTTCAGCTCCAATTCCATGTGACGAGAACTGCGCTCCACTAGAGTTTATCGCAGTCCAAGACGCTTCCTCGAGAATACTTGACAACGTTTTGAGAAAATTCACTGTGTATGTGTGAATACGAGTATGAAGTGATACGTAGCACTTTTACTTTCGCTTGTTCCGTGAGTTTGGTTGTGCAATTTCCCTTTGCGTCACATTGAGAGCGACGATAATAAAGTAGACAAGAAAAATCTTTTCCTGTCCCCACACTGCAATATTATTAGATTTGCTGTATCTTGAGCCAATAGTTACATCATCAATGAGTGTCTCAATTGGCTGAAAACAGCTACAGTTGACCGTGGTAGAATCAACAACGATAAACATAACTCACAGATTTTAGGATGTGAGTCAAAGACAACGGAAAAGGTAAAAGGTAACAAGAAATACGAAATTGGAAAAGTGAATTGTTTAAAATACAGAAAAAAGTACATGGAGGGGATGAAATCACTATTTCCATGAGTAAATGGTATATAGGGTTAAAAAGACACCTCATTATACCCATGCGAAAAAAACATTCGAAAAGTGAAAGAAACACTAAAAAACACAAAAATAACAGACAGTTTTGTGCTTTGGTTCTTAAAAATCTTTTTCCTAATTTTTTAGCTGTTACTGTAGGTCACATGAAATTTAATACCGGAAATAATTAAAAAACAAATTTACTTTATTTCACCAAACTATTTTCATCAACAGTTTCAAGTTTTCTTCCATATATTTATCTGATTTTACTAATTTTTCACTAAACGCCAGTAAGTATATGGTGTTGTATATTTACGTTTGATACTTAGGATTTTTGCAAAAATACCATGTTCATATTATTCTGTCCACTATACTTTCTTTAAAAATAGGACTAGTATTGTGTCTTTTTGCTGATGTTGGCTAAAACTGAGGATTACAATAATTGTAGTCTGGATTTGATCAGAATCATATACTACTCAACGCATGTTATTGTTTCAACTTGACTTGAATATCCAAAATATCTCATACAACCGGAAAATTTTAATAATCCTTCTGTAATAAAATATAGTCAATATTTTACATTATTCATATTGTACTATTTTCATGAAAATTCGTAAACAAATGGTGAATAATAGAAAAAGACATTTTGTGTCACACCTAACAAACTTTTGTTGGGCTTAAAAAACACAACGCATTTCATGACTGACCGTAGAGAAGGATATACATCTAAATTAATTCATCATAGAGTCGAGATGATTTTACATTCTGTTAACTTCTCTGAGCATACTTTGTTGACAGGTGTAATTATTACTACGAGTCTTAACATAATATGTTGTACCAATCATCACAAACGTGTTCCACCAGCTATACTCAAGTAGATTGATTAGAATACATAATATTTCTCTAAATACTAGACCCACCTACTTTCACGGCTGTGTGTACGTAATACTCAAGACCCGTCACGTGTCACTTTCTTGCAGGATACAATACACAAGCCGCGACCCAAAATTGAAATAAATTCGCGGCTTGCTATTCCACAGACTCTTGGTTAGCCTGCCATGGTTGTAGTGTACACAATGAGCGAAGCGATGCGAAGAGCAGAAAACAATATTCAAAGGAGTAACATGTATACCATGTGATCGAGTGGAGATGAGCGAGTTAAAACTACATCGGTGACTCAAGCAGTAGGTACACCAAGTCCAGTTATTGGCTGTGACGATGTAACACCGCCTTTGCTATACTTAGGCCATCAAAATGTTCGACCTTCAATAATAACTCCTTCCAAACACATACGGTTTTTGGTCTGTATGCTTCGTCATGGCGGAGACGATCTAGCATCATGCTCATATTCAACGATGATTCAACGCAGGAGCAGTGATCGAGTATTGTTTATTTTCGATCTTCATATGACTCACTATTCTCGTTCGCTCACATGAATATTAATTCGAGCTACGCAATCCGAGGAAAAAATCAACAGTCTTTCCGAAATGACCGCCAATGCGAGGTATACCGTAACTTCGAAAGTTAGTTTCGTGCGAGAGGGATGATTGATCGTCAAATTTGTGCAATAAGCGCGACACAAGCATTGCTCACCGCGATGAAATTAGCGCTGCACTCCTGCTTTTGAAAGCCTCCGCGTACGATAAGTATGCGCGGCGAGGAAAAACACGTTTGTGCTCATCTTGCATAAGATGGACTGCCGCTACGCGCAATTTATGATTTACGCGCGTCCATGTAACGCTTGAGTTTTCGTGTATTTTTGCCGGAGCGCGCTCGACGCAACATTTATATAGTCGTTGTCGCTGTTTCATCGTCTCCGACACTACTCGCCTTCCATAAGCTGCAGACAAATGTCTCTGTTGCTCGCGGATACACAAATGTTTTTTTGCTGTAGCTGTGTTTCCACGCGGTGGCGCGGAAATCCACGGGAGCCGGTCTCTCAGCGATGAGTTGATTGGCTTACGGAAGAGGTGAGTCGATCGCGTCGAGATGTCGAGCCTTGAGCGTTTGACGCAACGACTGCCTTTTTGCTCCGTCGGGAGGAATTGTGTTGTATGTATACGGGTTTTGATTGGAACGTCTTTTTTGGCTTTCGTTTTATTCCTATTGGGTTTTTGTTGAATTGATGGGATATTTTTCTTTTTTTTTTTTTTTTTCATTCGTCCATGTGTCATCCGTGTGAGCAATGGCGTTGTCCGGAGATTCGAGGCGTTTAGTGTTTATCGACAAAAGCTATCAATATCAACGGAGAAACTTACAGTCTTGGAAAACGAGCTGCTCGAGATCTCCCGTACTTCGTTCTTAGGTCTTACTAAAGTTGCCGACAATGTGAAAATGAAAAACTACCGTCAAATACTTGGCACCCCCAGCATCTTTCCACTGTTGCTCGCTATTAATTTTCCAACAATTTACGTCCAACGCATACGAACACTTTGATTTATGCATACGTTTGACAACTATTAATAACATTCACTTCCAATTAACTTCTTCAAAATTGTTTTATCACACCTAATTAATTGTAAGGATATCCAAAGTCAGTCAAGTACCTTAAGTGACAGAACACTGACTGACTTTGTTTTCGAACCGAATTTTCGGCAATCTAAATTTTTTTATTGACGTTGCGTTAAAAAAAAAAAAAAAAATCAGTTACAATTGTTCTTTATTTTGAAGTTATCTTTTTTCTGTAAAGTTTACTAATCCAACTGTGCAGCTTTGGAGAGTTACCATTTTTCCGAACCGTAGAGCGCTGCTGATCGAGTTACACATTAAAAAGTATTTGAAAAAGTCTTATACTACAGTTATTTATTTTTTTTTTTCTAGCCCATCACCTTTCCAGTAGCTGGAACTTGTATTTCCTTCGTAATAAATTCATCGCGTAAAATTAAAAGACACGCTTCGTCATTATGCAGCAAGCGCTAAGCACCCAATCGCTCATCGAATTACGTTGCATCAGATGTGAATAATCAAATGGAACTTCGATAATTCGCGATTCAAAGTTATATCATATACTTTAACTTTATCTGTGAAGCTAATACTTGACAAACTTCATAGCCTCGAATTATTTTTTAGTTTTTCGGAACCTAAACGTTTTGCGAAATCTGATATATTCAACTACATTTTTGAACGTTTGAAAAAACAATTTAAAGCTTTTTTCCGTTCTCTCATCCATCGTATCACTGTGTTTTTTCACCGACTCCTAAAAGTATAATATTGAGAGAAAATCACTTTAAAATCCAAGTGTGTTTAAAGTACACGTTTAAAGCGTGTAATCGAAATTTCCGTTTTTATAAAATGCTTTATAGTGGTCTTGATAAACGCATCAAGAACAATCAAATTAATGCTTCGTAAACTATTGCACCTATTCTATCAAACTAAAATATTTTTTCGTTAACGATTGATATAAGACAGATGTAAGGAGTACAATATTTCTGTCACTAGTTTTACACATTTTTAAGCGTGTTGTATCTGTGATGGTCGAGTTTTTTCATTCCACACCTTTCCTACATTGATTTTTCGCATTAAAAATTGTCCAATTTAATCAAACTAGTTAACCATTTGGTGCACCATAGATTTGGTTGTCCTTAAAATTATTATTCACGCCACCACAATGTGGTTTATAAAAAATAAAAAATGTTTAATTACACACTTTAAACGTGTACTTTAACACGCTTGGATTTACAGTGAAGTTCTATTAAAAGAGTTGAAACATATAGGTAGTGAAAATTTCTCAAAAAATTGAAAAAAAGTGTGTACAGAGTAGACCCGAATTGTTTGAAATACATTTTCCTTATTCTGTAGCATCTCTGGAACAAGCAAAATTCGTCAGCCTGGGGACCGGCCGAACAAATGTTTCCGTCACCTTCGAGTACTGAAAATACCATTTTTCCCCAATTTCCTCACATATATGCACAATATAAATATACTTCTAACGAGAGGAAGAGAATGGCATGAAATCGTAACTTTTATGGTACTCAAGATACTTATATTAAGAACAACGTAGCCAAGTGCTTGCAAAGTATAGGTACTGTGGTATACCCGCGGTGGAGATCACAGACACCATCATCAGAGAAACAGAGCCGCTCGGTGGAAACGAGTGTATATATAATATAGGTATGTCGGTGCGAACGCGCGTGTGCGTCACGCACAGAGCAACTCACGATGCATCATCGGGAAGGGATCGGCAAGGAATTCCCTCGCAATGGCTGGCGTGATTGTCATTCGAGGAGCGCACCGGCTTGGCGTATATTATACGTATATATGGCTGTAGGGATGCGGCTCTGTAATTCGATTTGCGTGTGTTCCTCTGTGCAAACGCGCGGCACTGCCGAGGCGCCGTATACTTGCGGAGAAAGTTGCGGGGACTCTCCTCCGGGCGGTGTTAAAAAGCCCAGCCCAACGCTTGGACGTATAATGTACGCCTGACACGCCACAACGGCCTATTACGCATACATATATACTTACTCATGGGAGCTGCCCACACCCAGGTATATAGGGGTATTCAAGGGATATTCACGGGTCTTTGCGGTGAAGCTCTCCATAGGGTAATCTTGTGATTTGTCGTGCTGTCGTTTCGAACTTTTTTTTCTAAAGTTAAATGAGTTGTTTGCATGAACAAGCCTATTGATCCTTATTTAGGGGTATTGAGATTTTTCTTTTCGATAAATTTTTTGAAAGTAATGTAGTAATACTGTAAAATGATGGTGTTTCATCATCGTAGGACTTTTTTGATTTTTTATTGTGTTAAAAAGCTTCAAGGCATGAAAGTTAATAATGTGTAGGGTTTTTAAACAGAGAGTTACAAAAATGAGGAATAACACCTCCATACTCTTATTATATAGGACTACCAAAAACTTTCATCAATGGTATTTTTACCATTTTTGGCACATTTTGGGTTATAATAAATTCTGAGTAAACCCACAAACTTGTTCTCAAATAAAATTTACGGGACATTGGATGACTTCGATATTTGGCTATCCCACCAAAAACAGCATCAGTGCAGGTAGTGCTGATTCGAGAAAATCCACGAAAACTATACGCACTGAAAAAAATGATATTAACATATGGACAAAAATGCAATGAAAGTAAAAGGCGTTCTAGACAGGATTTTCAATCGTTAAAAAAATATGTAGGGTATAATCTCGAAGCTTTAACTGACGCCATTCCCAAAAAAAGAATAGCATAGGTACGAAAGGTAATCTGCATTGCAACAAATGCTATAACAAAAGTATTTTGAGGAACCCATTAAAATGCCAAATTGCTCGTAATGTTCACGGTACATAGGCACCAAACCAAATTAGATTTACATCCATGAATGCGTACACTCATATAGTTATACATCCATTGACATGAAAAACATACGTTGGTGAGTAACGTCGCAAGACCTCATCGAGTCGTTAAACGAGGAATAGGAGCTGAAAAAAAAAAAAAAATGATTCTCCAACAAATTGAAAATATCGTTCCATTGCAATTCAAGCGAGGACTTAAACTCGCGCGTACGACAGAGAACCTTGGCGGAGTTCGCGGAACTAGTGGATTCGTGCTAACTTTGGAATCCTTCTGCGAATTCCTCTCTCTCTCGCGGCGCGGTGGTATGCACCATGCACATGAAAACTTTCGCACTCTCTTCTAACTCTGCACATATATATATACCCTCCTCACACGCTCTGTTGCAATGAAACGCGAGTGTGTGTGCATGTGAGTATAACGTACATGTGTTGGATCGGAGATTCGTGCGTGACTGGGCTCTTATACTCGGATCCGAGCTTCCCTCGCATCCTGCACTGATGCACTCGGTTATCTACCTCCACTACTTATATTCGTCTGGCCCACTGTGGTTGTGCTGATGGGGTGGCCAGTCGACCCAAAGCAGATATATATATATACATTGCCGGAGCCGAGGAGACGAAAAGTAGGTAAATGTAAGAGCGAAAAGAGGACTCGCGTGTGAACACACAAAGTTAGTATGTTACAAGTAAAGGGGTATTTCGAAGTGATAAGTTGATTAATTGATTTTTCAACTTGTGAATTGAAGGCATAATGTTGACGTTACCTGTTACCGTCGAGCGCAATGAATGAGCAACTATACATTATCGTGACATGTGATGGGTACCATCGGTGGTTGGCGTGTGGTGTGACGATAAATATTGTGTTGCGATGATTGCATGGTATCAACATCACGCGGACCTCAATCATTTCATGCACATCGATTACATGAAATGTGCAGGATTTTTGTTTACCATGGTAATTTTAAAACTGAACACCGACACGCGATGCTTTATCGCGAGATGACTTTTTTTTGCTAACACTTCGGTTCA
Source organism: Copidosoma floridanum (assembly GCF_000648655.2). Next base: position 642,034 of record NW_019379553.1, read on the forward strand.
GGTGTACATTTTATACAATTTCGGTACTTGGCTAGTCAAGCGTATAACTAACGAATATCAAGTCATAAAACTGCTAATAGCCAAATAACTATCGACGAAAAGTTATGAAACAGTTCAAAACTTCAAATTCAAATTTTTAGGGTACATACATGAAATATGATGAACAAAAAATGAGATGTTACTTTTTGGGATATTATTTTTCGACCCAAAAAAATGGAAAAACGTCAAAAATGTTGAAGACTGTAAGCTCGTAGCCTTTAACATGACAAAGAAATGTAAGTCCATACCAGTATTATGAAAAGTCTCGTTCCCTACCAACCTCTGCGTATATTTGCAAAACATCTTAAATTCACACCATGACCATTTTAGTGCCAAGAAAACTCGACTGATTTGGTCCTCGAGTGAAGGAAAACGTCGAAAGGGAAAGTTCCCACAATTATTAAACAAACGTACTCGTACGAGGATCACGACCTCATCATAGAACTTATTAAAGTGACGTATGTACAATACCTCTTGTATATCCAAGTACCCATTATGCACGTGCATGATATGCTGTACCCGTCCACCTCAAGTTGACTCGGATAGCAGTCCTTCACTATACCATCAGCTCTCACAGTTAGACAGTGAGCAACCATATTTCGAGCATATGTATTACGAATACACCGATGGCATGTCATTATTACTACCATCTTGATCCGTTTCGCCACAATTTCTAATGTACGAAGCTACTACCGTTTGTATGAATGGACATCGGTGTTACGCAAAGGCAGTCATATAAAAACTGAGATTAACTCAAAAACAGTAAAAGATAGTTATATCCTTTAATGGCGAGCAACGTGTTGGTAAACACATGCGGTACACTTGTAACCCGAAACCTCGACCGCTACTCCTCACCCACGATTTTTCACTCCGAGCCGACGCTCGAAAGTTCCGCCTTCCCCCACTTGAAAAAAAAAAAAGGATTTCAAGAATCAAAGTTGTGTACTTTGAAATCTCTTCCTCGGACCCACAGAGTCCACACCGTGACCGTATCGAACGAGCCATTGTCTACCGAAAATTGAAAATCTACGGCATCGAGAGATACGAAAATCGCCACCGGCCTGGCAACAAATCTCTATACCCATACAGCCGAATAATCCACTTGTCACGGCTCGCGGGCAGCAACTGGTTGGTCCCAAAAAAAGGACCCTCCGAAGAGGCTGTTCCCACGCGTAAAAGCACCGATACTCCTTCGCTTCTTCATAGACGTATACCATGCGCTCGTGGCTGCTTGTAATGGTGGGCGAAGGTCGGAGGAGTAGCGCGACGCGTTGATAATTGATCGCCCTGCTGCGCGTGTTGGTATACATCACCTATTCTCACGGACATAATGTCGAGCCCTTCCTCCTCCCCCTCGTCGCTTTCTTTCTTATTCATCTCGAGGGAGGAAGTATACCGGAATCGGAGGTAGCGGGTACCCCATGTAAGTAACATGCGTGTGGTCCCATGGTGCACCGTACCCATGTACGTGTATATTTTTGGCTGTTATCTACGATCGATTATACGTAAATCAGCCGTGGACGACGAATCTGTAAGGGTATAAGATCCCGTGGGTTGATACATCGATGGATACATCCGTGGCATCGTGCGTGGATAACGCGTGCACGAGTTTTATATACATATATTACGAGTCTATCATGTATACCACAACGCAAAGCTAAAAAATAAGAGAGAGAGATCATGTATACCGATTTGGGCAATATGTTCTCTCGAAGTTTAGGATACATTTCTGGAAAAGTTGTCGATCGATGACATCAATGACAAGTCTTTTATGTCTGCGTGCCATTTACCCACTGTACAGTCGAGACGCCCCGTGGGATTCAGCTGATGCCACGGAACGCACTCGGCTGTTTTGCGATCGAGCCATTGGGAAAGCTGCTCGGATGGACGTTGCCCGAGCGCGAGCGACGTCACTTCGTGTTATGCTGGTGCTTCGTATGGACGTGCCATTATTTTCAGCGCATATAATTACATACCTCTCCCATGGATCTCCCGAGGGAAAACGCGGAAGTACGTACGTGCCCGTGCGTTGATAAATAAAAAGTACCGCTTTTACCATGTACAATATGCAGCTTGTATATGTACTTACGTTTGTCGTAAGTGCAGTGAAAGTGGCGATTGCTAGCGACTGTTTCCACTCGCGTTATCAGCGCACTCTCGCTTTGTCCTCTATTTATTTATTCGATAAATTTAATATTGATTAAATCTCGTTTCTATTGACTACTGCTGTTCTTTAATCTACGGCACGATTGGTTGGAAAAAATCTTCTTTCATTGACCTTGTTTTGACTTTCATTCAGACCAGGGGTTATTGGAACACTTGAATGTCTCAAGCAGTTTGCCTTTATATGCGAAGGTATATATATGTATATATTTATATATATATATACTATCGCGCGTTTTGCAATTACACAATTACAAACTATCGTGGTAGATGTCTTTTGACAAACAGAGAACTTTTTAGTGAAATCTTTTATTTCGAGTCCGAAGAATTATGTTAATTGCAAATCTCACTTACTCAGCTTTGCTCGAAGGTGAAAGGGACCGATGGGTGTTTTCGGACACTGCAGAGATTACAAGCTACACTCGTATACATAAAAGGCCCTAATTTCCTTCGTATAATGTGCCTAGAGATTATAAATTAGGTGAGATTAAGGTACGTATAACGTACACACAGACTCTTACATCACTCCTACGGATTTTCTTTAGAGGCGTTTGGTTGATGGTCCACCTCGGTTTCACGCTATACTGCAATCAAAGTATCTAATTAGCCTTGTACGATGGACAAATCAACCAAATTTACGACTGTAGGCGTTTCGGAGCGAGAAGAGACTTTCGAACGCGGTGGAAAAAAAAAAGGTATCTCGTGCGATTATTATGCCCGACAAAGTGAGGCAGAGGTGGCAGGAGGATGTGGAATAAACATCAGTGGAATACAAGTTTCGACAACGAGTGATTATGAATGGACACTTGACTAAATATTAGCCCTCAAAAAGAAGACAGATGCCCCGGGGCAAACAAGATTAATACACGTAATGTATGTGCCCACGCCGCATGTTCCACTGCTCGAGGAGCGAGGGAAATAAAGGAGTTTTGTCGAGTTGTGACACTAAACGAGAGTCGGGGTCTGAAATTTAGGTGCATCACTCGCGTCCTCTCCCTCTCGTGACGGAGTGCGGCGCGATGGGATTTATTTTCTGTAAACAGAGGCGACAAAGCGCACACGTGGAGAGCAGCACGCAGTGTGCCTATATACATATACGGAGGGCCCGAGAAAGTCGGCGCGCGAGAGGACGCGGCTATGGACCTACAAGACCCTGAATGTGTGAACTTTTCCACAAAAAACATACACGGGACCGCTCGAAGGTTGGAACGATATATGCCTCTTTTGGGATATGGAAATGTTCGCTTTTCTGTGTGTATACGCGTGCTTTATCCCCATTACGGAAAACTTTGTGAACTTGCTTTAAAGTCTATAGATCTGAGTCGATGAGTTACACCATATTTTTTTTTTTTTTTTTTTTACCAACTTCGCGAATCAACACGTTCGTGCTCGTGTTCGGCGCATACTCCGCATCAGATAGACATGGGAAATTCATACTCACAAGGATCAAAAAGATTGCTACGCCAAGTTTTTTGTCGATGCCCCTGCATTTCCCACAATGCCCTCCAAAGTCGTGAAATTTCAAGTTTCGGGGTCTCCGTTAATTTAGGTTCCTCTTTTTTGCGGAATCGCTCGCCTACTAGCCTATCCCACACTTGTTTCAAGCGTTTCCAGCAGCACCGTCAACGTCAGCAGTGGCAACGCAAGGGGAGGAAAAGACGAGCGGCCGGGGACTCGAAAAAAAGGGGTATACCAGAGATAGGGCTTACAAACGGAGCCTATTATTAGACGGGCCATACAATCCATAGTGGCGGAGATCATGCTGCTACACGCACAAAGAGTCGCGTCCATGATCCAATCGTGTGCACATGTACCTTATACGCGTGTTGACGCGTGCCCAGTCGCTTTCGTTCCATCCGACGTTGCGAGATGGTTCCACGCCTCTCTCTCTCTTGTTTTCCTCCTTGGCTTTTCCTAAACAGAATTGAAAAACGAAATACACGTTCCTCAACTTTTTAGCCGAAAAATCTTTGAGTGTTCGATTCATCATCGCGTTCCCCGTGTATGCCTATACTTTCCATCGGTGCCGAGCACGCCTCTCGACGGAAGATTTTGAAATCCAGCGGGTCAAAGCGTCGGGCGAAACGTGGCTCCAACCACGCGTGCACGGCAATCAACGGCGAACAATTACTTGGCGCGAATCATTAGTGGATCAAGAACAGCCCAAAGTATGTGGAGGGCCCAAACTGCGTGGTAGTATACTTTTGATGTATCGGACTCATTTGGACCGACTGCGGAGTTGATAACTATACACAAATAACGAATGCGCTTGAGTACGCGCATCGTCTTATATACGCGCTCAACGATGGATGATGCCTATATAATTATACGCGATGCTCGAAGCGAAGACGAGCTCTCGTATCTTGTGCAACGTGGTCTACAGTTACATGGAAATGAATTTGATGAGTGAGCACCGGCGTTTGGTTTGAGTATAGCGATCAGATGGATCGTCCAGGCTCGGGGCTTAGAAAAATTGATGTCTTTTTTTTCCAGCGCCAGGAGGTCACGTACATAATATCATATGATGTAGGCTCGTGAGTCATAAGGTAACCGGTGTATTTACGGGAATTGGCAGTGCAAAACGATATCTCCCCGAAGAAAGACTAATATTTCCACATCTTTTGTGGGTAATGAGTTTATATGATATTCAATAACTACTACGTGTCCATAACAATTTGTTGTTTTTCTTTTATACTCCCGTTATCGAATTACTCATCGGTAAATACTCCCCACAGGTGTAGATGAAACAAAAAAATGATCCCATTTTTTATTCCCTCTTCTAAGTTTTTCGGACCGTTGCCACGGACTATTCTGGCCGGCTCTGATGTCCTGTTTTTCGTTTGTATCAATTCGCACGCTAAAACTCTAGGAGCTACAAAATTACGGCAGTCGTTGAAAAAGTGCAGAAATTAGATCAAATGGATTATTATTATCACTTGTATTATTCTTCGACGTTTCTGCGAGAACAAAAGTTGACGATTAAAGTTATTTGAACTTACTTCATGTATAGTTTCAACTAAGTATATGTAATTATGTAACGCTAGGTAGAACCACTGGAATCGACAAAGTAAATATCGGTTTATATAGCGTTAGCGTGCGACATTTACGTGCACGCCAGTCGTACGAATTTGTTGGGCATCGCTGCGACTCCTGCCACCACGGGGGAAACTATATGGGATCTCATCAGTCTTGAGATCATAGAGTTGTACGCTCTCTAAAATGCCTGCAATTGACCCTCGCAGAAGGCTGCACTGACTTTCAATAACTTTCGTATAATGTGCATCTTATACTTGTATTATAAGTATGTATATATAGATACTGGTTATCTTTTCATCCTTCGCTCGTTAAACCTGATGTTCCCGCAACAAAGGCGTGCCTACGAAAAAAGCACCGCAGTACACCCAAACGATACAAAGAGCTCTGCATGTATACATACATATAAGGTACTATTATTGCTAACAATGCTTATAGTTTAGCGCACTTCAACCCATCATTAGTTCGTCCGTTGTTTTTTTTTTCTTGCGCATCGAACAATTCTTTAGTATAGATAAACTACTACAATACTTGATGATACTTACATCCTTGATGAGCGATAACTTGAATTACACTGTGCGCCGTACACGTGCTGTATTTCCTAGTTTGCCCCAAGTATGACGCGACGAATTAATGGTAAACAGTGTGTTTGTAGGTAGGTAATATACTATTGTTTATTGTGCATCGTACATTACGCGAGCAATAGCTATTTTGATTGAATACACCAAGTATCGGTGCGAGAGACTTGTTGTTTCAAATAGGCGAAGATTAAAAGCGATGAACACCGACAGACGAGGAAAGGGATAGGTACACCTATATATAAGGTTCCTTATCCTTTGATCGGCCACTTATCGGGCGATGAGCAAACCTTTCATCAAATCTATCTGCGATGTGTATTACTCGATTGTGATGATTGTATATATGCAGAGGGTATAAGTATACACACGAGATGCATCATGAAAATTGAAAATGCAAGGGGAAAAGAGCAAACGTGAAACGCGATCGGCAAACGATGTACGCGCGTAAGCGGGACGGAATCGGTGGCTACAGGCAGCAGTTAATGCTTCTTGTCAATTCGAGATGGACGTCAAGGCAAAGTCGAGACCGTATAAGTATACAATACATACGAGCTGCAGCCGGTGGCGACGCTGTATACATGCGTCGTTGTATGCATGGGTATATATTTATATATACCTACCTATATACGCGAGGCACGAGATACGAAAGCGGCGTATGCAAATTTGCCGGCACACTTTCTTGCGCACACGTGGTATGTATAGCTCGGAGGCCAACGGCGACCCGAGAGAGGAGGCTCCTCCTGGGGGACCAACTGATGGTATATTGTGAGACGTATACGTGGGTATACGCCCGCGGACGAGCTACGAGATGAAAGGGACCGTCTTCTTGATATTTATGGGATTATATAGGTACAAGTTCCGCGGCGGGAGATGCTTGCTTCCAACGTGGCTCCCGTTTTATACATCATGCACCGGTACACATGCGTACATACCGATATGTGATCAATTGTGATGAAACACAAGTAGGTACATGTATGGAATTTCATTCCTTTAAATAAAAATCGTGTAAATCTTACTCCGAAAACTGTGTGGATCGTTTCACCGAAAGTGCTATGTCTTGACGCCTCAAGTGGGATTTTAGGATTTCAATATTTAGAATTTTTTTATTATTTTTCCCAAATGACTAATTGAAAACTTTGGGGCCCGACTCGATGGTGTCTGTTTTTTCAATACCTATAGCAAAATATGAATGTGAAATGTTTTATTTATGATATTTTGATCATTTTTAGTTGTATAATGATTCGAAGAAAGATAACGCAAATGGTACTACCGCTACAAGGCAACCTTGAGTCAGCGCTTTTAGTTAGCCTACATTTTTAGCCTTTTTGTTCCCTGAGCCCGAACGAGTACACCAGACCAATTGCAAAAGTACCTACAATATCACATCTTTATGTGCATAGTTCGCGCATGTGCTCAAAACGCACGATAGGATGGAGTCAATCTTTTGTACAAGTGTCCGTCATTCCAAGGATTGCGTGTCATGCATACTCCTTACTCTCGATTTTCAGCTCCTAATACGCCGCCACCGACGAGCTTTTTTATGAGCTTGCGTTACGATGGCAAACGGCACAGCCACGCGATATGTTTACACCCTTTGATACATCTCGTTTACCATACTGCGGACACAAAAACAGTTACTTACTAAATGTTTTATTTTGCAAGGGTACTCTGCTGAGAATAATAATTATATTATACCTATTTATACCTGTGCGCAGCCATAGCAATGTAACAAAGACTCGTGGCTTCATGTCCGTTTAATAAGTATTGTTACGATTGTTATCTTAATTATATTCTTCGGCGATGAAATACCTGTTAAAAATGTACAGTAAAGTTTATCAATCAGTCGATGCGATTATTCGCAGTTGGACTTTGAACTACTGTTGTTTTTTATGGTTGTCCGCGATTGTTATATATGGGTTATTCGTTCTGATAATCAGAAGCAAAAGTTAAAAAAGCAAGTGATCATTTAGATTGCACGTGAGACGAGGGAAAATATCATGTACATTACATTATACTAAAAGCAATAAAATTAATCAATGAATTGTTAACTAACCGACCATTTCTTATCTCTGATGATTTGTGCGGTATTTAAAGTAAATCAATCGATTAATTATTTATGTTATCTTGCACCACGTTAAGATAACTTGCAGTTATAAGGACATAATATTTATTCCCAAGAATTTAATTTGCATCTAACGTCAGTAGGTACGTATTTTTTACGAGTTTACCTATTCTCAGTTGAGCGCGTGAAAAAAAAAATTTTTGTAAAAATAAAATTACCTGATGTGCCCTCGGTTCTTCTCCATTTTTTAAATTGTTAAATAATCTGATGACTCACCTGAAACAGAAGAACAAAAAAATTTATTTTCATTTGCTTTCGTATGAACAGCTTATAAGTAATGACACTCCGGGAAATTATTGCTTAATCGTCGCAACTCGACTTTCCTTACGTAAGCTTTAGTAATTATTTTTGATAACAAAGGAATTTGAATTATCGCGAAGCATCCGAGTCACACGAGCAAAATACCTAGGGTGTTATGACTCTCATGAACATGGTAATGAGAAACGATTATAAAACAATTTGCATAAAGTATCAACAAGATTTTCTCTTACGTGAAACTTTATAAAGAAAATATTACAGCATGGCTTTGCCTGCTTTTATCTTGGTATTCAACGTACACCTACTTTATCCCATTAAATTTAATTTATAACGTAAAGATAAAATTTCAATGATATTCAATCGTTTCTGTACGCCTTGTGAAAGAAACACGTACATTAGTGATATACTCAACCACCACTATGATGATGGATCATGATAACACAAATAGTTCTGATAATTTGTCACACGATGAACTAACTTTGTAATTGTCACCTTGAGCTTATACTTATGTCGAATGACAAAATATAGATTCTTACGTAAGTTGGACAGAGACATGATTACATGTAACCTGTTCACGCAAAACGGACGTGCAAATTGTTTGGTATTCTGAATAAAGAAGGTTGACTTTTTAAGGAATTTACAGCCATACTTTGAAAAAATGCATTGAAGAAATTTCAAGACATGGGTTTAGATTATTAACAAGAGGAATGGTCTTTTACCTTAATCACTTTTTAACTAGTTATTTAGAAATCGCCCAAAAAAGTGCACCATCTAAAATTTGTTGCAAATAAAGCTCGGTCAATTATTTTTTTCGTAGCTCCACACCAACAGGTACTTCCTCGCTGGTCGTGAGTCACAACTTGCAACCACACATGATCTGCATTGTAAGAAAGTGTTATACTTCAAGATACACGTCATAATATGGCATTACTGTTACGCTGTCAAATTTATTTATTCCGAATAGCAGGTGGGTGGGGCTACTATCAACCGATGGATCACCAAAAGCCGTCATTCTGACCGTAAAACGTAAAAACTTGAATCAGTTCTCGTTTTTGCGTCTATTTATTGTCTTATATAACTATACGATGCAGTCGAAAAAAAAATTCATGGACTCAAAAGAGAAGCAGTACTCCTGAGCGTACATCCCTCGAGTGGCTCCCACCACAAATGTATACTTATCTCGCGATAGTGAATGAAAATTCGAGGCCGACGTTCGAGGTTTGCCAGGCGGCCTAATTTTGCCCAATATATTCGCCCCTTCGTCTCCCCTTGTTTTCCGATTTTCTCTCGAGTGGCCGCAGCTCCTTCTATTAATACGCGAGCCTCCCCCGTGCCGCTGAATATTAACTGCAGCGAGACACGCGAGGCCCATTTTTCACGCCAGGGCTCCTAACCCATTTCTGCGCTGTTTCGCGCGGAGACTAGGTGCAATAAGCCAAGTGCATAAATATACGCCTCTCGGGTCATTTCTTCAGCACGCGTGCGCCCGCACAAACGACCGCTCCTATCGACAATGCCGCGACGTTTTTACTATCGCAGACGCACCAGTTTGATAAGCCAGTGCACACCTGCGGTCGCGACGGCGTTTTTTCCTGCACCTAGTTGCCTCGCACTTGCTTCCAAAGATTTGACCCCCTTGTGTGGAAATAAAAAAAAAAAAGCTTATCGAGAAAAATAAATTTACTCTAAAATGTTGAGACAGGTGTTATCGGTTCTTGGAGCAATTGCTACTGATTACGAATGTTGTTATTATTGATGAGCCTTTTTTGTTTTTACTCTCACCGTTTCGTTGTACACGTGCATTTGTCAACACAACTACAAACAGCTGATGTAACAACTTTTATGAAATGTTGCGAAGGTACGTTAATTGCATGCATCCCCACTTTGCAGGTGGCAACGACCGATGCGAGAGACAAAAAGCTCCTTTCTTCCATAATCATTGGTACAAAAATAAAAATGATAACGTTCAGAGTGATATTAGGGTGGCTCACAACCTCTCGTAGTCAATTGAGTTGTGGACTATACGAACAACTCAAAAAAAGTGTTTTTAAATTTCAAAATTATCCGTTTGTCTTTGACGGGATGTCTGGACCGATAATAATCTCAATATTGACTGTAAGATAATGGAACAATCATGTTACTTACTCTACGTTCCTCAAACCTAGTTTTTGGTAACAAAGTTTACATAAACATTAAAAACACTGAATTTTCAATGCTACAATCCGGAGTCGTAGAGTCGAAATTTGGAATCACAACAGGAAGCAATGGGTAGAAATTCCAATGGGTGGAAATTCGCGTGATGACACTTGTGCGTGGACACATCTGCTTACTCGGGCGGAATTCGTGGAATCGTCTGAACAAATCAAGAGTCGGACGAATTCTTCGAACAACGTGAACCTCATCTCTGGAGAGCACACAGGCCGTAGGCGGACGAGAATAGACACACGCGCGCGACGCCCAAGGTCTTGGTAGCTTTCGAATGTTGGGTGAAAATTACAATCGGCAAACATTGAAAACTCGTGGTTTTTCCCGTTGTATGGGTACTAGTTTTTTCTCTCCAAATAATACTTTGCCCGAGGCCTCGATTTCACTCGACAAATAAGAATTCGAGCCAAATCCGAGGTTTCTCTCCGCCTACCGTAACTCACGCAGCGAGCATACGGAAAACCGCGCATCTTCGACTTTCGCAGACATTCATACAACGGATTCTACCAAAAAAAAAAAAACTCGAGCTGAGGTTTCCAGGAGTTTTTTTCGGACATTTTTTTATTTTAAACTTTTTACGGATAAATTTTATCTGCGATTGAACAGAACAGTTTGTAGTGTAAGAGTCCATCGTCTACAAAATAAAGTAGAGACAGACGAGTAACGTAAGGCGAGTCACCAACTGGCGCGCAAAAGAATTGTAAGAAAATAATCTGAAATATATTTCAGATTTGTCATTTTTAGGAAACAGTAGTCATATCTGGTGGCTTATGTCCTTTTCACTCGATGCTTGCCCTGATTGGATGCACACTAGCTAGTAACTCTATTTTTGCTACTGAAGTCTCAGTAAATATCCAAAGTTAAGGAAAAAATTCTGAAATTAAGTAAAATCGATTTATAGTTTTCACGTATTGTACTTGGAACGTTTATATAGGACTTACAATCATTAAAACAAGCACACGAAAATTTTTTAGAATCATTTTGTACCAACGTGGTCAAACGTTATACCCAAAATCGAGAAAAAAATATAATTTTATACGTATACCCTTTGGTTACGAGAAAAACTTTATTTTATTTTTTTCTACTGTTATAAATTCTTTCAAACTTTTCCGTATAGACCGTAATTCCAACCAATGCAATAAACTAACTAATTACTCATTAACGTAGTGCCTTTCATAATTCAAAATACTTGAGAACAAAGATATAGGACCACTTAGTATCTATGAAGTTTCACTAATGCTGTGGGACAACAACCCTTTATTACAGTATTTTAATTATTGTACATAAACACTTTAGACATGGATATTCATCAAACAGCTATATGATACGTTGCAATAGTTGTACAAGATTAAAATTGTTAAACAATTTTTCAACAAATCTCGTGGCTGTATAAGCAAAATAAATATAAAATATGAGCAAAACCCCACTTTAACAGGCATGGTTGTGGCATCATTTTGGAGAGACAAAATATAAAAAATGTACTTGTGATGGCATATATTTTGCAATTCCTTGAAGTAAACATAAAATACGGTTTTTTTTTGCTCTTAAAGCAAAAAATAATTAATAATCATCAAAGTCATGATAATTATTATCCCCTTAAAATGCGGAAAAAATTTTGATTTTTGAAAAATATAACAAAACTTTTGTCGATCGTACATAGACCTTATAAATAACAAGAATATAAAGCATCACTCCAATAAAATGGAAAAATAAATATATAATGGAGAAAGAAAAAACCCACATCTCATCCAATCTTTGACACGGGCGATCATCAATCGACACTCCAGTGGAACAGAAATCAAGAGGGATTGCGAAACGAATTAAAGGGAAGATATTTATATCGCCGAGGCCAAAGAGGCCGTCATCGCCTCCATCCGAGCCTTCGTACCCTCGTATTACGTTACAAAACAACCCGAGGCCTCCTGACCCGGAGCCCTCGATCTCTCACTCCCCGTAGTCCACCGTAGCGATTGGATGTGCTATACCCGTAAGATCTTATTTTCGATTCTGCGCCCGTAGGTATACGCTTCACCCCGGGGCTTCCTTTTGGATGGGCGTCCACCACCTTGGACGCAAATGAAACGCGAGGCGAACGATTTGATTTAGGCCTCGGTATTTTGCTCGGCGTAGATTGCACTCGCCGATTGTGATTCCGGGGTAAGTGGTACCGACCGGTTATGGCTTTGTCCTATGTATAGTCCTCTTTGAAACTGGGTTACCGTGTGGCATACCGATGTACCGTCAACCGATTCATCGTGACTCTCGTGCGTCTCGTTTTCCACTTGAATACGATATTGTCATAATCGCAACGGTACGGGAACTAACGGGCGGATGTTTATGCACCCTCAAAAGTCTTATCGGCACCTAACTAAGGACTAGGGTTGTCGCAATACTCGGAAGAATACTTATTCGATCTCGCCTTGACTTGAAAAATCAAGAAAACATCGAATCAAGATGTATATTGAAGACTGAAGACGATACTAAGAGAGGCTAAAATTAATATGGTACAAGGGGACCTGAAATCTGTATGAAGAGATTGGGATCCCAACGTATTTTTACTAAAATAGTTACATTCGATACTTTTTAAAATTTAGTATCGGGATGTATTCATTGAAAATAATATATATTAATAAACCAAGTCAATTCACTGAAATATGATTTGGTGAAACTTTACATCAATATACTTTGATCTATATTTAAGCCTCCCCCCCCCACCTGGGGTCTGGAGAAATTCATTTTTATCACCCTCTCCCCACGTGGTGGAGTCAAGAGATTTGTCTTGTCAAGATCTTTAACTTAAGATCTTAAGTATACCTCGTTCTCAAATTCCATGTAGCAAATAAATGTACAGTTTTTGATCAAACAGCTTTGAAAATATTGGAAAAAAGTTGTTTTTTACGACTAGTATTTTTTCTTTAAAGATAGAGCGACGAAGAACACGAACTGCTTTAGTTGTTTCATAATTGACAAAGTGTGAGCGTCTTTGATTGTATCACAGGAATTTACGTATTATAGGAACGCGACGACTTTATGCTAACGATGATTGGCCTTATTGGAAAATCCACAATCAATCCTAATCCATTTTTGGTGCTCACTTTTTTTGTAAAATTAATAATATTAAAGAACCAGTGGTATAAGCATTGAATACTTGCTTACGTAAATGAATTATTTATAAATCAAGATAACCGTTTGGAATATTGAAAATATAACGCACTCAATTATAACGTTAAAATCACTACTCTAAATAATTGGTCAATTCCGAATGATCATTTATTTGAATTTTTACGTTGTACCAATGAATAATTTAATAAACCTATAAAATAGTTATTTCATGTTAATAATGATTTTTAATCTCAATGAACAATACCTATTTATAACTTAAACTTATTTACTGTTACAAATTGATACTTTTGAAAGAAGTATTAAAATACGTTGTTCGAGAACTACGAACATTTTAAATACAACAGCGCATTCAATTGAAACCACATGATTTTGACAGCAAGTATAGGGTTATTACCTCGAAACTTGCCCCAATATCTGACCTGGTCACCTAGAATTCAGATTAAAAATTGGACGATAAGTACATCGTGACCTTCGATTGTAAGTCGATGATCTCCACACGCACCATAAATCGATCAGACGCATACCAATCGACACAGCGATCGAGACTGCTCAAACAGTAAAAATGTATACATTTATATTGTATTATATTATAACTGATTATGTTTCTTGCAGTGATGGGATAATTCACACGTCATCGCGTTAGAGATAAATTTCGACGCAGTTTGCATAACTGGAAATCCTTAGTCCTCGCAACATTGCTCCAAAGATGTAAAAGTGCAGCGGACGTGAGTCATGTGTCATTCGATAGGATCTAAAGGAATCTTGATACTAATATGCAGCATCTGTACTGTACCGAGCAGCTGTACCCTTTGAACTTGAAGTACAGCGTCGTGCCAAAAACACTGAAAATCCCTATGAAATTTTTTTTTGAACGCCAGCTTGAAATCTCATCCGGCACCCAAGATAGGCATGTGTAATCCATGCCCGGTATATGCCTGTACTATACTTTGTAAGCGAGAGACAGAAGCGCTATCTCGTTTTTTGTGCTCTGCGGGCGTAACCTCGCACGGGTTGTATGGCGTAAAATTAGAGCGTTTCATCATCGAGCCGAGCGACAAGTAGGTACCCTCGATAAAAGAGCGTAAAATTTCTAGGTACGTACAGCGCGAAATCCGAATGAAATGAGCGGGGTCGATGTTATATTATTTATCGAGCGATTACACGGCTGTCTACGCTCATGTGATTATTACCAGAAAAACCTAACTCATTTACGCGAACAGAGTTACTAACTGCTCCTCTTCCGACCCTCGCGTGACTTGTTACACATGCACATAAGCCTATAAATACACCACCGGCGACGGGCATTACGCGCATTATCGCTCGGCAAGCCCACATTACAAACGCAAATGTGGGGCAGACGAGCTACTTATCTCCCTTTGTTCCTCTCGTCTACCCCGCGCTCATTATCTATTACGCAAGAGGAGTCCCTCGCTTCGCGGAAGCATCAGCCGAGATTACACGGGCTCATCGTTTCGCATCGACGACGTTTACGCTTCGATCCGTTCTCTCTCTCTCTCTCTCTCTCTTTTTCCTCGTAACCCATATATTCGACGCGTCGGCAACGAGCTTCGGGAACAATGTCAAGTGCACCATTCATCGCGTTTATCAGCTGTACGATGCGTAGAGACACATATACTCTCGGGGGATTAGCGCGTTCGATCGAGATTCCGTTGCGCGCAGATTCGAGATAGGAATCAAAGAATCGCTCCGAGGTCTTTTTATATGCATGGCGAATTTTGCCCTTCCGGATGATGAACGACATGGCTCTGCCGATGATGCATGGGTGGGTTGATTTGCAGGGAAGGGGGTACAAACATCGGACCCGATCTTTTATCGCCCACCGCGAGAGGAGTCCCCCGTTACGTGTTTGGACGACGCGGTCTCTCCGGCATCGCTTGGTGGTCTGTCTTTTTTTTGGGAATGACGTGATTGATCAATTCCGCGTATGGCATTAGGCTGCCCATGTTTCGTGCAGTGGTTTTTTATAACTTGTTGCTTTTGCGGATTCGTGTAGGAGCCCATTCGAGCCATATTTACAACTTGGAAATACCTATTTCTTGTTTCTTATTGATTCGGTAATTTTTTTATTCATCCGCTCATTTGACACAGTTTTTTCACTTCACAATACTTAGTTTACGGTACTCTGATGTGCTGATGTGAGTCAGATGTGACAAAATTGGCAAATGCTGATTTCATACGCTACAGCTCTTAAGCATGTGATGTGGATGGTATATCAAGGTATAGATCACATATGTATAATGTAATAAGAATACCATGTATAACTCGTGCCGGCCCCGCCAAAATGCGTACGTGAGCTGACTTATGAAGTTATTATTTGTATACATGATAAATGCTTTACGCTATAGACACGTAAATATAAAAATGATCGTGTTATGGCATTGTAACAAAACGTAATTACATTTTGCTCAGTGGAATGTAAAAGTGTCATGCTAACTCATTGATATTTTCAACTACGTGCGTGCACGACGAGTCCATTGTTTGTGGCTCAATCCAATGTATGTATGGCTTATAGCGTTTTTGATGTACCTAATTGGAATCTTGCGTTAAAAATTATATTTGGCCCGTCATAAACAAGATAACGATCTATTCTTTTGCACCAAAGTTGCACTCCATGTATACTTATCAGTGTTGTCTTATTGTTCAGTTTTTGAAAAGCAAACACTTCGCCTGGATCCCGTTGCTACGGGAAGTATAGGTTCATGCACACGCAGGTAACTTTGTCTTTTTTTTTCTCTTCACTACTAATGTACACAACGTATAGGTACGTCAACCAGAAAACCAGATGGAGCCGCAGTAACGACGATGCACCCATATACGTCATAGCGGTTAAAACAACAAATCGGTAGCATGTAAAACTTGAGCTTCATTCACAAGAGAGACACATTACGGTTGAGAGGTGGCTCGTCCATACAATGTGCAACGTGAGCGCAGAGCGGATCAAATCGACGAGGTGTCAAGTGCACATCCTATCCTTCCGTGCGAGAAAAACTCTATATACACGAGCGACAGGTGGTCGGCTGTAGAGTGTTACGTATAGGTATCGCAGCCTCGGCGCGTGTACACATATGGTGCCGGTGTAGAGGGATAAAAGTATTGACCGAGCCGTAGCCGCGGGGCACGTAATGTGTTTTCCTAACAGAGCCGAACAGATGTTTTCCAGCGGGGAGTAAGGTATATAAAGTGAAGCACATAAGTAGCTATGCGCACGATCGGTAAAGGAGCTGGGAATGTCGGTCAGGCCGATTTATGGTGCCGATCGGCGATCGGTGTATCTCGCGCATGATGGGCCGTTACGCGCAAGTAAAGCAAGTTCATCGTGTCATCGATGACCTGGAAACGGAGCCGCCCGCGCCGGCTGATTGGATCGGCTTTCTTGGATCTGCAACGTTTGACGCGCTATCGCGAACGATGATGTGACGGGCGACCGGAGCTCGTTTCGGATGTTTTGAGAAGACACGGACTGGGGTGCCTCGTTAACGGCTTTCGAACCAATTTGTTTCGTGTTCGAACAGCCCTTTGCTTTGCGATCGTTTGGATTGAAATAGATTTTTCACCGGGAGTCGGGCTCGTTTGTTTCCTGTTTCGAAAAAGAGAAGCCGTTGGGTTTCTTTTTTCGTACATGACACGCTAATTTGAGCTATTTTTTCTTCTGTGACGGTTAGATCAATGCGCCGATTAACATTATCAATGGTGTCGCTTTAAAACGATTAGGCGTATGGTAATTTTTGTAGGCGCGCTTCTGATGTCCCGTGGGAGTGAAATTGTAAAGACAGCTTTGTTTAGGATTTGAGAGCAAATGGTACTTAATTTTTTTTTTTACTTGTGAGTGACTTATACTGTAAGGAAATCGTTTGATTTAGTACTGATTTTGCCAAATTGACAAAATATACTTTAATGTTTCGTCGAGCATTTCGCGAATGAAGTAAAAAGGGTGAGCAAACCTAAAAGCTAAGAAAATTGTAAATTGATAAAGTGCCATATTTGTATTCGAAATTTTGTATTCTCGGTCGCCCTCAAAAATGAAACAAGGCAAGATGGGAAAAATTTTCGCAACGTTGGTCCGTCTCTGCGGTATAAAATGCAGACCATCAACGAACGAGTAACCAGAGGCGTCTTAATTAATGTACTCCACTCTGTCACCCTCTCCCATCCCGGCCATCTAATCTGCGGCCCGTAATCGCCTGACTTTCACGAGCTTCCTCGCTTAGCATCAGGAACCGGCTGGGTATACTTTTACAACAAAAAGACACCGGCCCTGCGGAGATACGTAGTATACGGGAGATTCCGGAGCATCGATTACGAGTCGGAGGAGCGATATCATCGCACCGCGCTCGGGTACGTCACACAGCTTGGAACTCCGTCGGGAGGACCGGCAATTAAGGCGCAGCTCTCGCTCGTACAACGCGACGTACCTCCCATACTCGGCACGTATGTATTACTAATTACTCGCCGACACTTATGCGTTGCGCGTCTCGATGTATCCATCTCCTGTGCTCAAGATTGGAAGGCGTGTCTTGATTTCGTGTCTTTCGTCCGCCGGCATTTTTGGTCAATCGTTGACCTTACATTTTCGCCGCCCGTTGCGAAACTAGTTGGCTCCATGGATATCTACATGGAATCGGCTGATCGACTATTGGGATTCCAAAACGTCACGTGACTCTCGCGATACGATTGTAATACTATTGAAGCCTTTCAATAACATATTTTTGAGAAGATGACAATACCTTAGCTATTTTTTCCCAACTCAATTAGTCTTTTGCAGCTTAAAACTTTCCTTTGAAAGTGCGAAAACGCACATTTAACCTTACCAAAATCCCGCTTGTTTTCCTATAGATAGTCGGGAGAACTTTGTACAAGTTAAATGTGCGTTTTCGCACTTTCAAAGGAAAGTTTAAAGCTGCAAAAGACTAGTTGAGTCGGAAAAAAATAATTAACGTATTGTCATCTTCTCAAAAATATGTTATTGAAAGGCTTTTATAGTATTACAATTGTTGAACGTGTAAAAAAATAAAAATATAATTGCACCTGTAAGGCCTGTGTTATTTGTCCCCCAAGTGACTATATATACCGCAAGAGTCACGTGACCTTTTGGAATCCCAATGCTCCGCTGGAACGCACGTTTCTGATACATTGCCTGCACACGTGCATTGCACGTGCGGGTGTCGATCGCGAAAGTATGCGTGTAGCTCTCAAGTGTGGAACTGTGGATTAGTTCTTTTGATTAACGATATAGCCTTAGGTGCGAAAGCCGCGAGGCTAATTACGGGGTTCAAAGATCGGGGAATTTACGTTCACTCGGCAGTTGATTAATTTCATTCGAGATGACATGGAGATTAGTAGCTGAGTGGGTGGAATAATTTTTCGGTTAGTATGGGGGGTTTGTTTGCACTCGCGATCTTTGCAAATGCATTAATAGTCCGTTTTGTATATGACATGGGTGCAAAGTCGATTTTTTAACGAATCTATGAGAGCCTGTAACGCTCCTATTTTTTTTTTAAATAAAACGAGAAAGTCGCCGTGATAATTTTTCTCGTCCAGATCCAGCATGGCCTAAAAAGTAACTTATTTTTACCACGTACAATACGAAAAAAAAAAAATGTGTACAATTTACACCCCATTTTAAGTGCTTGTCTATTAAGATCCTTAAAAGATGACGGTTTTCGTATAATGACCCGTGTACGTTTTGTAATTTATTTAATTTTTTGTTTATTATTATTGAAAAAAAAAAAAAAAAAAAAAAAAAAAAGACGCAACACTGGAGTGAAGGTACGAGAATATATTGCAATGAAAAAACAAGGCAATTGAAATTTGTTGCAGTAAAGTTCACAACAACATTTTTAACGCAAAGTAAGTTATACGTTATTACGTACACCCACTCCCTTTAAAAAAGCGCAAAGTGCTGTGCCCGAAGTAAAGTGGTACATAATATATAAAGTCTCACATACGAGCACTGCATTTTAAGTTAATAGTATGTACTTAAATAGCCGCGTTCACACCACAACACAGAGTTACAGGTTACAGCTAATGCACTCACCACGATGTCTTATTGCGCATTTCTGTATATTTTTCCAAGCGGCTCCTATTGTTTCACGCCACAGAGTAATCTGAGCAATTTTCAACGTAATCGCTAGACGCCTCTTCCAAACCGAGAAATTTCAATGTGGCTCCAATGGGCAGTAATACTTAAAGTACATTTCAGCAATCCACCGTGCACTCAAGGGTGTATTTTATTTTTTTCGAACTAGCATACGAGTATACCGTACATATTGGTTTGCAATAAAAATATCATTCATTTTGAAAACAAACCCATGATTGTTTCTTAACGTACCTATGCCAGAGAAAATCATCTCCCAATTTAACGTGCACATAAATATTTGCATCTTTTTCCAATGTATTACTTGTCATTGATAAATTTCATATACAAATTTTTTCATTGCATTACTCGACGACTTTGTATAAAAAAATTGTTGCAAAAAACAAAAAATTTTGAACGTCTATTTATGGAGTAGAGTAAGAGTACACCAACGGAACACGAGAAATTATTATTTTTAGCTGAGGGATGGTACGTAGCATATTAGTTAACACGCCTCGAGAGAGAAAAACCATAGGTAGCCACGCTCGCTTTCTCTTGCGCAATATATGTATTAAACGGCGATAACGACAAACACGTTTTTCCGACGGAGAAAAAGAAGAAAGTTCTTAAGTACCGGCTTCTCGTTTCCGTCTATGCAGCGTCTCGAGGCTTCGCGCAGCTTGAGGCTTGCGTTGTGCATTATGTGCACGCGCTGTGCGCGCATCCGGACTGCCGGCTGACCCAGATGCCTGGTGCCGTCGTCCGAGACAAGAGGCTCGTCTCGTGTATGTTCCAGCCTCGTCACACTGAATTTTTTTTATTTTCGCCCAAGTACAAAGTTGGTCGGGAAAAGCAAGCTATAGTGTCCGTCCGTATTTAAGGGAATTGGGGCAATTCGCGAAAATGTTTCAAAAAAATATATGTAAAGAAACATTGCATGGATGTTGTCACCGAGCACAATCGCGTCTACAGATTTCGAGAAAAAATTTTCATAAAGTCTCCCGTTTTCGTCGTCTTTAGCATGGGCTCAAATGTAAGTTGTCAAAAAAGTTGTGGAAAAATACTTATATTACTTTTGACGTAGCGATGCGAATGTTTTGAAAAACTGACATGTTATTTATGACAACTTTGTTGATACACTTGCAAAGTTTCAACAAACTTCGGTTGATTTTAGATTTTCGTATATATGCATAAAAAAAGTAAGTCTGGCTGTGGTCTGGCTGTGCTCTGCAAAAACTCTCGATCATTATTGTGCGTGCAAAAAATTATTTGTGCCTAATGTTACACCTAATTGAATTGCGTGCAGGATATTTTGATCACACGACTACCTGTGAAAAAAAACCGTTGACTTTAGGCACAAGTATTGTGCATTACATTGTGTTGTGTACGAAAAATCATGTGGTCATTGTTGACTAATATGTGAACAATATTTTGTGGTCCACAAACCGTACATGGCGAAAATGTATTTTCGGACACCGGACGTAGTCTTTGCAAAAATGCACTTTTCATAAAAAATTTTCCTCTGTTCTCCAGAAGACGAGAGATGTTTTCACGCACGAGAAGTGATATACTGGCAGTGCCAGTTCGCTTCAAAAATTTGACCAAACAATACGATACATAGGTGTAGTCGAGTCGAAACAACACTCTCAACGGCTCACTGCGCGATATGAGAATTTCACTTTTTTATTAACAGATGGGGAAAAGCGCCCTCGTATATATATATATATATTACCTATACGTATGAGCGCGCGGTGGCTTAGTCGGCTAGGTCGTGGATTGAGACGCGGGAGACCGTGGTTCGATTCCCGGCCATAGTACGACTTTTTCAAACAAAGTACCTCTGTGAGTCTCACATGCACGTGCTTTTTCACGACGCAATGCTCCTCGAGGAGGGTTTAGGCGACCTTCTCGCAGCAAAATTGCCTAATTTCCCCCTACTCCCCTCCCAGTATTGTGGGGCCTCCCATCCCTCTTCCCTTCCTTCTCCCAAGTGCTAAGTGCCCTGTGTAGTGCCCTTTATAGGAGCCGGACGTAAAGCACTATAATATAAAAAAAAAAAAAAAACCTATATGTATACCACGCGTCCGAAGGTCAGTTGCACAAGGAGAAAAGTAAATTTCACCCAAATCCGTTATCGTATGTCGCAATGACCGTTTTCTTCTTTTCTATGAACACAATTTTTTTTAATTTCTTCCAGTAAGAATGTAGTTCCGAATATCGAACGGAGGTGAATTCACAGCCGCAGCCTCCGTTATGCAAGTAGTTTTTTCAAAGATCGCGACCAGCGGGCGCCTTCGAAAACTTTATTGCTCTGAGCCAAGGTCCCTCCCATCCTCCTTTAGTCCTTCGCCAGCGAGTTTGTCTTTGTATATGTTTAATCGTGTAGATGAAACTTGGCAAGGGGAGAAGAAAAATTTTGTAAGCTTTGAGCATTTCTTTTGCACACAATTTGCACAGCACGAATGATACGAGACAACAAACACCACGAAACGAACTGCACGGATATGTGTGTATATATATACATGTACCCCCTTGTAATACGCGTATACATACGAACAAACAACTACACCGTGCGATATAGTACATATAGTTTGCTAGATGGGTGTCGCTTTCGTCATGGCTGCGTGGTGCATCCTAATAATATACATACAACAAGGTCTTCCTGCAGTTGCGTGCAAAAATATGTACTTACACGCGTGTGCAGGTATGTCCATCACCTCATGGTGTGCAGCTTCCGTCGTTTCGTCTTACGTAATGTAAGCGTCGTCGCAATAGCGATTCGACACCCGCGTAACTCCGGCTCTTCTCATAAACATTTCAAACTCGGGACAAACTGATGGTTTTCGTTGGATAAGTGCCATCGTCTCCGGGGCTATTCTCCGGTGATCTATAAACTCTCGAAAATGCCACCGTGATTGCACGAATAGAAAAAAAACGTACGAAATGGGGTCTTTTCCCGCAAAAAATAAAGATACCAGATTGAAACCAGTAATACGATTTCTTCCCCGAAGAGCCGAGATGTGCTGCCGACGTGTTCCATTAGACCGGGCCATCAACGTGCAACGTCCAGAGAGTCGTAGACGCGATTAACCACGAGGTACTCTCGCTTTCTTTTTAATTTCTCTTTCTACGGTCTCGCGTGTTACGACACACACACACACACCGCATTTAGGTACGTATACATCCCAGCCGTAAATTTGACTCCAAACGCATACTCGCGGGGGCACGTATATATATAGGTCGGCCGGTGCAATAATATGAACGAGCCATCAAGAGGTGCAGTTATACGACGGGAAAGCGCGGCCGATCGTTTTCTTGCCTCGATTTACGTTTCCCAATAGAGAGTTTTTTTCTCTTTTTCTCATCCCTCGAGGGAAGGAAGAAAAGGCTATTTAACCGGCAAACGTGTGCGTTGCAGCTGCAGCAGGCGCGTGCGTCGTTGGACCCGCGTCCCCGGTTGTCGGCCTCCCAGCAAACGCAGATCCTCAGCGACGTCCAGCAGCAGTTCGACGGGCCCGCGACCCAACAGCCGAGCGAGCCGGCCTCCTTGGCCACGGACGCCGGGGCGCCCTTCTCCTCGCTCGCCCGCTACAAGGTCGACCGCAAGAAACCGGGCCAACAGCAGCTCCAGGAGCAACTGCAGGGCCTCCAGCAGCGCGTCCAGCAGCACCAGTCCCAGGGCCCGATCGTCCCGCCCCTCAACTACCAGCAGCACTTTGCCAACCACTTTGGGGACTTTCAGCCCCAACAGCCGGGCTTCCTCGACGAGCCCCGTCCCCAGCCCAACCCCCAGTTGGCCGAGTTTTACGAGAAACAGCGCCAACTCGAGATCCTCCAGCGCCAGCGCGAGCAGCTCCTCCTCGAGCAGCAGGAGTTGCGACGCCAGCAGGAGCTTCTGAGGCTCCAGCAGCTCCAGCTCCGCTCGACCCTCCTGCCCTCGAGCCTCGGCACGCCCTTCCCCGTCTCTGGTGGTCCAGCCACGACCACGCCAACCACAACCACCACCACCACCACGCAGACGACTACGACCAGCAGTGGGGTGTTGCTGTCGTCGCCGACGGCGCGGAAGATCACCGCCTCGGAGAACGACATATTCCTGAGGGCCATTGCCACCCACCAGAAGAAGTACGCGAGCACGCAGAAGCCAGTGGCCAAGCAGTCCCTGGATGAGCACCACCACCAGCAGCAGGACATCCTGGCGCTGATTCAGAACCAGCAGCAGCAGCAGCAGCAGGGCAAGAAGCCCCAGATCAAGCTCGTCTACCAGACGGACAAGCCAACCAAGCAGACCTCGGACAGGGAGTTGCTGCTGCGCCAGCTCAAATTGGCCCTGGCCCAGTCGGGGACCGACGACCGCGAGCGCAACGTCACGACCAGAGACGTCGTCCTGCCCAACGGCAAGCGGCTCCAGGTCATACACGCGCCCAACGGTTTGCCGTCCACGACCACGACCATCAAGCCGGCCAAGGCGGTCCTCGACGAGCTGACCAAGGGCGTGGTACCCCCAGGGGCCGACTTTGAGGTGTTGCGCCAGAGCAACGACGGCAAACTCGAGGACCTCGGCAAGAACCCGCTGCAGAACCAGCCGGCCAAGAAGGTCACCTTCGTCGTCCTCGAGGAACAGCCCGACGGCAGCTACAAGGTGAGCCTATATTTATACACCCGCGGGTGAGATAAAACCATCAACGGGGTTTTTTCTTTTTTTTTTTTTTTTNATCTCCATTTTTTCCTGGACAACTTTGTGCTTTAATTTTATTATATTATTTTAATTTCGCAGATGCACGGGGTTTTAGCACAGTCTTCGACGATTTAAAGAATTTCTGTATAGGTATTATATTTACGATTACGATAATAGATTTTTACTGATACTTCAAAGGTACGAGTTAAAATCAAAGGTTAACACTGAACTGACTTGTAATGCACGGACACATGGTTTTAAATACCCCAGTCGTTGTTATACTTTCTCTGTGAAAGGGATTATAAACCCATTATCTGTTATTTCTTGGTAAGCACTAAGTAAGCAATATTGTTGCCGTTAAGTACATTCTATGAAATATTTTCATAACCAATTGGCGCTCATGCTTATCTATGTGTAAAACTGATGATTACTGTGTGAGTAATGGCTTGAGCTTCAGACTGTATCTATGTACGCGCGTGGTTTATCAAATCCATAGTGTTTAACTTGCCGAGTAGTACAAACTCAAAAATTCAAAATTACTCACGTATTACAAAATACTTAGCACATTGTGTTTCACCTATAGCTCAAAACGGTGCACTGTATTTCAGTCAAAATTTTTCGAAATTTTCCCTATTGCCGCATTTTAAGCTCGGCGTCCCCCCACCACCTTTGGAAGCTCCTTTTTTTAAAATAAATTTTTTTTTTCACTTTGGCTGAGTAAAATGGTACGGCATTGCAGGATGTTGTAGAGCAAATCTTGATTAACAGAAGCACGTTTGAGAAATTGGTCTACATTGGCCCAAAACTTTTTTATGGCCACTTTTCGGAAGGATCTTTTTTTAGTTTTTTTAAAAGTTCTCATTAAGTATTACATTGCTCAAATTTTGAATAGGTATTGAGGTTCATAAAACACATATTCTTTTAAAGTTTCAAGTCTTCATATTTAATAGAACGAGAGTAATGGAATTTCGAAAAAAGGTCAAAAAAGTGATTTTTCGCAATTTATTAAAAAACTACTGGACTGATCGGAGCTCAAAAATAAAAAAAAATTCATTCGATTCGTATTTTTATTGCACACAGTCGGTATGTTCATAGTCAACATGCCATTTTTAATACTTTTACTACTCTAATATCATTAAAACGATACATTATGCAATAAAAATATAACAAGATTACGTGCAGTCCTCTATTTTATGTAATAAAAAGGTAAACAAAGTTCTCTATTCATCAGTTAAAATATTATTTTTACGAAGGCAAAATATTGGAATTGATATTTTAACTATTACAATACGTATATAGATTCGGGATACATATTATACGTAAGTTAATAGCTAACATATGAAGTTAATTACTAACAAAACCTTCTCTCAGCGTGTTCTTTTGTTACGATATTTTTGCAAATTAAAGTAAAAAAAAAAGTTTCTAATTTTTTTTAATTCTGCACATATTGAAAACTTAAATTTATTTATCGATAATACAGTGTATATATAGAGTTCTTGGTAATATATTATGTAGCTATTCAAGTAGCTCAGGAAGTTTATAAAAAAAAAATTATACCTACTCAAGCTCATCTCATTGCAACGAATGGAAAATAATCCATCATCCATGACCCATTATAGTGCCGTTGACCAATAGGTAAACGAAACTCGAAATATGAAAAAAAAAAAATTGTCCAACGAGTTTACAGTTCTCAGGCAAGCATTGTTTCGCACGTGACAAATTCCTCAGAGACAAGTCAAGGAAAGAGTCCCAGGCTTCGAGTATGTACGAGGAAAAGCCTCGATTGCATGGCCCAGTTTATCCACATCATTTGTACAAGGCAGAGGGAGAACAGAAACTATGTGTATCCGTGAGGGATGCTTACTTATGCTTTTACCGGCTTGGATGAAAGAACCAAGCAGCCGTCGATTTACTCGGGATTTGTCTCGCGAGATCGAGTTGCCCGGTATAGAATATCATCAACATTATTCGTTTTTTTTTCGTTTAAAATGATATTGAAAAATTGGAATCGTGTTACTTTTTTTCGGAAACAAAGTTTGAACTGCCGTTGCAGGGAATTTAACTAATCTGGAGCGTCAATCTCCAAAATAAATTTACTTTAGGTGATGGCGAGGGTGATAGCTCCTTAAGAGGAGTACACTTTTCTACGGCATAGTTCCGACATTAGCACCCATTTACCCCTATAGTAAAATTTTATATATATGTGGCTGTTGCGCTATTGGAGTTTAATTATGCGTTACCCTTATCCTCAATCTAATATATTACAGTTAAAATTTTAAGTCTCGCTACTAGTTTCTCTCGTTTATAACAGCTCAAGTGTAACGCAAATCGCGTATACCATACGCACGGTTAAGTATGTGGCTTTTAGAAGTTAATCGCTTAGGGCTTGTACCGGTTACGAGAAATTGGCAACTCGAATCAAAAGTTTGTTTGGATGAAGCTACACTAAAAAAGGGATATGCCTTCCGGTTCCAACTCAATTTTTAAAAAAATGGAGTTTATCGGTTTGTCCGGGAAGCCACGGATATATTTGCTATCGTCATTGGTATATTAAAAAATCGCTCCAGATTTTATTATATCAATCACTTACACAGCAATGGGGACATCGTATTTTGCATAGCTTCCGAATCATTGGACCATAGTTGAAAAATACGTAGTTAGGGAGTCAAATTTCCTAAAGGTGCGAGCCAAAGTGAGTAAGTAAAGGACGAGTCTCAAAGTCACGAGTATGTGTTGTGTGTGTGTGTGTGTGTGTGTGTGTGTGTGTGTATATGTATGTATGTATATACTATGAGTAGTATTGAGTACTAACATGGGTACTTTTGTGATTTTGTTACAGAGAGTCTTTGACATGTACAGACAGCAATCTCGACCCGCCTCACCAGAGCCCGAATCTTGCGGGGAAAGAAAAGTGTCAGTGATACAAACCAAAGACACTTGTGTAAATGATCTCGACAACATCTGCAAGAAGATGGACCAATTGTTCACCTACAATAGGGACGAGCAGGTCAAGGTGAAAACGCGTCGTTATCACAACAAGGACCAACCGACAACGGCCATGGACACGGATGCAGTTATGGAAACCCGTACATGTTCCCATGCTAGCTGCGGTCGGTGGTGCTACGCACGGACCGGCTACGCAGTTCACCCGTACAAGCACGCACATCGCCAGGTCCATCCGTTCCACAACATTAAGAGAGCCAGAACGAGATTACAGTGCACCTGTGCAGCCAACGGGTCTCCCTTTGAGTTGTGCTTTTGCATGAACGAGGACCGACTGGTGCATCGTCGGAGAAGAGTTGCTCGCGAGCTGAGTTACGAAGATTGTGATGATGTTTAAGATGTTGCGCGTGGGCCCGAAGGTATAATAGTTCTGGAATTTTCCGCTCCGAGTGCTATAGTACTTTCAAGTGCTTGAAATTTAGTGAAATTCTTAATACGTGAGCGTCTGTCGAGAAAAAGTTTCACGAAAACTCAGGCAAATCGTGCATTTTTACATGTAAATGAAAGAAATTTTATTTGGTCATTAAAAGGTTTTCTACGTTGATTTTTTTCAATTTTATTTTTATACTGCCACAAGTATACAGAAGAAAAAGAAAATATTACTAAATGTAAATGTCTAGCAGTGTGTTGGACAACGGGAGGACCAACTTGTGTATGATCGAGGGATTTATGGATTTGATGTCTTCATTCGATTTATTGATAAATATAAATGTACATGTAAAAAAGTGGCAGGTTTTTTGAGCCTGTATGTATAACGACTAGTAAGTAATAAATAATCCGTTTGCAAAATTAATGTTAAATTTTCTGCGTATATGCACAACCGTCTCATCGAACTACTGTACCGATGCTATATACATATGGACTCAGCTGCTATTGCATATTCATAACTTTTAAGTATTGCAGTAGAGTGTACAATATATAAAGCCCATGACTCGTACAAGTTAATGAGTTGGAAATTGATTTCCTTACTGAGACGCTGTGTACTATATTTCCCTTTAAAATGTCATCGATATCTCGAACCTCGTACTCTCGTAGCGCTGCATTTACTTATACATAAATATATGGTAGCTGGTAAGTTCAACATTGGCTCGGGCAATCCCAACTCTCATCAGGTTTTCCCGATGATCATCAATCGCGGTCGCAATCGACATATTCGTACGATGAATCAAATGAAAAAAACCCGCTGAATTTCATTTCCGCCAATGCAAATACACTTCGGTATGCAATAAAACTGTATACTTGTCAACGTCCACGATCGATTGGTTTTAATTACCGATAAATATTACTTGCTATATCTAAGGTATGGTGATCGATATTATCATTACTTTTTTTTTAACCACATTATTACGGCTCAATCGGAAATAAGATTCTTGTAGAAGCAAATTGCTGTAAGGTGTGTCACGATCGGCGATCGCAAGTGTTTATTTCTCCCCGCGCTTTTCACACATAGGTACACACAACACAGGCACACAAGAAAATTTTATACTTGACAAAAGTCTCCAACGCGTAGAGTTGTCTGGGCGTGCAAAAACGGCACATTTAATAAATATTTCAAAACCATGACTTGCCGCTGGCAAGCTATACTCAAGCTATATATGAAACTCCAAGAAATTTGTATAAATTTCAACGCAAGCACCCAATCACATACCTTAATAGCAACGCATTATTAACGCACTCAATCCTACGCGTACCCCTGATTAACCGGCAAATTTTTTCCGCATACCTGCAGTCTATACGTTATCTATGGAGAAACAATGCATAAAACGTGCATTCTATAGAGGCCTATACACACGCTTACAACAGGCATACGCGTAAAATTTTATGCAAGCAAAGGCGTGTCCCTAAAAATCCGCATGTTTTGCCAACATAAGGACGTAGGTATATACTTGCGTTTTATAGTTGACATAAAAAGGGCCTATCCGAATTCATCCCCGTTGTGATAGGATCTTATACAAATTACCCGAAACTTATAGAAGGAACATATTATAATAACCGACGTTGTCAACGAGTTCTGTGACTATATATTGAAGAATTATATAATGAATGATTCGCCGTACCCACCAATTATGTGGGCAAAATATTCATCGTTCCTATGTAGAACAACAAACGGTTGTGACTCATTTCACTCTTACATCAATAGTATGTTTAATGTCCCTAATCCAACTCTCTTTATTTTCTTAAAAGTAATAACAGACATTCAAACAGAAATATACATTAAAATGAGAAGTGTTGGCCAACAAGCTACTTAAACAAACTGAAACGAAAGAAACATTTTTACTAAAAGAAATTCTGAGATAACAGCGAGAGACAACTTTAACCATAGTGTATTAAATATAACAAGAGAGATATGTGACACGATTTGTAGACATAAATCAAGAAAAAATGTACTTACCACTTTATTAATCACTATACCAAATACATATTTTTTTTAAGAACGCCAGTTTTGTAAATAAACTTCCAGTCCGAAGCCTGAGAATCAGTGCGAATTTTTGGATGTGCAATGAAAAGTACGACCGAAAAAATATTATTTAAACAAGGAGAAATTCGGAGAAGGAGTTAAGAAAAAGTTGTAACGACTCGGGGACGAATTTGGTAACAGATAAGTAACACCTTATCGACTCGGGGACGAATTCGGTAACAGATAAGGAAATACTTAATGACCTGGGGACGAATTCGACCATACTCATTACTTTGGGGACGAATTTGGCAATCCTGCATAAAAATGATAGCCAATATGTAATGGGTAATTTGAAAGACAATCACAACATTTGGTTGTTTCCTGCGTAGTTACTTACATACATGTAATTATCTTATATTATCTTATCTTACTAATATATAAAGCAAGGTCGCTAAAACCGTTGTAATCGCTAACCTCGTAAACTACTTAACCGATTTGGCTGAAATTTTTCATACTGACCGAGATGGTTTTCGCATAGTTTTTTTCTTGAAAAAGTTAATAACAACAGCGATAAATAAGCTTAAAGTGTTGCTAAATGAGCTAGCTTCGCGCTTTAATTCAGTAGGATCCGCTAGGTGGCGTCGATTCAAAATTGAAGCCACCCGCAGTCAAAGATAGTGAAGAGTAGTTATAACATGCCCCATCGAGTTGTCGTTTATCGAATTAGTTTATCGGCGCTTGGTAGTACACTACGAACGAAGTTGTTAAAACAGGTTTTTACCCCGAATTATCACCAAGATAACCGAGCGTCATGGAAAAATGGCGTTCGGAACGTCAATGTCTCCGGGGGAATACCATGCAGGAGACGTATCTAGCCAGAGCACAACCTGTTCCAACACTTTAGAGTTTTGGGGCTGTTCAACCATCCGGCCTGGAGCCGTCAGAGAATTTCCTACTTCAAATGTCAGCCAGGAAAGACAGGCCTGAAAAGTACGGGCAGCCAGCCACAACGACCACCTTTTTAGAGGTTGTCCCAACGGCATACCTACAGAGAAGGTATACTTCAGGCCCACTTTCCCAACTAACAATGAGCGGTTGGTTATCCGGGGAACGACCTGAAGACGAGATATCTTTTGGTCAGCAGCGTATTTCCCTCCAGCACATTCTCCATGTCTAAAGACTCCAACGGTAAGAGTCAAGCAACCCGCGGCCGGCTTTCCATCATCAAGAATAATATTAGGAAATCGCTGTAAGTATCACCGCTGACTTTTTTCAGGGCCATAAATATTTACGTTCCCTACTTAACCATCAATCTCATTGGTTTTTTTAAGGGCCACCTAAGTTTAAACTACCTTGCCAACAAATACATGTTTACTACCATTACTGGAAACGATTCGTCGACTAAAAGACTATGTAAAGCCGGCCAAGTCAGTCATTCACTAGCAGACGTTACGAGCGGACTTGTTCATCTCAAGGCTGGAAACCCCGATGACGGATGACCCTAAATTACATTACTCTTCATATAAGCATGTAACCAGGAATCACCGATCCTCTCCAAGATCTGCGCTAAGAGAACCTAACAGCTGTGAAAGAAAAATAAACTTGAGCCAATGGGCAAGCGTCACGAACAAATTTCTCCACCTTAGATCACCAAAACAATTGAGTCTGCAAAAAAAGAAGGTGCTTTAGACACCAACATCTTCGACGTTATACCAGGAGACGTCGGGAAAGAGCTCTACAACTAGCTCCAATGCTTCAAACGCTGTAGTTTCCCTGCCGAACAGTGTAGTGCTACAATAACAGGTTAGAGAAGATCACCCAGCAGAGGCAATCACGTTTGCTGGAAACTTCAGTCAAGAAAGAGTTTATTTAAGAAGCTCACCGGTCTTTTTCAGGGTCATCGGACTTCGAACTACCCTACCAACAAATATATTATAACCTAACAAAGTTGAAAAAAATAGTCTTGAGGGCTCACAAAGTCTTAACTATGCCAAAAGTCGCAAGAAGTCAAATGGAAAGGAAAACTTCAAATGTGTCTAATGAATACAATTTTAAGCGTCAAGAAAATGACGCTGAACATTTATCGAGATGAAAGCAGTATCAAAATCACTAAATAAAGAATTTATTCAGTAAGGGGTAAGCTTATCACAATAACCCTTATAGTAATCACTTGAATTTTCCAGATTTTTAAATAGGTAGAATATGTATTTGTATTTTTGTGGCGATCAAAAATGTAGAGATTATGCTCCAAGACTTTGTTGCTGTGGTAATAAAGTTCAGAGATAAGAGAAAAGAATTCTTTATTAATTATATGATTTTTCTGAGTCTTAAATCATTACAGTTTAAAAAAAAAAGCCCTGTTTATATATTATACGGGAGAAGCTGCAAACCAACGGCCTTTTAAGGCCAACGATTATTTTATGGCATAAGGAAGGCACGGTACTTTTCAGCAAAATTATATTTTTTTCACTTTTTACAGCTTTTTACTTTACTAAATAAACTGTAAGGATTCCGAACAAGCATGTTTTTAGTAAGAAGATTTTTGTTTTGCGAAGTGTCAAAAATAGATGTAAAATTTTTAACTGAAAACGTTTCACATTACATGTCAACACACTACGTTGTTCCATTTAGTGAGTCTCGAGCGAAGGTCAGACGGGGGGGCCGCTAGTGTAAGAATATGTCCACTCGAAAATCCTCTGTTTCCTCAACGCGACTTTCAGCCTCAAACACATTCCGACGGGCCTGATGTCAAATTGACCAATAACCCAATACCCATATACATTCACAAGCAAGTTCTAGCGCATCAATATGCACCCCATACAATAAGACGTGTAAGTTGGGGAGAGAACTACAAAAGTTGTCAAATCGACTTTGAACTTGACTGCTATACTCGCAACCTCGTGAAAGCGTGCTTTGGCTTCCGGTCCAACGGTCTCNCACATTCGTCTGGAAATATCCAAACGCACATAATGTACACGTACACAGATTTTTTTTAACGCAAAGCAACTATGTGAGTATGACGTTTACCTTTCGTTTCCTCATCTTGAGGCTTGTGCTCCTCAGCTACATCATTCGACTGGTCTGGATACTGCATCTCCATTTTTTCCTGGACAACTTTGTGCTTTAATTTTATTATATTATTTTAATTTCGCAGATGCACGGGGTTTTAGCACAGTCTTCGACGATTTAAAGAATTTCTGTATAGGTATTATATTTACGATTACGATAATAGATTTTTACTGATACTTCAAAGGTACGAGTTAAAATCAAAGGTTAACACTGAACTGACTTGTAATGCACGGACACATGGTTTTAAATACCCCAGTCGTTGTTATACTTTCTCTGTGAAAGGGATTATAAACCCATTATCTGTTATTTCTTGGTAAGCACTAAGTAAGCAATATTGTTGCCGTTAAGTACATTCTATGAAATATTTTCATAACCAATTGGCGCTCATGCTTATCTATGTGTAAAACTGATGATTACTGTGTGAGTAATGGCTTGAGCTTCAGACTGTATCTATGTACGCGCGTGGTTTATCAAATCCATAGTGTTTAACTTGCCGAGTAGTACAAACTCAAAAATTCAAAATTACTCACGTATTACAAAATACTTAGCACATTGTGTTTCACCTATAGCTCAAAACGGTGCACTGTATTTCAGTCAAAATTTTTCGAAATTTTCCCTATTGCCGCATTTTAAGCTCGGCGTCCCCCCACCACCTTTGGAAGCTCCTTTTTTTAAAATAAATTTTTTTTTTCACTTTGGCTGAGTAAAATGGTACGGCATTGCAGGATGTTGTAGAGCAAATCTTGATTAACAGAAGCACGTTTGAGAAATTGGTCTACATTGGCCCAAAACTTTTTTATGGCCACTTTTCGGAAGGATCTTTTTTTAGTTTTTTTAAAAGTTCTCATTAAGTATTACATTGCTCAAATTTTGAATAGGTATTGAGGTTCATAAAACACATATTCTTTTAAAGTTTCAAGTCTTCATATTTAATAGAACGAGAGTAATGGAATTTCGAAAAAAGGTCAAAAAAGTGATTTTTCGCAATTTATTAAAAAACTACTGGACTGATCGGAGCTCAAAAATAAAAAAAAATTCATTCGATTCGTATTTTTATTGCACACAGTCGGTATGTTCATAGTCAACATGCCATTTTTAATACTTTTACTACTCTAATATCATTAAAACGATACATTATGCAATAAAAATATAACAAGATTACGTGCAGTCCTCTATTTTATGTAATAAAAAGGTAAACAAAGTTCTCTATTCATCAGTTAAAATATTATTTTTACGAAGGCAAAATATTGGAATTGATATTTTAACTATTACAATACGTATATAGATTCGGGATACATATTATACGTAAGTTAATAGCTAACATATGAAGTTAATTACTAACAAAACCTTCTCTCAGCGTGTTCTTTTGTTACGATATTTTTGCAAATTAAAGTAAAAAAAAAAGTTTCTAATTTTTTTTAATTCTGCACATATTGAAAACTTAAATTTATTTATCGATAATACAGTGTATATATAGAGTTCTTGGTAATATATTATGTAGCTATTCAAGTAGCTCAGGAAGTTTATAAAAAAAAAATTATACCTACTCAAGCTCATCTCATTGCAACGAATGGAAAATAATCCATCATCCATGACCCATTATAGTGCCGTTGACCAATAGGTAAACGAAACTCGAAATATGAAAAAAAAAAAATTGTCCAACGAGTTTACAGTTCTCAGGCAAGCATTGTTTCGCACGTGACAAATTCCTCAGAGACAAGTCAAGGAAAGAGTCCCAGGCTTCGAGTATGTACGAGGAAAAGCCTCGATTGCATGGCCCAGTTTATCCACATCATTTGTACAAGGCAGAGGGAGAACAGAAACTATGTGTATCCGTGAGGGATGCTTACTTATGCTTTTACCGGCTTGGATGAAAGAACCAAGCAGCCGTCGATTTACTCGGGATTTGTCTCGCGAGATCGAGTTGCCCGGTATAGAATATCATCAACATTATTCGTTTTTTTTTCGTTTAAAATGATATTGAAAAATTGGAATCGTGTTACTTTTTTTCGGAAACAAAGTTTGAACTGCCGTTGCAGGGAATTTAACTAATCTGGAGCGTCAATCTCCAAAATAAATTTACTTTAGGTGATGGCGAGGGTGATAGCTCCTTAAGAGGAGTACACTTTTCTACGGCATAGTTCCGACATTAGCACCCATTTACCCCTATAGTAAAATTTTATATATATGTGGCTGTTGCGCTATTGGAGTTTAATTATGCGTTACCCTTATCCTCAATCTAATATATTACAGTTAAAATTTTAAGTCTCGCTACTAGTTTCTCTCGTTTATAACAGCTCAAGTGTAACGCAAATCGCGTATACCATACGCACGGTTAAGTATGTGGCTTTTAGAAGTTAATCGCTTAGGGCTTGTACCGGTTACGAGAAATTGGCAACTCGAATCAAAAGTTTGTTTGGATGAAGCTACACTAAAAAAGGGATATGCCTTCCGGTTCCAACTCAATTTTTAAAAAAATGGAGTTTATCGGTTTGTCCGGGAAGCCACGGATATATTTGCTATCGTCATTGGTATATTAAAAAATCGCTCCAGATTTTATTATATCAATCACTTACACAGCAATGGGGACATCGTATTTTGCATAGCTTCCGAATCATTGGACCATAGTTGAAAAATACGTAGTTAGGGAGTCAAATTTCCTAAAGGTGCGAGCCAAAGTGAGTAAGTAAAGGACGAGTCTCAAAGTCACGAGTATGTGTTGTGTGTGTGTGTGTGTGTGTGTGTGTGTGTGTGTATATGTATGTATGTATATACTATGAGTAGTATTGAGTACTAACATGGGTACTTTTGTGATTTTGTTACAGAGAGTCTTTGACATGTACAGACAGCAATCTCGACCCGCCTCACCAGAGCCCGAATCTTGCGGGGAAAGAAAAGTGTCAGTGATACAAACCAAAGACACTTGTGTAAATGATCTCGACAACATCTGCAAGAAGATGGACCAATTGTTCACCTACAATAGGGACGAGCAGGTCAAGGTGAAAACGCGTCGTTATCACAACAAGGACCAACCGACAACGGCCATGGACACGGATGCAGTTATGGAAACCCGTACATGTTCCCATGCTAGCTGCGGTCGGTGGTGCTACGCACGGACCGGCTACGCAGTTCACCCGTACAAGCACGCACATCGCCAGGTCCATCCGTTCCACAACATTAAGAGAGCCAGAACGAGATTACAGTGCACCTGTGCAGCCAACGGGTCTCCCTTTGAGTTGTGCTTTTGCATGAACGAGGACCGACTGGTGCATCGTCGGAGAAGAGTTGCTCGCGAGCTGAGTTACGAAGATTGTGATGATGTTTAAGATGTTGCGCGTGGGCCCGAAGGTATAATAGTTCTGGAATTTTCCGCTCCGAGTGCTATAGTACTTTCAAGTGCTTGAAATTTAGTGAAATTCTTAATACGTGAGCGTCTGTCGAGAAAAAGTTTCACGAAAACTCAGGCAAATCGTGCATTTTTACATGTAAATGAAAGAAATTTTATTTGGTCATTAAAAGGTTTTCTACGTTGATTTTTTTCAATTTTATTTTTATACTGCCACAAGTATACAGAAGAAAAAGAAAATATTACTAAATGTAAATGTCTAGCAGTGTGTTGGACAACGGGAGGACCAACTTGTGTATGATCGAGGGATTTATGGATTTGATGTCTTCATTCGATTTATTGATAAATATAAATGTACATGTAAAAAAGTGGCAGGTTTTTTGAGCCTGTATGTATAACGACTAGTAAGTAATAAATAATCCGTTTGCAAAATTAATGTTAAATTTTCTGCGTATATGCACAACTGTCTCATCGATACAGGGTATCACTATTTCTTTGTCAATCTCATGCATGCATCGGTATGGATTGTCAACTTTGAAGCTCCTCTTGGATGAAAGGCAGCTTCCACTCTTGATCGATGCAACGTGTAAAGTCGTTAAACAAGGTATTATATCATCCCCTCAAAAACTCCATAAAATTAAATATCCGCGGCAATACACGGTATAAGTATATCAATGACACATCAACAGAAACAAAACATACGTATATTCCATCCCTCTTGACTAATACCTCGCATATGCTAATTATTTACAAGCAAGATGAATTACTCGTTGGTGAAACTGTCCAAATTTTTTTTACCACCACCAGCAGATGGACTGTAGGTATGAATTTTAATTGCACTGGCGAAACGTGTGCAAGAAACTCTTGTATTTGTGTTCGATTGGGTATTGTTTGTTGTTTATTTTGTGAATTTCAAAAATTTAAGACGCGTAAGAAATGTATTCGACAAAAATCAAACTGTTCATTGTGATATTGACTGCAACAATGTTTTATTTTACTCCCAAAATAATGCTATGTTACCAGAGAATTTGAATATAAACTTGGATAAAAGTACACTTAAGAAGGATATATTTTACGGTCGTTATTTGAAAAAAATGGAGTTAATCGGTTTGCCGGGAAGCCACAGAGTTTAATTATATTGCGGTAGTCATGTTTTTTAAGTTCAAAAAGATAAAAGTACGTGAAATATGTATATATATTTTATTTAAAAAAAGTTCTTTGTACGACAAAAATAAGTTTTTATTGTTTAATTCAGAAATGCCGCAGTACTCTTTTACATATTTAAAAATTACATTGCTTACCAAAGGCTTATTGGGTTATTGACTGGAAATTTTTCTACCTCATAATTTTTTCTCTGTGTACCATATACACATGCAATAGGTGCATATGCACCCTGTTGAATGGTTCCGATAAAACACGATGAAAAACAATTATATCAGGATAGATGTGTGTCTTTGCACCAAAACCTGATATATTGATCAGTGTTTTCGTATGAATATCCCAGGATAATTTTATATCAACTTTATAGGATCATACAAGTTTTAAACAGTATTGTAAAATATATAAATTTTTTCCGATTCAAACATACGTCTTACAATTGTTTATAGGTTTTTTTAGGGAGAGTATAGAGCTGACACAAAATTGTATCATGTCGTATAAGATTAATTACATTACCAAATTATTTATCAGGATCCACTAAATTATTACGATACGTGTGATACGATGTTATAACGTGCTTATTATGTTTCACGCATGATCATACTCAAATATTTTACCTGTAATTATACGGTCAGCTAATTAATATACGTGACTGAAAATTTAATATTTTTAAAAAAATGAGTTTAGANTATATATATATATATATATATATATATATATATATATATATATATATATAGGTATACAGTTTTACATATCTGTACCTATTTCTTGACCTTTTTTTTGTTTCCAGGCTCGGTTTTCCAGTCTGCCTTTCATTGCGAAATAGTATGCAGCCTCCATGCACGAGCAAGCGTCAGCAATTTGATTTGGCTAAACATATATTATTAAAACGGG
The DNA here is from genome assembly GCF_000648655.2 of Copidosoma floridanum. The sequence goes on from NW_019379553.1 coordinate 680,198, forward strand.
ATCTTCAGTGGGTAACATGACCATTTTTTTACTAATAGGAGGACATATATTTATATGCATAGCAAAAAAAGTGATTTTTTTCCTTGTTACAAGAAACTGTGTAAGTGATTGATTCATAATAAGTCTGAGGTGATTTTTTACTATACCATTGACGGTAGCATATGCGTATTGAACACAACTATATTGTATGGATTTTTGAAAAATTTCAAGAAAAAATTACTTTCAGAATCAAGTGCATTATTTTTGTTGAACCAATCGTCTTATTCATCACTATTTATTGCAATGAAATACTGATAATAAATGCTTTTAAATGTTATTTCTTTGCTAATTGTAATGGATTGTTTTTACTGGAAATCATTTTAAGAAGTACCTAGCCCTCGACCTAGTCATGGGAAGTGATTGAAAAAAAGTTTTTTCATTAAATTTTGAGCATAAACTTACATTACGAATAAATTGAAAAAGCATTCGTGCCTAAGTCTGTACACAAATGAGTAACACAGAAATGCAGAGCCATTGTACGCATGACGGTAAAAAAAAGTTGTACACCCACTTAATTTATTGTACTATAAGCACACACCAACTGATTAAGCCTCCATCAGCAGTGCCAGCGTTTTTTTTATCCGCGCTGCCGAAAGCAGAAATACAGCTAGCGCTCTGTACACATGGTATCTACTTATGATACGTGTAGCAAGCAAAAAAGTGGCACGTCTTGCGCTCGCGTGAGAACTACCCACAGCTTTTGTATTTTATATGATTACGTATACGCTAAGCAAAGTCTAACTTTCCCATATTGTAAATACAGCTGCTGGGAAGGTATGTATAACAATCCTGTCTTATTACCATTCTTGGATCAGCAAAAAACGTCATGGAATAGTCAATCGGCGACTCGTTAGACACCGCGTCCAGACTTCCTTCTAGGTGACTGTTTGCAGGACAAGAACAGTAAAAAAACTCACAAAGAGTCACTCAAAGGGGAGTCGGGCCGAGAGGTATAACGGTTCGCTGATGGGGGCTGCGCTAGGCCGTTCCTTGTGCCATCCAAGTACATCGACCAATATATATTTCGTAGCAAAATTTCAGTCAAGTGGGTAACTAGGGCGAAAAACAGAGCGCCCATGCGGAGCATGAAATAAGTTACCACGACTGTCACGCTAAATATACACGCATGGATGTCGCGATTTGACATTTTAAAGGAAACAACTATATACACAGAGAATGCAACCGTTAATTACTTGTACCTATACGCAAGGATACGTCGAATAGGTGCAAAAGCGAGCTAAATGGACACCACTTAAATAAAAAAATCAAGTTACGATAAGTGATTCTTATGTTTGTGGGGGCACTTTACCAACCGATGGGTGAATCGGTTCGTGTAACGCTCATAATTGATTCAAAGACCATTTGAAGTCGGTTCGAAAGAAAATGGGCGAATAAAAGCTCAAGATTCGGAGCGAGAAAGTAATAAGTATCGCAAGCAGCTCGCGTAGATGGAAACTAAGAGGCACAAGCGTAGCAAAGTCCCGAGGGAGAAAAGGAGAGAGGGATCTGGTGGTTCGCGACACTGCAGGCACGAGTCGGCCGTAAAGATAAGCACTGCACGGAGGATCCGTGATGGCGAGGGCGAGGTGGGCTCGCAACGGAGACGCAAATGCAAATGGCCGGTTTCTCCTCTTTCTTTTTATTTTTTTATTTTCTTTTTTCTCTTACATGCCCATTCCGTATACGAGACACAGGCAGAGAGAAAGAGAGCAATGCAACGCTCGCCTTGGAATTTCGTGGCAGCCGCATCTTGGAAATAAAAGGGATAGAGACGTTCGTTCGCGCATTTGTATTTGCGGCGTGCTCACGGCGTGTAGAGATGTATTATCAACTCCGGCGGTATGGTGCTGAAACTTTATAGAGGCGTGGCTGCGAATGTAATGCGAGTAACGGCTCCGTAATATCTAATGTTTCGGGGCGGGCTGTAATTCGTGCGACGTATTTAACTTTACAAGAGCGCGTCTCTACAATTGCGTCTTTTCACGCGCAAAAACGTTTTACTCGAGGCATAGTTATACTATATTTTGTTTGGATGAATGCACCACCCATGCCTGATGTATATGCATGTGGTATCGTGCTCCCCCGTGAAGAAGATACAATATCACACCACGCAAAAATAATTACCTTGTAAGTTTTTCGTGTGACGTCAATTAATAAAAATCACCGTGGTCGGACTTTCAGCCCTCGGACGTCTCATGTAAAATTACCTATCACACGAATTTTATATTGTTAATGCACATACCTTACAATTAGTTTGTTTATACTTATTGAGTGGTATGTATAAGGTTTACTATACAAAATTTACGCTGCTGAGAGCCACGATGAATATAAAGCACACAAATTGGTACACTGAATACAACTAAGTATTACATGTGTTAAACAATTCACAAAGTTTGTGTAAAAATACGTGGTTGGATGTTCATAAACGAGTGAGAAAGAAAGATACTGTGGCTTTCGGAGGGACTATATACCTTTTATATTTTATCAATAGAGATTTTCTTTGCATAAGATTAAGTGAATGCTTAGGTAAGTATATCCCGATGCGTATCTTTAAGCTCGATGATTTTGATAAACGGAACAACCAAGACTTGCGTCGGGAAATCTCATTTCGTTGATTTTCAAGACAATGAAGGATAATAGATTCAAAGTGTATATGCTCGCGAAGAGAACTGGAGAAGGGGATGAAGAAATAAGGGCACCAAATGGGAGAAAAACAAGCAAATGATCTCTCATCGGGTATTAGTAGTTGAGCAATTAACGTTTCGCATCGGAGCAAGTACAGACGGATGGACGCGCTGATTCATCCTCGTAAAAGCAAAGCTGAATCTGGCACAAATCAATAAATGCCCGTGGCGCTCCGCCTCTCCCCTTCGCTGTATGTAAGTACGGAGAAACTTTTGCTCCCAACACATCGTCAACGATCGCTCATCTTGTATACGTACACGAGAGGTAAGTACTTATGCATGGAAAACGAGTTGCGGATTTCGTGCGTGAGTAATTTCATTATCCTTAAGTGCGTGTTTATGCAAAGCCAAGGGGAGTAAGTATTATTCTCTTCGGCAAAACAAATCTTTGATGGTATCAGGATGACTAATAAAGTGTACTTACTATGCATATGTGCATGTTGCCTCGAAAATTTAGACACAATGTAACCCTACAAATTTAAACGAGCGGCGAAACAACTTGTGCATAAGTATACATATATTTATGTAACAACTTGGCGTGGGAAACCATTAGTTGGTACATTATAGATACGAGCGCCCCGCGAGTGCCGTACAACTCGAGGCGATCACGACTAATTGCGTGCGCGCGTCTATCCTTAGAATGGAATAGGCGTGCATGGATGCGTAATTAAAAGGAGGAAAAAAAAAAAATTGATGTTTGAACGCCACGCGGTGCGCGAGAGTACAAAACGCTGTGACGCGGTGCAAAAGAGCAGACGGTAATAACGAATAAGTATAACTTGCAAACTTTTCTCGCGCCCTGAGACTATATAATATTACGTAAGTACATACGAGTGAAGATTAATCGTACATGTAATGTAATCAAACGACCCACGCATAACGGGTTGGAGTCGCCGTTCGACTTTGTGCAATTGCACAATATGTGTTATACCTTTAATTGTATACACCCGAGGAAAAATAATTTTGTCTCTTGTAACGTGACACAACCTGACGAGCGAGATGACAACACAACGACCATTCAGATGGACTAATACATTTTAGGTGCTCTCATTTTGACATAGTATTACATTAGCTTTAGGACAGAATAGTTACTTACTCCCGGCTGTGAATTTTAAAACGTATTTTTTTACTCTCTTTGGCTTATTTCAACGAAATAAGTACTCTTGTAACTTATTGAAGAAACTTTTTCCAATGATATTTTCCTTTAATGCAAAAATTACCATAAATCTCAACACTTGGTGCTTGTATATTTTTTTAAACATGGGTGCTGAACCTATAAGTGGCGAGTCCTACTTTCCTACCGAGAGCACAGTAAACGTCCAAATGTCACGAAGAACGCCCCGAGATGTTGTACTGGCACTTGACTATAACATCATTGCATTTACATACAAATAAACAAGCTAATAAAGTCAGAGTAAGAGTAATAAAAAAATTTTTTTTTGACGCAAGGTTCTGAAAATGGCATGTACGCTCCTACTCAAGCAGACGTTGCCGCCGATTTCTGCATGTACCTATATATATACAATCGTCGAGCGTCGTCTGCCGCACAAACGTAACCCCTTCACTATTGTTTTTATTATCCGATGTATCTCTTAGGGTGAGATTACATGGAGTCTGGCAGTCTGCAGACTGGCAGAATCGCGCTAAGTTTAAAATATGTTTCAATATTAATATTTAAAACCTGTTACGTAAGCGAAGAAATAATTATCGTAATGCATTTGCATTTCTGTATTAACTAATATTTATGAAAAAAAAGGCGACGAAAAACGTTTTGTCACAGTTACATATTGTTATACATACCAGGTTACATCAGTGACCCTACTGACCAACTGTGCGATGTTAACATAAATCTATAAAAAAAGTCATAAAATAATATTTGACACGTTTTGTTGTAAATGAAATTGATTGTAACTAAGCCTTTATTCTGTTATGACAATAATTACAATTTTTTCTTTATTTTACTAAATTATACTGAGATGTTATAATTTAAACATAATTTAAACTTAGCGCGATTCTGCCAGTCTGCAGACTGCCAGACTCCATGTAATCTCACCCTTATCAGTCAGTGAAATAGTTTCTTTGAAAAGAAATAGTACTACAAATGGCCATATTATTAAATTAAACATTATGTTGCATGAGATTTAAATTATCTTATTTATATAAGTACTTACTTTTATAACTTATGAGTTATCAATATATTCAGAACTAAATATTGATATGCTTCTTGTTATGATTACCTTATGTACGTTTTTAACACAAAGATAAACTCTAATTTTCATTTTCAACAAATATTAATCATAAAATAATTTTACTGATTGTCTTAATGCCATATTAGTAAGTGAGTCATTTTAGATTTGCGCGCGCGATCCGAGCGTCTGCTCGTTTACACGGCAGACATTTCGCTCTCGCTGATCAATAACTGATTACGTTTACGATTAAATATTGTATACTATTTCCCTGATTAGCCCAAACTTTTGTTATATTATAAGAAAGCTGAAAAGTTCTTCTTTCACTACAAACTTTTTCTATTACGATCTTAAGTCTACTTTACGAGATATTACATGATATCGTAGTATGGAAAAGTAACCTACATAAGAATACATGTTAAGAAAAGATAATTTTTGACAGCGCAGAAGTTACCCGTTTCCTGCTGTGCTAAACGTTAGGTACTAAGACAAGACTCGATAATTTTACATAGATGATCAAAAACTACAATGAACTTTGTAGCTACGAGTTGATTTTGGACTTATTCGGTTATCCAGGAAAATGGCAATTAATCGCGTAGGTCCTTTGCCGATTACGGAAAATTGGCAACTCGAATCATTTGAAACGTTTGTTCGGACAAAAGTGTACTAAAAAGGGATATGCTTTTCAGTCCTCACTCAATTTTGAAAAAAAATCGTATTTTCATTGTAACTCGGTAAAACCTCACGTTTCAAAAAGTAAAACCTTATCTAGAGCTGTAGGAGTCATGAAGTACGTTTTTTGGTAACAGTCCATGACTTTTACTCGTTCAGTTGCAAACGTCATAATAGTTATACAATTTTCCCAGATGTTTTCTTTTGACAAATCGTATTTACGAGCCTCATTAGTGTAACTCGAAAAAGTGACTTCTTATCTTATCCAAGAAAACTACGATAAATACACTTGGTATCTAAATTCTTTCAAGCTAATTGAACTGCGCGTGCTTCATTAATGGTGAAAACCGATTTTCCCAGCTCACTATTGCTCATCGTCCATCTCAACGTTTTCAACCGTTGATAAAGAAACTACGCATTAGCTGCTCGTGTATAAATTGCAGTGCACGAAGGCCCTGTATATCATTCAACAAATATCGGTTTATTTGGTAATAACTTGCGTTGAAGTGTACCTACTGCACACCCAACTGGGCTCGTGGGCTTTAAGGATTACACCGTCAGCGTTTTTACTTGTATCCCAAGGTACGTTGATTTTTTTTTTACTACAATGATATTTTTGACACAGATAAGTACTGTAACTTTTTTCTCTTTGAGCATAGTACTTTTCAAATATATATATATCTTACTCTCAGTAATCGAATACC
>NW_019379553.1:698179-755083 GCF_000648655.2 Copidosoma floridanum
GACGTGTTACCACTGAGCTATGGCAATATTGGATTCGAATGAAGAAAAACTGATATAAATCGGATAACTGCCATAAATGTACCTACGTCACGCGGGAATCCATCGATATCTTGTGAATCCGTTACATTGAAGCACACGTCAGAACGTGTATATCACAATTGTAGTTGTTCGTTTAATATTTACACAATATTTTGGCAAGCTCAGCTCCGTGAGTCCTAAGACAATAAGTTTTATGTTGACATTGTCAGTCATATCCGCATTGAATACCAAACCAGTAGAAATTAGACGAGAATCATATTGGGATTATGCCTCTACCACGTGACCTCAGTATATATATGACTAATGTAGAGGAGAAATAACACAGGTCTTATGGGAGGAATCTTGTTTTTATTTTTTTTTTCGCACTTAAAAAGATATTGAGCTTTAAAAGGTTATTAATTCCATGTTACTGACATTATAAGAGTTACGTAGTTATTTTTTTCCGTTGGTGAATTCGTTTATGAAGGTTGAAAAAGCGTTTAGAACATATACGGAGTGCCGTTTAACCCTACTTTGAGCTGTTTGTTTATCTCTGAGCATCAGCAACAGTAGCGCAGCAGCAGCAACAGCTGAAACAAACAGCTCAAAGTAGGGTTAACGGCACTCCGTATACGTTCAAAACGCTGTTTCAACCTTCATGAACGAATTCATCAAAGGAAAAAAATAACTACGTAACTCTCATTATGTCAGTAACATGGAATTAACAACCTTTTAAAGCTCAATATCTTTTTAAGTGCGAAAAAAAAATAAAAACAAGATTCCTCCCATAAGACCTGTGTTATTTCTCCTCTATATTAGTCATATGTATATGTAAGGTCACGTGGTAGAGGCATAATGCCATGACACCATTTAAAGACTAAAATTATAAGAATATATGTGTGTATTTGAACCTGACATATTTTATATGACCCTATATACCGAGAATACATAAAAATACTAAGAAAAAAACAATATACATGAAGTTAAATGTATATATTCTATATAGTTTATGCATAGTTATTTTGATTGTAAGACATGATACAAATGTATAAAGAATTTTCTTATACAAACTTATCAGAAGTGTATCAAGAAAAACCTATGTCACAAAGTTTGCGTTATTAAATAGGGATATTTAATTCTGGACGGGTAATACAAGCAAGTAAAAAAATTGTAAATAAATATCAAGGTTCGCCATACGCAACCATCAGAAAATAAACTACATAAAATAATTTGTCCAACTATTTTGTAAATTATCACATGTACTTGTTATCCACATATAAGTATATTTCGTTCCAAATCGTGGTAAATATTTTTACATCATATACACCGATACATTGGGAAGACAAAAAATTTACTGATAAAATATTATACCTCGCAATTTTATGTCCGGTATACTAAGAGAAATTTATATCAGGTTTTGTCATGTTGTACCAGAACCATTTAACTGGGATAGGTAGACTTGTAGTATATGATAAAGCTTGTGAACATTTCGCCTTACCTGAAACAAAAAATAGAAAAACATACCGTCAGGACATACACAGGAAAACCGGGAAAACAATAAGAATTAAAATAAGCGATAAAGTTTTGCTTCATTTTTGATCTTTTTGTGTTAAATATGTATGTTGCGTAGTGGCAGAAAAAATACTAGAAAAATTCATAAGGATATGATGAAACTATATACGTTAAGACAGTGTAATTGCTCCATGAATAAAGACAATGTACATACCCACAGTAGGTCATGACATTACAATTTAAAAAAAAAAAACAAAAAAAAAATTTACGTTGCCTATAAGAAACCAGACAACTTTAAATACGTTCGGTTATTAATTTTTTCGAAGCGTATATAATACTGTTTTTTTTTTTGTCGAGTACACTATTCAGATAAAAACAAATGTGACTTTCCATTCGCAAATTAATTGAATTTTCAGTTAAATTTGCCGCTTCTCGTTATATGCTGTTCTAGTTCTGGAGAAAACTTCATGAAAGGTGGGTTAAAGTCCCCTAATAGTTTTTATTTATTTATTCTTTCACAATGACCAGCCTGAGCCTCAGGCGTCATATTTCATTAGGTTTGTTCATTTATCCACCTAGGAGCGCTCCGAGCGCTCCGAGGCCTCCGAGCGATCTATAAATGAACACGAGTTCTTTGTTGGAGGCCTCCGAGATATCTTTATACTATACAGGTATACTCACCGCTTATAACTGATGTTTGTAAACAATGAACAGTTAAAGTGAGTATACTTATATAGTATAAAATTATCTCGGAGGCCTCCGAGTTCTCCGACAAAGAACGAAAGAACTCGTGTTCATTTATAGATCGCTCGGAGGCCTCGGAGTGCTCCGAGGTGGATAAATGAACAAACCTATTCGCTACGTGCACAATTTTGAAGCAGCGCAATCCTAGGGAAAAACTAGAACTATTGGTCTGGCACAGCAGAAGGCAATATTCGCGATATGTGCTTGATACCTATAGGAACACAGCACCTCGAGAGATACACGAAAGGTTCTGTGTTTATTATATCACGAATTAATACAAGGTCTCAAGTGGTACAATCCTATGTAAATAACTAAAGACAAAATTTGTGCTACAAGCACTATAAAAGCTTGATTATTACTTCAACACAAGTCCGTGTACTGTGTGATACGTGATACGTTTTATTAGTTTGCAATGTATACATACAACTATAGTTAACACAGACCTCCTCTGACCACTCAGAGAGCTCCATTAGCCCTATACCGGCGTATTCACACAGTATACACACGTTCATACGATACGCTTAGAGGATCAGGCCCCAGCTAAAAACTCTAAGAAATACACAGTATCCAGTGTATTTCACTGCGTTTTTTAATGACTATGCCTGAGTAAAAAATGTACATACTACTCATAATTTTATTAAAAATTTAATCTTTAGAATGGTTGTCGATGTATAAACATATAACTTTCTGATGATAGTAATGCTTAGCAGTCTGCTAGCAGAAGACAAACCTATCGTTTAGTTTCCAATATTAGCACAGGTATTGCTGCAATCGCTTTTTCAGCTTGTGCACGTAGCGAATTATATCAGTATTTTCAGTAAGTAGTAGGTTCGTTTGGGGCTTAGCTTGGAGCGCCTCCGAGCAAATTCCTACAGTCGGTATATCTATATTTATAGCCAAGACGTAGGAGCTGTTCACATTTTTTGATTAATTCAATGCGAACGTTCATATTGAAAAGGGGGTTCCACTGTTCCGCTAAACTCAAATTGAGTGAACAGACTGAACAGACCTATACCTCTTTCTCCATCAGGCAACAAAGCCTTATGGTCGCAACTACGTTGACTGACAGAGAACACAGTATAGGTCTGTTCAGTCTGTTCACTCAATTTGAGTTTAGTGGAACAGTGGAACCCTCTTTTCAATATGAACGTTCACATTGAATTAAGCAAAAAATGTCTATGTGAACAGCTTCAGAATATATCCTCTTATTAGAAAGAGCTCGCGGTGGCTCAGTCGGCTAGATCGTGGATTGGCACGCGGGAGACCGTGGTTCGATTCCCGGCCAGTGTGAGTCTCACATGCATGTGCTTTTTCACCACGCAATGCTCCTCGACGAGGGTTTAGGCGACCTTCTCGCAGCACAATTGCATAATTTCCCCTTACCCCCTTCCCAGTAATGGGAGACCTCCCATCCCTCTTCCCTTCCTTCTCCAAAGTGCTAAGTGCCCATAGTAGTGCCCTTATTAAAAGAGCCGGACGTAGAGCACTATAATATAAAAAAAAAAATAGTACATTACGTACGAGTTTGCAAAGGCTTCGATTTACGAACCGAAAGGAAGTTCGTAAAGAAGCCTTTTCGAACGAGTTTCGTATAATATTTTTCCGCCTGAGAACTCAAAATCAAGCGGCGAAGGTGCTATTTTGAGGTTAGAAGGCGGAAAAAAATATTTATATTGCCAAGACTGTAAATATAGATATACCGACTGTAGGAATTTGCTCGGAGGCGCTCCGATGAGCTCGGAGCAAAACGCGTGTTTTGGGGCAAAGTTCGGAGGAGCCCCGAGCAGTCCGAGCTGCTCCAAGCTATAAGCCCCAAACGAACCTAGTGTACACAATACATACTAATAAATAATGAGCAAAGCGAAAGTTGCAAGTCGTTTCGTGCTCTTTTTACTGTTAATAATTTAATGTTTTTCTCTTAACCTCCAGCAGCAAAAAATAAAGTTACTTGTACTGTCAGTGAGACAAAACTTGGATTTTATTTGGTACGTACAAAAATATATCGCTCTGAATGTTGTAGAGTAAATGTTAAGCTTTAAATTGAAAGCTAAACCATTAAAGTCGTTTATAGGTATGCGTGTGTTATAACTAAACAAAAAGCCTTTAAGTCGAACTTACAGTGTACCTGTACTTAAATTATTCAATCGTGAATCACGATTATCGTGAATAATGGTGTCAGTGAGTTAAAATTAACTGCAAACATTACTTTTCAGGCATGTGTAATTTAAGCAAGAATATCACAGATTTTTTCTCTCCAACTTTCTAGTATTGTCGAAACATGGCCACTAGTACATCAAACAAAAATAATTACTTAAAACTAGCCATTTTAAAAAATCAGTTTGAGTCATTGGATCAAGATTCAACGAAAACTACTTTGATCCTTCATAATTATGACATAAATTATGCACTGTCGTCTAGCATTCCAGGCGTCCCCCATTATCGAAAGAAGTGGTTGGGTAATACAGTATTACATTTTTTTGCAAAATATTGTTCCAGAAATACAAAGTTGCTAGAAGCAATGTTGAGTGTGGGTGCTGATGTTACTCGGAAAAATGATAGAGGTCTAACGCCAATACATGTGGCATTCAATACGAATAAAAAAAAGGACTTGATCAATTGTTTCCTACTTGCCCACCTCAAATTTGAGAATTCAAAGAATCCAACTTCCAATGACAATAATTTGTCTCATTTGCACATTGCGTGTATCGTGAAAAACCTAGAAGTCGTGAAATTCTTTTTGGAACATGGAGCTTCGGTCAACGAAGCCATCAGCAATGACTCCAAGGTTTTCCCTGGATTTACACCTTTGCACTTGGCCATAGAAAATGGTGATGAAAATATGGTACAACTACTTTTAGAGCACGGAGCAAATTTAAATCTTGTTAATTCCCTTGGAATAAGTCCATTGCATTTTTTAGTTGAAAAACAAATTTTTTTTGCCTCTTACACTGGATCAAGAAATGTTCGTGAAAAACGTCTTGTAAGCAATGAAAAAATGTTTGACATGATTTTCAAACCAAATGAGGATACGCTTAATCAAACCGATAGTACTGGTTTGTCGCAGTTTCACGTATATTGTACACGAATCAACAGCTTTAAATCTGAGGAGTGCATGAAATTTTTAAAAAACGGTGTGGATATAAATTCATCGTTGAATGCAAGCTCTGTAGTGTGGTCAAACTATACACCGTTACATTTTGCTGCTCACTGCAATCTAAATGCCGTGGTGCTGCTCACAAAGAGTGGAGCAAACCTCATGGCTAAAGATACAAAAGGTAACACTCCACTCGACATATGTCTCGAAATACTGAGTCCAGCCAATATAAGCTGTATTTTCGAGGCTCAAAAAGATGGGATTGGTGCTATTAGTTTTCAGAATGGCAACAAGTTAGGGGATGTGATTGCTGCATTCAATTCTAAAGAGAGCTTGGATAACTATCTGAAAACTCTCAATGGTAATATCAATAATGTTCTTCTAAACGATTCCGTGCTCTGGCCAGGTTCTACTTTATTGCATTTAGCTGTGAGGCTGTCACCAGGGATGGATAGATTTAGAGTTTCTCAGTGTTTAAAACACAATGCTGATATCAGGATCCAAGATGCCAACAATATGACAGCCTTTCACCTAGCGTTCCGCTTGGAAAGAAAAAGATGCGTCCTCGATATTATGTGTGCCCACAGACATTTCACCGCCAATCCCGTTGATAATGAAAATTTATCGCATTCTCACATACTTTGCTCGGCTTACAATGGTTCTACGAAGCGCATTGTTGAAATATTCTTGGATGGTCAAGCCAATTCTACTGATGCTGTTAATCAAGCCATGCCAACCAGTACAAGCTTCGAGTGTGTTGTATCACATTCTGGTATTGTGAAAAACGTTGTCATACCTGCTGGTTCAAGGCCTCTTCATATTGCCATTGCTATAAATAACGAAAATTTGACGCGGTTGCTCATTAATCATGATGCTCGTCCCCATTTCCTTGATGCTGATGGTTTTACTTGGGTGCACCGAGCATTTATTAGCCTTAATTTTTTGTCTTTCAAAATGTTTAAGCCACTCTTGTGGCTCGGCCAAAAGTCTCTGGAATCAAACCCTGTATCTCCAGGTGGTCTTTCTCATTTTCACATAGCTTGTTATGCTGCCAATTTAAGAGCTGTCGAGGCACTTTTACCACAGCAGAAGAATATCAATGAGCCCATTAGTAGTGAAATAATTAAGCACGTCCAAGATACTTGTATATGTTTGGGGGATACTCCATTGCATTTAGTAATGAAACACCTTGACAACGACTCTGAACAAATAATCGACTTGCTCTTGAATAATGGCGCTGATATAAGCGCGACAAATGAAAAAGGCCTTAGTCCTTTTCATGATGCTTTACTACAGCAAAAATCTAATGAAAAAGTGATTGAACGATTGGCTTCAGAATTTGACAAGAAAATAGACTGGATGGATGAAACTGGATTAACAAAATTACATGTTGCATGTTTTTTGAAAGATTTAACAAAAATAAGTAAGTTACTGGAAAGCGCAGGAGAAATGAATAGTCAAATCAACCTTCAGTCACCAATATGGCCTGGTAAAACCCCTCTTGACGTATTAATTGATAAAAAAAATTCAAAAGATGATGATGCTGTTAAATTATTACTCTGTGCCATCCTTGATTATATTGAAAATTCAATCAAAACTGATGAAAAAGCCACGGGTAAGTTAAAAAAAAGCCCATAATTTTGATAAAACTAAGAGTAAAGTAACGAATGAAATTAAAAAAAAAAAAAAAAAAAAAAAAAAAAAAAAAGAAAAATTGAAAATGCCTGGAAATGATACTTTGATAGAAATGTTAAAAACAACGTATTTATTTAGAATTGATATAAAAGTATAATTTTTCACTGCAACAGTTTTTCACTTTTTTAATTAACGGTTCATTTTAACTTTGTTTACAAAATTAGGATCAGCTGAGTGCCAAAAATCTGAAACTATGATGCAAAGACAAACATTTTTTGCCAACCAAAAAGGACTGTCGGCTTTCCATGTAAGCTGCATGGGAAAAGATATTGGAATCGTTGAGAGATGTTTGAAATTAGGTGCTGACATCAATGCGCCTAAAGATTGTTTTGCTTCTGCAAATGCTGGTTATTCCCCTCTTCACTTTGCAGTGAAATATGGTAGCAAAGATGTGCTTGAGTTTCTCTTAAAACGTGGAGCTAACCCCAATCAAGAGGAAATCAATGGTTATACTGCTGCATACTTAGCTGCTGTATATGACCCTGAAAAAATTGAAATATTGTCCAGGTGATGCGTATTATTAGTTACGTTTGATTTAGCTATCTGCTGTGTACTAAGTACATCAAAAACTGCTAAAGTCTAATTTTTGTTCATTCATGGGAATATTGTATTAATCCAGCCAAATTTTACACAAATAATAATCATACAATGTCTGAACAAAATGTTTTTCGGTAACATTTGATCGATATTTTCCCATTATTTCAAAATAAAAGATAAGTTTCATCTTATTTGTATGATTTTTACACGAATGCTTGTGTGCTCACGCATTATTAGAAATATTTTATTTATTTTGTATTGATTTATTTTAACTTAAAATTAATCACAGTTGTGAATAAAAAAAATGATTAAAGAATGCATTGTGTCTGTAGTAAATGAGTTCTTGTTGTGAAATTAATGTGGCTAATGGATTTTTAGTATATTAGTTAAAAATCAAGCAAAACAAATTTATTTATGGGCCTTGTAAAGTTTAACAATACAGTTGTAACTGTGGAATAATATTGTTTTTGCTTTCTTTCATTCGCTAATGTTGTGTTTATTCCCTATTATAAGTACACCTTTATTTCTTTCAGAAATGAAAAAATTGACATCTCTAAGAAAAACACATTTGGCCAAACAATCTTAGATTTGCTGCTGAATTGTGATGGGATAAGCAGTACCTCATATTTGTACCTCCTCAATTATGGCATAGGAATGGAAAACCTCAAGTGGACAAAAAAAGTGAATCTTGTAAAAACATTCAAGCTCATGTTTGATGTGCCTACTTGTAATTCTTTATTCAAGTACATACCTGATTTTGAGGATGACCAAGGACGCAATATTATTCATTATATCTGTCAATTACATCTCTCAGACTACCACGAAACTGCTAGTAATATTGAGGTTTTCATAGAAAATGGCAGTAACATTGATCATCAAAACGCAGCAGGTGAGTTACAGTTGAAAATGCGTTGTAGACCCCTATCCATAAACTACGACAATGCTGCAAATGTCTAATGTTCGGAAGTAAAATGAAAAAAGAGCCTTTCAAAATGTCATTACTGTAACGCGTCTCTTTTGAAAATTTCGCTTTTTGCAGTGTATGTATTGTTGACCATTTCGTATTTTGGGGAGTCGAGTACACTGTCAAATTTTTTGACCATCATGAGGTAGAACATAGCTTGTAGGTAGCAGTATAACTGTAAGACTAGACAGACATTCTACATGTGCACTAACATACTGCAGTAAACATGATATGTATCCCTAAAATAATTGTGCTATAAACTTCTCATTTGCGGCTTTAAAATAAAAATTTAAGTAACGTTACAGTAATTATCATAAGAAAAAATTATTAAAAAATGAAACACACTGTCATTAACGCTAACGCAAATAAAACCCCTACCAAATACTAAATTCCGCTCAGGTCAATATAGCGATTTTAATGAAATGTCTTATTGATGAATGAAACATAAAGAATCCCTTAGTCCCTACAGATATTTTGAAGATTGTTCTTTTATTTGATTTATTTAATTATTTATTTATTTTCAGGGAGATCACCCCTTCACACTGCAGTGTTTTACCAATTCAGAAACAATGTCAAGGCACTGTTGTCGCTTGGAGCTGATATAAACATCAAAGACAATCAAGGACAAACTCCATACATGTTATGTTCCATGGCAATAAATGAAAGAGACGTAGAAACGATGAGCAAAGTATTTTATAATCATACAGCAAAACTGAAGGTCCTTGGTTTGTACATTCACCCTGAAAATGAAAAGTGCTACGAAGAGGGAACAAATTCATTCACAAAATCTGATTTACAAAAGCTGAACATAATGAATAGGAAACGCTTAGGAATAGATTACAAAGCAATAACGTTACGCACATACCTCACCGAAGAGGTTGTGAGGAAATTTACTGTGATGCCTTTGCCCCAGCAACGGGATATTCTTGAGCTGTTGGAAGAGAACAGATTGCAAAACTTCTTTTTAGAATGGTTGGCTCTTTTCAAAACCACATACACAAGAATTTTGGAAAGAAAAAAATCATACGATCTTGCATTTGATGCGTTGTGCGCTCTCCTCGATCCGAGATTACCTCAACACTGTTTGGAATACATTTCGATTCATTTGGAAATCCAAGATTTGGAAAACTTAATTGAACTTTATAAGCTGTGATCATGCACGTTGTTATTGTTATTTGTTTCGTAGATTTGTGTTAATAGGTATACATTTTTATAATTTTTAACATTAATTGTAAGGTAGTATTCAAATCAAAAATCCATCAAAAACTTGGTGTCAATGGATTATTTAATAACAAAACGTAGCTGATGACACTTTGAATTAAAAAGAGTCTGGAAGTACATACATGACTAAGAATTAAACAAATTAACATTTATGGATTCTTATATTTTACAATGAGAATTGTGTTAGTAATTATTTCAAATAAACAACATTTTTTAAACAATCGATGTTTCATTTTTAAATTGACCTGTTAGTTGAATTTTTTTCTACATCAACGAAATAATTTCTACGTGGCTGGAAACGTTTTGGTCTTGCAGAGATTATTATTTCTTTTGCTTCGTAAAAAAAAAAACGGAAAAAAGTATTAGATTTTTTTTCTTTACCTCTGACAGTTTGATAACATTTGTGCATCCGTATATGTTTGATTCATGCAATTTTTTTTAACTGCAGTACCAAAAAAAAAAAAACTTTTCTTTACTATAAACAAAAAATATGTGTCATCGAGAGAAAGAGAGACTCGAAGCTAACTGACCCGATTTCTCGGAACCGATCGAAAAATCATCATTTTAGAAGCCAATAGATTGTTATAGTAGCCAAGACTCACGTTTTCTCGCTACCAGACCAAAATTCTTGTACTTAAGACTGTAAGCCTTAGTTTCTATGAATTAATTAGTAAATCCTCACGATGGTGTGGCCGACCTCGTTTCACGATATACTTACCCATTAAAGGATTCAATGTACATGAAAGTATATAATTATCAAAACGCAGCAAACAGGAGATATCTCTCTGTTGCTTTTCCTTCTCCGCACAGATGTACGCACACATTTATAGCAAAATAACACTCGAGAAGGCAGCATCAGCAAAGCTCTTTTGGCACAGAGGGGCTCTTTTTACGCGCTTTTGTACTCGCGCCGCCGCTGGTAAGTATATATATTACACATGTCTGGGCATTTGGGCATGTTAGTTTGAGCAATCCACGCGTAGTTCCCTTCATTTTTTTCGCGTTCATAGGTTCTACGCGCGTAAATGTGCGGTATAACGATTAGTCATTCAGTACGTGAATGCTATGCTTTGAAAATGTATTGATACAACTCTGGGAAGCCAACTATGCAGTAGATGATAGGAATTATTACGCGAGATAATATCGTTTGGATAATTTTGTATCCCGAGCTACATTTGCAATTGCGGAACATGTCCCAGTGGAATTATTTTTATCGAGCAGTGCATCTGATAAGAAAAACAAAACTCGGATTTCTCTTGTCCAGATTTCCTTAAGTAAAATATATATGTTTTTACGAGACCCCACGTAATTTTGTTGGATCTCCCAATCAGACAGCCCATGCCCAAAGTATTTGTCTCGAGTTGTGTATTTATCGTAATTTTTTTTTTTTTTTTTTTTTTAATGTTTATTTGTAAAAAATTACACGTGTTGGTGGATGAGAAAACATTATAAAAACACCCATATATTTGATTAAATAGCTCTAGTACATAATGGTCTTTTCGGCTCTCGCTGATTTTAAAATTAAGGTGCATGTGGTTTCGCTGCTGTTTATTTACATTTTTTGTTTGCATTGATTAATTTTCTTTGCTAAGAGACTAAAATCACTGAGCCATCGAATATCTCTAATTTTTTCGTTTAGCAATCAATCCCAAACACACTATATGTAACCGTCAGAGACCTTAATTACTTTAAATTGAATGGAGACAGCTTCATCGACCGCTGCGGGTTAACAAACCCATCGACATGCACTTGCATGAATCCCTTACACATTCAACAAAAATCATTGTGCGCATATTAAAATGTACATTATCGTATACGCTGCAAAAATGTACTACGTAGCAGCTCGGCAAATAAAAATCGCGGGCCGATTTCGCGAAACTGGTACGTGCATGCATCAGCAGCTTCGTCGGTGCACACCTATACAGTCATTTATACCTACAACATGAGAAAAGATCTGATTGCGAAAATACTTGCACCCGAGAACTGAATTGCTCAATCACATGGTATCTTACAACAATCGCAGTTCGCCCAAGGTGCGTTTATACGCACCCGTAGCCCGTAGGTGGAACCTTCAATATATATATATATGTTATTTAAACGCGTGAGTCACAGGTCGGCTTTTATATTACATCGGTTGCCAAGTCTCGCTTTTCTACACCTATACATCAATGAAACGAACAATTTTGCCTCCACAAGAAAAATTCCTTGTCCTTTTCTAGGATAGTCTGACCTCTGTTTCCTGACATAAGTACCTATAGTTGATGGTTGTGATATTGTGAAAAAAAAGTAGTTTACTTCGATGCACACCTAAAGTAATCGCCCGTGTAGGCATACCATTTTGTTACATGTGGCTCATTGTACGAAAACAGGCTTGCTTCAATGGCTACGTCACCTAAATCTAGCCGTGCGGCTTAACTTTTTGCTGCTTAGTACATTTTGAGGAGCAGGAAATAAATTATAAGTACGTTTTGAATTGGTCAGTTTTTTTTTTTTTTTTTTTTTTTTTTTTTTTTTTTTTTTTTATTATATTACTCCGTAGACAACAACAATAAAATAATCAAAATAATAAGTAACAAGGAGAGACTTTAGACAAAGTAGACATTGGTATTTGTACTGAAAAAATGTTATATTTTTAAAATGAACATTTGTTAAGTGCTTGTGACGTGATGCAATATTTTCTTTTAATGACATATTTATGTTCTAGTCAGGCTTTTTTTCTTGGCGTTTGAGCTCGATTTCCGGGACCCCTGAAATAGACAGAGACCTTAACGGGATTTTCAATTTTTCTAATATTTTTCTTGTATCGTTTGAGACCAAAAGAAGTTGTAACTCTCCAATAGTAATGCAATGGGTTGCATTGTAAGAGCTCCGAGCGAAGATGGGAGCGAAAATCGACGTAAAGTCGGGATTTTTGCACTTCTATATATCAAGTAGTTACCAGCTATATTTTTACCCTTTACTTTACGAATCGGTAATCGAACGCTTCGCACAGATACGCAGTATTTTATATCGGTTCGGGCTATTACTCTGAATTTCCACTTCAGGAAGACTGACTTTACGAATTTGCGAGCCAATATGGCACTAGCCTATGATGGTGGAAAAAATTGAAAAAATTCTTGCTGTACGTTTAACCTCCGTCCCATAAAAAAAAACTTTTAAATTGAATCTTATCCAAATTCGATTGCATGCCATGCACCGTCAAAAATAGTACACGAGCCCGTAACGACAGTTTAGCCATTTTTTCCATTTGGGACTGTTCACGCCAATCGTGAACTTTTAATTTTCTCTCTTCATTTCCTAATAATTTCGTTGGCATGATTCGTTTAACGTGATATTTATATTTCCTAGAATCGTAATAGCTGTAACTTATCTTTATCATCTAAAATTATCATTCATTAATTTTGTAACTTTCACTTTACATTCATGCATACACTTTGATTTCAGAACTTATATTGTCTTATTATCTTATCTCTTAATTGTATTGTGACTCTTAACGTTAAATCCAGTACAAACGATAGCCACTGCAATGTACATAATTTTGATACTGATAATGACTATACTCATGTATACTTGTATTATACATAGTTAACTTTAGTTATTCTCTCCGCTATTAATGTGATAAATCAGACACGTCTCAACTATAGCAAAGAGCCAACATCCATTGCACTCTAAGCTCTGCTAACCGCTATTGTAACATACATCAAAAGTTTTGGTGATCCTTGGTAATTCCCGAATAATTAATATTAAAAGATCCTCGGGTTCGGCAAGTACTTTGGCTTGACCGCAACTGCAGAGACAAAAGTAACAGCTTTTTTGGTTTTTTTTTTACCTAATGTTTGTTGTAGCTTTGACAAAAAATAACTCCTTACAGTGTAAAAAAGTTTTTAAATATCTTCTCTGTAACTGACTGGGACACAATAAATTCCCTTTTCTGTAAAATGACCGACATAAAACTTTAATTACGATAAAACGTAATAAGCAAAACGCGCGCAGCTTTTTCTCCAATACAATTACTCGGCGCGTATCTGGCAATTGCATTGAAACGATTTTAATTATTTCACAAAATGAATTAACTCGGCATCGAGAACCTCCGTGTACGCGCACATTCAACAGGCGCGCGCGGTATGCTAAGGTAATAATAATAAAAATAAAAACGTTGCCGATACCGCGCAAAACCCGGCGTTTATCATATCATGCGAAAGTTATTCCACGTCGGTCAATGAGTACATACAGCAGCGCCGGACTTGTGTATCCCACGGCGACTGCTCTCTTTTTCGCTAATACACACATACATACACGCAGGCGCAATATCGATATAATTTAATTAATTCAATCCCAGATAAACACGCGCAATCACTTGCGTTACCGGGCAAGATGCACATACGGGTGTACCATATGTGTATGTATATGTAGGTATACGGACTCGCCCATATCCCCGCGTGTAAACTCACTCTTGGATACAGTACTTACGAGTCTTTAAAGGGAATCTAATCGATAAGCGCGGGTACATAATATATGCATGCAAATACACAGAGACGCATCGGAGACGCGGAAAAGCGAGGATCTCCGGCGCGCGGGGATTCGCGTTCTTATCGCAAATTAATGTAAATGCGTGTGTATACTCGTATGGGCTCGATCGAGCGACGGGCGTGCGAATAATCGTATCGGGAGAGCTTCGCGTCACCGTCCTCTGTGTATATGATCGGTTGGCCGGGCGTCGAGAGGGAGATAGGCGCCCCCGGAGCTTTCACTCCCTCGCGGGCTGCACGTGCGTGCGACCGTGCCGTACAAGCACGCGGAATCTCTCTTGGCCTCGAGGCACCCGGTGGGGTGTCCATGGATGGAATTCTTTGTATAGACCGGACCGATCGGTGCTACAAGGTCGGCTCGAGAGGCATCTAGGTATATGCGGGGGGAAGGATAGGTATGTAATTGTACGTACAGGTAGTAGGTAATCATTGGCATGTGTACAATTGATTAGTGCCATGAGGAAACAAGACTGGGTCATTGCTGATCGAGGGGACGAGGAAAACCCGATCCTCTGCTTTTTTACTGTAAAATATTATGACATTATCCGAACGAGCAGGCTAGATCAAGCTTGTTGTTTCATTTTACTTGTACCGAGTGGCTAATGTTTCGTGATGAAAAAAAAAAAAAAAAATCATTAAGAACCTCATTCCTTTCTTAAGCCAATTTCAATTATTGTTGTAATGCAAGCTTTTGTTCCGGCCTTACGAAATGTTGAGTAACTATGCCACTCATTTAATATAGTCAAAGTTTGAAAAATATATACCAGTGCCCCCACAACTTTTATTCAAACATTTTATGACTAATACCAAACTCAACAAGTGGTTACAACAAACGAAATTGTCTACAATTACTTCATACTATTACTTCCTCTTACTTCAAGAAAGAGGGAGTATGAAGTTATATATATATTTATATATATATATATATGAGTGCGCGGTGGCTTAGTCGGCTAGGTCGTGGATTGGCACACCGGAGACTACAGTTCGATTCTTGGCCAGTGCGACTTTTTCAAACAAAGTACCTCTGTGATTTTTCATATGTGCTTTTTCACCACGCAATGCTCCTCGAGGAGGGTTTAGGCGACCTTCTAGCAGCATAATTGCTTTATTTCTCCCACCCCCTTCCCAGTAATGGGAGGCCTCCCATCCCTCTTCCCTTCCTTCTCCAAAGTGCTAAGTGCCCATAGTAGTGCCCTTATTAAAGGAGCCGGACGTAGAGCACTATAATATATATATCTGTGCAAGTGCACCTACATCACGCATGTGAGTTACAACGATTTAAGTACTCGTCTCATTGTATATGGCCGGTAACAAAACGTATTGTTACTGATAAAAAACGGTCTGGTGGTTTAACCGCAACCAAAGTTGTGTAACTTTTATGATCGGTCAGAACACGTTATTGCACCTCTCAACCGAGTTGATTACTGAGGGAGGTACTTGACTGTAATGCCTTCAAAGACAATTTTTAGTTGTTTAATTTTCCCGCAGCTTCAAAGTGTTTCATAAAACGCAAAAATATATCATCAAACAGGTCACGCGCGGAACTGGCTTTATGAACTTACATTTACCTATATATGTACGAGCCTCAAACCACTATATTAATTAAATAATTAATAATAGCATAAACACTAAATTGTTTCACTCAATTGCAACTCTGCGCTATCACTAGCATCATTTTTCCTTTCTCTACAATTTTTATTATTTTTTTCTCTTAGAGGGTACGGGTCGTTAGAGTTCAAAGCAACATCAAAGTTTGTGAGAGCGTACCATGAGATTATCTCAGTCCAGTATTTGCGTTCGTACAAACTGATGCAGCGCCAAACTCTAAGAGCTCGAAGCGTAGGGCCAAACGAACCCAAGAGTTTGGACTCCCTCGCGACAATCATGCTTGAGATTTATTAACGATATTATTTTTAATTTTATTTGTAACACTCAGTGTATTTTTTTTTTACACTATAATTCTTTATTTTATATTGAATGTTTTCTTCTTTTTAAACTTAGAGTTGAGAGTCACAGCGTTCTTATGTAAGAAGAAAACATGGTAAATATTGACATGTCCTCAATACGACCTATTGCTCAAAATCCAACGTCATTTCACGTCCAAAATTTATCCAAATTTCCTTCAGAATCTCTACGTAAATGCTGTTAAGAATTTCTTAATAGATTACAGACTGATGTTACTAAAATTCATTTCAAAAGCATGCAGACGTTTGCTTACCGTAAAGCTCAACGTCAGTTTAGAATCATTGGGCCTCGTTGCTATAGTATTTACACGTACTCGAAAAACAAAAATCCTTCAAGTTTTTTCATCCAGTAGATTTGAACGGTATACTATAATACAGTAGTATATTTATAAATACGTTACCCATGGAATAGAAAATCATAGATACCACGGATTTTCTTATCCATTCATCTTTTGACAAAAGTTTATTTTTGTATGAGTTGAATTACACCAGAAATTTGTGCAAGATTTGTTTTGCACTGCAAAATACTGTTAGTAGTTCAATTGTATGATCCATTATGTTTGCATTGAAGAAAATGTATGAAAATAAAAAAATAAAATAACGATTATTTGTTTAAATAATAGTGATAATGATTTATTGCTCATTTATTAAAAATAATATCACTGCAAATAATATTTGTACAACCAGATTCATCTTAACTATTTTTTTTTATTCTAACATTATATTTAACTAGTTATTAAAAAAAAATGTGATGTCGTTGAATATTGGTTTACCTACATTTGCCACGGCACAAGCTATCGTAATAATTTTTTCGCAATCACAAACAAGACTACGAGGCATTTTTTCACTGATTATTCTAAATTTTTTTTCAACTTTACCGTTACATTTTCGGTAAAAACTCAGGTGATTGTTTTCTTTGTGGAAAAATCATTAGTTGACTTTTTTTCAACTGACATGAAAAATACTACAAATCCTAGGGTTCATTCGGCCCTAGCTCTTAGAGTTTGGCGCTGCATCAGTTTGTACGATCGGAAACATTGGACTGAG
Organism: Copidosoma floridanum; assembly: GCF_000648655.2. The sequence continues at coordinate 715,505 of NW_019379553.1, forward strand.
AGGATCACATCTTACGCGCTCACAAAGTTTGATGTTGCTTTGAACTCTAACGACACGCTCCTTTGAGCCTTATCAGTCCAATACTTTTCCCTGTGTGTACCTGTGGACAGGTTCGGGTTCAGAAAATACCCACCAGAGTGGCGCCACTTGTGGGTTAAGACGACAAATTCAGAGAATAACATAAGAAAGTAGATTCTAGGCCATGGGTCCGAAACTTTGTAATTGACTAACAAAAAATTTTCAGTGCTTTTGTCAATATTATTCCCTACAATGAATGCACGATGCTATTTGATGTACAAACGCCATGATGAATCCAACAATCAGACATTTGGATTAAATAGCCTAATTGTCCAACGCGACTTTAAACACACGTAGTGGCTCACTTTTTTGTCGCGTACCGTATGTACAGTACACTGTGAATAGGCACTGCAAAGATCTCGCGGTGAAGCAGCTCGTCAGTTGGAGCCGGCTCGAACACCATATATAAATACACACACCCCGAGAGCACGCGGACTTGTGCGTCGTCTCTTGTCTCGGTCGTCCACAGCTCTCGCTAATTAACTATATAAATTGCTTCGTATGCATATGGCGAGTGCGGTACGATGTGTGGTATGCACATATATACATGTGTATGCGTATGGGATGAGAGGGGAATGTCAGGATGGCCAACGGGGCGACACGTACGAGCCAACTGGTATAAAAGAGAGCCGACGCGCCCTTATACTTATACATATACACTGGGTTTGCGGACTTGTGCGCGAGCAAAATATACACATATCATATGGATACATGATAAGTACAGATCCACATGAGCCTTCCACAAATGATAAATTGAAATTTTACTTTGGTATGCGTCTTGGATTTATTTATTTATTATTTTTTTTTTAAACAAAAAATAAATTAATAATTGTAAAATTGTAATCTGTGATCTGATATATGTTTTTAGGACCATTATTGTCGTTGATAGTAAACAATTTTTATAGATGCGCCATCGAAGCTATTTCTTGGCCTGAGGGACCGGACCCCATGGTAGCCCCGGTTGGATGGTGCTTGTGTGCTGAACACAGTTTTTCCTATCAAAGGCGCAGTCTGTTTATCTATCTGTTAACATTTTTTCTGACTGAAATATTTATTCTAAACGATGACCGTATCAAAATTTTCTTTTGGTTTTGAAAATGATATATTTTGCATAGGATAGACGGTGGTTGGTCACTACAACGATACACTGAATTGTCTACAACAATGTGTAAAAAAACGTAACGTACAAAAATCGGTTATACTGCTGTAATAATACAATAACCTTTTTTTTGACCTGTATGAAGCTCAAACAAGTTTGAATTATCTGTAAAAGTAGGTAATAAAATTTGTTGACGTATCCTAATCGTTGTATTACTTAACTCGTCGTTATCTACTTATACTTTTGTAAACGATAAAACGTTTGGTCAGAAGTTAAATACACTGTGGTCTGCCGAGTACAATCAAATTTATATATCTAAAAAATTGTCATTATGAAAGACAAGATAGCCATTAATTTCCGATTGAAGCTTCAGTTCGTATCGATTTGTAGATAAGATTTTAAAATGAAATCTGATTAATCAAGGAAGGTCTTAAAAGCGTATTTTAATAACTTTTTTTTCTTACATATTCTAGTAAACCTTCAATATTATTTTTTGTTTTCAGTTTTCAGCAATCCCAGATTAAATAAACTACCGCGGAAAGAATTAAATTGTTCAAAGGCCTCCAGAGGCATCCATTTGTTAACAATTTTTGGCTATCACTTTCCAAATTGTACCTTTTCAAAACTCATTGTTTTAAATAGCCATTTAAAATTTCACTACCGTCCGAAACAACAACTCCACATAAAAACCAATGAATGAAAAGGGTTCACTATTTTCGTTCAAAAGTACCCTTTGACACGAAAAAAAGAGCACCGAAACCTCCATTCTTTTCCATCTTCTCCATAGCTGGTTCAAGACTCCCGAGTTTATATACACGGCACCGCTCTAATTGTGAGCTATAGGCAGCCTCACTCGTGTACATATATACACGCATACATACGTGTGCTCGTAACCGCGGTCAGCATCGTAATCTCGCATACAAGAGCCCGGCATGCAGGCGCTCCGCAGTCTGCATGAACCGAATCGGCGCACCACTCGCATCATCAAAAGGAGGCCGGGGCGCGGTCTCGGAGCTACGAGAGCATCAAAGGGCCCGAGAGAGCCCCCCAGTCATCTTGACCCCCGCGTGAGAAAGGCCAAGAAATCAGCAGGGGGGGGGGAGGGCTATTTTATGCGGCCGGACTCGCAGATCTCGTCTCGCGATCAGTACACGCTTAGCTCGCAGACACGGTATCTTCCTCTTTCTCTGTGTGGCACTGGTCACAATATTACACAATGCAAATAATAATTTGTTTATTCACTCATTTTTTCAACGCTGTATTGTTCACACCAAATTTATTGTATTTGAAAGGTGTGGATTAAAACATAGTCTCACACACAGTACTAGTACGTGTTTGCGAAAACTTTCATATTTCGAGTGCAAGTATAGGTAGTTGTCACGTATAGGCACAATGAATCTCCTGTTTGCGAGTCTGCTGATCCGTGCACTCGCAAATGCAGGAAAAACGTCAATTGAACGTTGCAATGTATATGCATTTCGAAGCGATCCTACCTGTGTGTGTATGTATACTTGTTGGGTACTTGTAGCTCGATCCACTGCAGCCTGCAACACCGCGAAAAAAATAATCACGAGTATACCCGTAGGATATACACATAAGTATGCACGATATGTTTGTATACCAACAAGAGAGCGTGCCCCGCGAGCGGCCCAAGCACATCGATAAGCTGCTGGCATTAAAATTCCTGGCTCTCTCTCTCTCTTTGAGTGCTTTTTTATGTAAATGCTACGTGACTATGATGTTACATGAGCATACATACATCACAATGTAGGTACCTGCAGCACTGCCACTGCTCGAGTGTATTATTTATCCTCCCCTTTTCTATCTCGGAATAACGAATTCTCCCTTTCTATGAGCCGTTAATCTCCCGATAATCGCTTGGTATCCTTATAATAGTGTGAAGCAGCGAAAAAAAAAGCACAACCGTATTAATAGGCAGACAGGCTTTTTTCGCTCGGCCATTGAAAGTATGAAATCTCCGTTATTTTTGCCACCGTCGAATTGTCGATCCGACGTTCATTCTCGCGCTATCGCCATTTGTAATCTTTAGTTCAAACTCGAACGATCGTGTACGTCGGTATGTACGAGGGATTTGTTTGGAAAATCTCGACTTTCATCGCTCGTAAAATCATATACCTACTCGCGTTTACCGGCGCACGCATGAATCTCCGATCGGTATCGTTTGATCGATCCCAAGATCAATCGCTTGGCGCTTTACAAGCACCATAATGTTTCAATGTGCTTGGAAAATGTTCGGCATCGCAGCGACTCTCGTCACGTGTACAAATACACACACGTGGACACTATGACTTGAAGAATAATTTTTTCATCCCAGATTTTTTTTTGCTCATCCGTGAATTTCATTGTTTCCCCGATCCGCATGTCGCGCGATTCCAAAAGAACTTCCATGAGCGCGCGGTCGATGACCACGTGGAAAAAAGTATCCGATGTGTATGCAATGCACCGGACGTATTACACGACGGTACACACACGCGAAAATATGGCGTAATGTTTCAACCCCGTAATTATGGAATTACAGGTTGTAATGAGGCGCAATTTACCACCAGCGCCTGTGGGCCGTAATTATGTATACGTAAGAAACATTTTGACGTTGGAATCCGGGATGAGCTGTGCCCCGGAGCGTATTGTCCGGGGGGTGAAATTTCACGTTTTCACTTTGCCTTCGTTTTCCATCCGATTCTCTGCGATAAGGTGTACGGCATGTCGAGTACAGCGAATCCACGAAAAGTCGAGCTCTTTGGAAAATTGTGAAAACGTTTTACCACACGCATACGATTTGTATACTGATCGAGGAAAAAAAAGATTTTGCTGAGCAATGCAAGTTAATTCGAGACTGTTAAGCGTCGGAGACAGCATATACATATAGTATATTTCGTTCACTCGGCAGTGATGATCACAGGGAGTCGAATCGCGGGGTTCAAGAGCCTCGCAAATCCATGTGGAGAGGGAGAGGAGGAGGAAAGAGAAACAAGAAGAGCAAGTAACGAGAAAGAGACGGAGCTGCAAAATACAGCGCAGAAAGACCTTGGGCGCTACTCTTCGCTCGGTCCCGCCATCGCGCTGCACAAGCCCATCGGGGGGATCGAAATTTCAGATGCTGACGTCACCCCTACGGCATGGCACTCTCGCTCTCTTTGCCCCCGGTACTTACACATACAAGTACATACAGAGCGCAAACGAGTTAATTTATATATGGAAGCATCTACATATACATATGCACGTGATATTTGCAGGGTGTATAAATATATATTTTAGAGCGCACGGTGGCACGGTCGGCTAGGTCGTGGATTGGCACGCGGGAGACTACAGTTCGATTCTTGGCCAGTGCGACTTTTTCAAACAAAGTACCTCTGTGAGTCTCACATGCACGTGCTTTTTCACGACGCAATGCTCCTCGAGGAGGGTTTGGGCGACCTTCTCGCAGCAAAAATTGCCTAATTTCCCCAAACCCCCCCCCCTAATTGGGGGCCTCCTATCCCTCTTCTGGTGCCCTTATCAAAGGAGCCGGACGTAGAGCATTATAATATAAAAAAACCAAGTACAAGTAGCACTCTGGGNTGCCTAATTTCCCCCAACCCCCCCCCCCCCAGAAATGGGAGGCCTCCCATCCCATAGTGGTGCCCTTATCAAAGGAGCCGGACGTAGAGCATTATAATATGTTGGCTCGAACCGACAAAGCCTAAAAGTGTAATGTATTGGCTCTCATACATTATATACACCCCGAAAATTGCTAGCGTGTCCATTAGCTGCGCTTCATAATTAATCACATGCACAAACGTCAAAGCCCTGGCTTTGTTGTGACGTGTACGGATACGCGAAGTATACGCGACTACGATTCGAGAAACTTTTTCGTTTCGAGCCAAGCTTATCTCTCTCGCAGTTCTCGGTAAGTATCGCATAAATAAACATACCTACGTGATATCGGGCGGCTGTCGCGAGGATCGTGCCGATTTCACGACGCGTACGTGACAGTAGCAATCATTGTCGATTGAAAAATACATATAAACCCATATGTGGTCGCTGATTCATATGCACACACACACACACACACAGTGGGTGTGAACGTGATCTCGAACTTGCGTGGCGATCGCACGACTGGAATGCGTCGTATAGGGCACTTGGATCGCGATCACAAAGATTGCCATTGTTCGGAGCCGTGACTGAATAAATTTGTTTGCTCTCGCGACGCGTGATCGCACGGTCGAGGCTTGCCATAGTCGATTTTCAAATTTCAATTATCAGGCTCTACAGTGATCGGGTAACATACATTATTTACGCTATGCATCATCCGATGGAGCTGTATAAGTTGAGGGCATGATGTAGCATTGAAAATATATGCCGATTGTAAAAGCAAGGATGCGATGGAGTATACTTATCGAATTGAACCTTATGAAAGCTGGCTAAAAAATGATAGTTACACTGAGAGAAAAAAGAAATTACTGTGCTAGAATGGTAATCTGGTAGTGTTCGGTCGTCTAGAGGCTTTTTCGTACAATAGTTTTTACTGTTTGTATGTACAATAGAAATTACTAAGTGTATCTAATACATCCCCATGGCGTCAAAAACTGGTGTTTAATGGGCATTTTGTTTGCGTACGCAGCTATACACAATAGACCAACCTCTCGGTATTTAATAATATTGTTATGTTTTGGTACACATATTGTACATATTTCTGCACTCCTACAACAAAATCATCGTTCAAACTACAATTCAGCAGTTTTTTCCATCTGTATTATCTTTGGCAAACAAAACCTACCGTTCTAGGGGTAAAATTTGTGACCCTATTATATATTATTAAGACCTTTTTCGATAATCCAAACTTTGAAAATACTTAATTTTAAAAATTTCGGCATGTTGATCAATGCTGAAATTCTGCAACACAGGCTCGTACTTAATAATACCTACAAGTTCAAGTAATACGTGTGCCAACTTTTATGTAATTGCAATACTTGCAATTATAACCACCAAAAAATGCGTACACCTGAAGAAGATAACAGGGAAATACATGAGGGATGCGATATAAGGATCAACACCCTGTGCTCAAAGATAGCACGAGTGCCACTACCGTCTCCTTCCAAAAAAAGAGAAATACGATTACGGTCCATATTACAGCGTGTACAGGGGCATATATCCCTGAGGTATAAAGAATTGGTTTGTGGTTTGTCTATATAATACTCGCCTGCTGATGGCCGTCCAAGAAGCTTTTCAGAGTATTTATAGATAATGCCATGGGGAGTCTCGCCACCACCGTCGAGACGAGGCCCCCCCTACGAGCGTCGTTTTGCTTTTTAGCCTTTTCGCGCCGTGTCCATCCGGTATATATTTGTTTTTTTTTTTTTTTATATTCATCATCGCCCCTTAAGGGCTCAGACATGGCTATTTTGACACCATAAAGTGTATTTAGCCATACGTTGGGTTTAATAACAGTAGGAGGAAACGGTAGATGGATCGGTAGGTTTATTGAAGTACAACTCCCATCCAGAAAAAAACCTCATTCAATGATGAAATTTTTGTCCAGAGTGGGATTTGAACCCCGGCCATCAAGATCTGTAGGCAGACACGCTACCGACAGAGCCATCATGTGGCTTCATCCGGTATATATTATACATACGAATACATAGCATAAGTGTAATTGTATATATATGCAGCAGCATCTCGTAATGTGGCTACTTTTCTTTTGAAGCTTTAATCCACGGCTTCGCTGCATTGCTGATTGCAAGGCTGGAAAACTTTTTTCTAAGGAATGATATGTATGTGTATGTATATTGTTCTAAAACCCACCTCCCTTTTTGGTCCTACAATTTTTCTGAACTATCACTGAGCGACCCAATTCTTTGAATCAAAGAAAATTTCGTTACCCTCATTCCGTTAAATATTTTCTTTTAATTGAAACAAATTTAGTCGATCCAAAAAAACATTTCGTACAACTAAATGAGAAATTCGTAATTAAAAAAAGAAAATTTTAATTTAATAAAATATTACTTTCAATTAACTAATATTTTTTTACTCATAAGAAAATATTTGACGGAATAAGGGTAAAGAAATTTTCTTTGATTCAAAGAATTGGGTCGCTCTGCAGTGTAAAAGGACGCTAGTGTGCGTTTTTCATCTTATTTTCCGTACCTGCATTGAGGAAGCATTAAAACAAATGACTGTCATGGGTGGGGTTGTGATCAACTTACCATATCCTATTTATACCTCTGTGTCTTTCAATTCCAAATTAATTAGAAAATTCAGTGTATACATCCATATATTACAATTTTTAAGCATAACGATAGCCCTAAAATATTGCAAATCATACATGCACAGATTTCGGTGGTTACTCCTCCCTCCCTCCTCCCGAGATCACTTTACAGAGATCCACCACAAAATATGGTAACATTTATCTCTCTTCCCTCATATTAATAATTATCTTTGACCCCGCTAAAACCGTCCCCGCAACCCCTTAAGTACTTCTCAACGACCCCTCACTGACTTTTTGCTGCCCCCACAGCAACCTTCCTTTTCCATTGATTGTTTATTTCAACGGGTTGTCATTTTATACATTCGTTTTCAGTATTTATACTCATTTTTTTCACAGCCACTGTGGCACAGTGGTTTAGGCTGCGGTTCTTGTAACTCTAGGGGCTTGGTAACACATGCTCACGAGCTTGAGACTCGGCCTTTACTCACTTTGGCGCGCACCTCTAGGATACTAACTCCTAAAGTATGTATTTTCCAACTGTGGTCCGATGATTCGGAAGCCATATATAAAGTAAGGTTCCCTTTGCTGTGGCTGTGTTTGCATGAGGCTCCGTTAGTTAAGTCAGTTAAGGTCACGTGATCATTTATTATAAGTGCGAGGGAGACAACATGATGCCACCGTCTCACTCGCACTCATCATAAATGATCACGTGACGTTAACTGACTTAACTAATGGAGCCTTATGCGAACACAGCCTGTATAAGTGATTGATATTACAATTGAATCAGCGGTTTTTTAATGTACCAATGACGGTAGCATGTATATATGCATAGTAACCCAGTAATGCAGAGCCTATTGGGCACTGTTTTCAGAAATGGCTGTAAAAAAAAATGTTATACTCATTTTGTGGTTTAGCAAGAAATATGTCCGAAAGGTGTCACCAACCCCCTGGAAGCGGGCTATACAACATGTTAGATGAAATTCGTAGCTATTCTAATTTTGATATTCGTAATCAGTACTATGAGCAACTTCGATTGATTTGCTACGATCTGCCTTTGGACTGATTAATCAAATCTCTTTTTGTCCTTAACATAAAAGTTAGCGATAAATCGAATGAGCGTTTATTTATCTGAAATCATCTAAACAGTCGACCGTGTGTTCGCACATGTAAACAATAGTTAATCAGCTGATCACGTTTTGGCGCACTTTGAGCGCTTTTTGTGGTTAAAGAGAGGACTTGAAAGCGCTCAAAGTGCGCCAAAACGTGATCAGCTGATTAACTATTGTTTACATGTGCGAACACACAGTCGGTTAGTTAAGCCGGGGTGGGGGTAGGTACCAACTTAATACTTAACCAACCAATCATTTCTATACAGAGCCAGAGTTGACCAAACGAAAGTTCCGGGAACCCAAACGCGACCCGCAGAAGATAACCGGTACAACGTATACCCCCGATCGTGATCGTATTAGCTTCGTGTAGCAATTTGAAGCCACGCCACCTGCAGGAGAAAAGTTGTCGATGCTAACTAACAAGAATACACAGAATCTTATATGAGCAATGATCTTTTACAAGCGTTTATTTCAACAGTAATGTACATTTGAAAACTGACGTAATTCTTTTGGGTATTGAGTATACTTTCAAGCCGAAAAATATCTATTTAATAGTGAGTACTTTAATAAAAAAAAAATTTTTTCTCCTTTTATGGTTGTGTTTAGTAAGTATTGCAATTTTTCTCGAAAATAAATTTATTTTGTGAAGTGCTTTTAAATCAGCACATTAACAAGTAATATTTACTGTGCTCACTTATACATTACGTCCATTTTATTCTAGAAATTTACTTTTTTTCATCAAATTAAAAAAGTATTATTTGCTATTAATAAGCTACTTGGGATTTAAAAAAACTTGTTTTAGTTGTTAAATATTTATTATTGTTGAAATAAACACTTGTAATGTATCATTGTCTATCTATTAATGCTGTGTATTCTTGTTAGTTAGCATCGACATCTTTTTCCCTGCAGGTGGCGTTGTTTCAAATTGCTGCACGAAGCGAGAATAGCTCTTACTGTATCAACAGTGTAAGTAGCCGGTTCGGTTGAGTTGGCGCGCTGTTGCCACGACAGCCCCTGCAGTATGCGCTGAAGCAGCGTGGCCGCCTCGTCGTCACACTACACACCACATCGTCTTCGTCAGAGCGAGCCAACAGCAGAGAGATCACTCGCGGGCGGCTCGTCGGGAGGGGGGAGGGGGGGGAGAGCCAGCAACCGCTGGCGCGCAAGCCGGTAGTCGGGCGTCGGGCTCCGTCGATAGGCCTCGCAGGATCTCCTCGTCAAGCAGCTGCGCTTTGGAGCAGGATACCGCGCTCGCGAGCCCGTAATTATTTTACGTGAATACTTATAAGTACCCTAACACTTGTATTATCACCAAGAATGGCGACAGCTCTGTGCGGCAACAAGGCCGAGCCCCAGTCGCCCGGCAGCCCATCGGGGGAGCGGAGGAGCGTGTCGGGCGTAGCGCAGCAACTGCAGGACCTCCAGCTCAAGGAAAAGTCCCCCCCGGCCGCGACGGACTCGGACGAGTTGCAGGCCCAACCGTCTGGTTCAGGAACGGAGGCCGCGCGACTCGAGAGCAAAGAGGAGGTCTACCGGAAGTTCTACGAGGCGCTCAACTATTTGCTCGAGCAGGCCGATCTGCAGCCCGTTCCCTACTGCCTCGATTGACCGAGCAGCCGGTGACTGGCCGCTGTGATAACTATGTTTTTTTTTTCTTTTTTCATACGACAAGATGTACTGTCCATCTTTTTTCTTTCCTTTCTTTCTCTTTATACTCCGAGTGATCGTCAGTCAGAAACCAAAGAGGCTCTCGATCATCAAGTGCAGCGCATATCGACGATGCTCCGAGAATAAAGAATCGTCCACGCGATATGTATAAAGATATACACGAGTGATAGACTGAAGGTACATAGAGCTCGGCCAACGACGCTCTTAACCATAAGATTTTTTAATAGTACGTATATACAATATAATAATATGTAGACTTTTAAGCGAGTGCGCGTGTGTGCTACTCTCACCAAGATACGATTAAATTGAAAGCAAAAATGTGTTTCTATATATGTTTGTTGGTGTTTCGAATGAAATAAATATAATACGCTATTGTTAACGATCAATCCATTGTGTCTCTCATATTTATTTATTTATCTTTTACGATATACCACATCCTCGCATCCTTTTCGTTCGAGCTCCAATTAATGCTCGATGAGTCTTGTTTGAAACTGACATCAAAGAAAAATCAATCGACGGCGATTTGAAATCATCGTCTCTCGAGCCTAACTGCCGATCACTAAAAACTCTCGTGGCTGCTCGCACTCCGGAATTAAATTTTCGTTACATGTGTGTATGCTGGTATAACACGCACACGGTACGGATATAACATTGTACACAACGCATATAACAGCTCGAGGGAATTTATACGAATCCGAGACGCTCGTACAACCGGTATTTGCTCCCGATCGCTCGGATCATCTGTTTTTCTTTCTGCCCGTGAAATGGGTTGTGCGTGGGTATATATGTATGTATAAATACACACGCACGTTCTATAGCTGCCTGCTAAGTATATCTCGAAGACGCTTCTTGGCAGACGCAACGGCGATGCGTCAAGCCTGAGACGTGTATATAAGTATATAAAATATAAGGTAGCGTTTCCTCGGAGGAGAAAAGCATTTTATCGGAAAAGCGTGCATGTTTATACCGGGAAAAATAGAAATTACTCATTTGGAACACGGGAAAATAATTTTAAGATTTGTTTTTCTGATGTCATGAAAAAATTGTGCAGGCACATTATTAGTAGATTATTTTGCAGAAGCTGCTTGTGAATCTGCAAAGTTTTCTGCATCTGCACAAAGGAGAATCTGGTTAGCAAAAATTTCTCGTAACGATTAGGTACCTATTTTCCCTGTTGGTCCTACGCGTCCAAATGACGGCTTTTGGCGATGAGTTGATCATAATATATATTAGGAAATCCACAAAAAATATCCCATTTTGGTCCCTTATTTTAATAAAAAAATGCAACGTATGACACTATGAGTAAAATGAACCCAGTTATAAGGGTGAGCCTCGAAAAATTTTTTTTTATTTTAATCGGGGCCGAAAACGGGATATTTGTGTAGATTTTCTCATACATCTACGAATTACATCAGCGAAATTAATTGTAGTACCTTATAATAATGGTTTCTATGACCTACTATCTATATGTAAACACTACTTACTGAAAATACTGATATAATTCGCTACGTGCACAAGCTGAAAAAGCGATCGCAGCAATACCTGTGCTAATACATACCGTGTATCGAGGATACAAATTCGTAACGTCCAAACAACGGTTCACCCCCCTTTTTTTTGCATATAGTAACGCGCAGTCCGTGTTCTTCTCGTGGATGTTGTGACCGTATACATAATGTATACACGAAAATACTAATGTACTATGCCCACACAGAAAACAACACGCTAATGAGTTTGGATGCCGGTGGGTTTGCTCGCTGCAGTTTTGACAAATGGCTCTGCAAGGTGATGCGCATCTGTCATTGCCATTTCGGGTACACCTCGAGAGGACCACCTCCGTCGTTTGTATTGCTCTCGAAGCGTCAAGTGGGCCCCGGTCGCGCATCGAGATTCCGCTCTTAACGACCGGGCTCGTACAAAAATTTACAGGCGTCATAAATTCGTGTGGCCCCTTTGTGGATACCATAAAATAAGTATACCCATAACTATATATACATGCACAAACGCGGTGTTTGCAGGTGTATGTTTACGCGCACAATTTACGACCGCAGGCACGGGTGCAACGAAAGTACAATCGGATTGTAAATTTGTTGGTGGGTTTTCACGGCATTGTGCTACAAATAATCCTGCCTACGATTATTCTCAGGAATCGATCATTTGCTGAGTCCGCTTTTACGGTACAGTTGCACGGGAACGTAAATCTTAGCGCCGACAGTCTTGGAGTTGAATTTAAATCGACGCAAATGCTCTGCAGTAGGTACCGGTATGTCGCCACGTCATGTGCGCACCGCATTCGAGCGTTATCATCTTGTGTACACATGGTGTATTATCTCCACGATTAGATACCGAATCGACGTATCTATCATTATTGGACGTATTTCTCATGTTCGCGATTGATTTTGGATACAGGAAAACAAAACAAAAACAAAACCACCTCTTTACAAACTTATTCTTTTGCCGTCTGTAGCACCTCGGGGATTTTGGATATTAAACATGCAGCTATGCAAAATTCAATTTCATAGAAGCTGATCCTCATACATATTTTTTCATGAATTCACGCTGATTTCTCATGCTCGCGGGGATCACTTGATTCTTTGACGCGCAGCACCCTGAAATAATTTCGCTCCATCTCCTTCAACGACTTTCTTGGATTTTCATTTTGTATTAAAAATAATAATATTCCCCCGGATGGAAAAAAATGTTTTAGCCGAAATCACAGGAGCACTGCACCTATATACAAACACCCTTGACTTTTTTGCGACGATACCCCACGCAAAATGATAACGATGCGATAACACAAGTTGCCTCCTCGCTTCGAAGGTAAAAGCATCGATCTCGAAGAGCCAACATTGATAACCAAGTCGAGGTACATAGAAACGTAAATGATAAAAATAGCGTGGGAGTAGGAGGCACCTATATCTCTGTTTGCGGGTAACTCGCTGGTCTCACGTATGCCCCATTAAAGGCAAAAGGCGTGGATACATTAATTTATCCACGTGAGCCCCTCGAGAACCCATACACTCGGGCTGCGATGGTGGGCGATGCCCCTTTTCCTTACGCCCCCTTTTTAGCTCCGAATCGAGGGCACGCACGTGCAAACACGGGGCGCTCGCAAAACACGTGGTATACAAGTGCCCCACGTGCCCCGCTTTTACAGGGAGCAGCCGTGTGCACGGTAATCGATTACGGCCCTTTCCCCTACACTGACCCTCTCCAAATATAATTAGACACACCCGTGGAATGCGGTTGTGCGTACCCAACGCCGGCACCGCAATCGACAATAAGCGCCAACAATTACATTGGGAGCGCGTGCCGTGTATACCTCCTCTCTCTCTCCCTTACAACAATACGTACCAGTAAGTACTGTGCAATATGTGCCCACGTATTTTATACACGCACAAGGACGGAAAAACTGTTTCGTGTATGCCCAGTGTGGTGAAAGAGTCGTTTGTACCGCGCCGCCCGTCCGCTTCCGGCGCGAAGGCTTGCTCGTTCTTTCGCTTGTGTAAATACACCTGTCCCTCCGATACTCCGGTTTTTCCCGTTATGTTTCTTTTCTATTATGTTTTTTCGATTTTTTTTTCTTTTTTTTTTTTTTTGTTTTACACCCAGGGCTGTAACAACTTCCTTTCTTTGACAGAGTCATGCACTCCCTCACATTGGATTATAGTGAACGAGCGTTTTCAACGAATTTCCACAGAGTATACAAGTAAAGAAGGACGTATAGTGTAAAAACTAGACTTTGATTTTCCTCTTTTTTGACATTTTCACTTGAAGTATGCGTCAAACGATTGATAAAAAATACGCATCCAAAAAAAAAAAAGAGGAAAGGACCAAAAAATTGTTCGAAAGATGTAAAAGTGCGTCAATGAATCGGTCCCAATATTGAACTTTCTATCTTTATCAAACACTTGACGAGTTTGCGACAGAAATGAGAGAAAAACCGAAATCTTAGTTACGCGTGAAAAAAATGATTTTATCGTTGTTTTCGAAACGAAATACCACACTACAGTGGAAAACGTACTTATTTCACATCCGGATCTCGCTTGCAACCTCGCTTGCAACAGCATTGTGATACGAAACCATCAGAAAAACACATATATATATATACGCTCCCCGGAGGGATCAAATTAAACCACATAAAACTTTCCCGCGGCAAACGCGCCCGCACGGAAAAGACATTATGCAGGGTACAGACACACATATATATATAATACACTATACTGGGCTTGGCGACCCGCAGAGAGGTGATAGAGAGAGCGTCATCTTGAAAGAAAAAATTATGTGCTCTCTCCTGTCAAAATAAAAATACCGGGCTCTCGCCTCCGGCACGTCAGCCAGAGGGCAGAGGGGAAACGCAGGCCACAAAGTGGAGGCTCTGATTGAAAAAAAGCGGGGGGGGGAAGAGAAGGAGTGTCGTGGACTGCAACCCAGGTTTCACGACACCCCCGGCATAATCCAGCAGAGCCAGTCGTCCTCATGCGCGTTCTCAGCATCGATCGCAACCAGATATTTAAATTAATACAAGAATCACCGAGCGAAATCGTATGCACCTCCACGACGTACGATTATGTGGGGGGTATGCGATCGGGAAAGCAGCCCATCTGCTGGAGACGCGAGGAAAATCCATGCATCGCCACCCGTACTCTTGCACTTATATACGGAGGTACTCACGTATGAGTCCGGGAGCAGCTGTTCCTCTTCTTTTTCCTTTCACGCTGTGTAGGATATGGGCATGCTTTTCCGTGACCACCTGCACAATGAAAGCCTCGAAGAAACGAATGCGTCAGGCCTCGCGCGCGCTTTTTCCATCCGTGTGTGTCCTGCATGTATTGTAGGTATTATCTTTCCCCTGAGAAAGGAGACGCGGGTCCCGTGACTCGGCGCCTCTTCGGTCCTTGAACCGAGAGAGAGTACACCAAACCACGGCATTATCGTACGCGTGGGTCCCATTGTAAGTACAGATTTCAACCTTTGGAGTACACGCTTGGCTTCCATGACTTATTCCATCCGCATGCAGATTGGGTTATTGGCGATACAACAGGAAGTACTGCCAAAAATGTTGCGACAATGTTTTCTCAAACAAAGTCTTACATTCAAACATTCAGTGTACAACCATCATTGTCTTCAGTTCAATCTGATGCATCCAACGACGTGCCCTTTGGAATCGGTACGTGGCGGTTCGCAGGATTACGAAAAATAATCGTACCACAAAGTAGCAATATCGTCACTTGGAAATGGCAATCGAAAACATGAAGGAAATATCATCAAAATCGAAAACTACATGGAAATCCCATAACTTTCCTTGATGCTCGATGAGATTGATGTTGTAAAGTATTGACATAGTATCGATTACCTTTTTTTATTTTTCTCAAAGGATAATTTAGGGATATTATACCGCTCTTTGTGAAAACGTAACTATATTTTTTTTCATGGCAAAAAATTGTAAGTACCCTGCCAAGCATGGCGTCCAAACTGGAGACATGCACCTATATACTTATGCTGTACACTGCATGCATATAAACAGCAACTCAACCCCCGAGCAAGAATCTCTTTACTCAGGGGACACACGTGCAAGCACTACGCCAACGTACATCGGTGTAGGTGTACCTATAATACATGTACATACATGTACACTCACACACACACACATGGTACGGGGACAAAGAGAATATGTAATACGCGCGCCGGGTGGACCTACGGTGGGCGCGGAGGAGGAGCACCGGAGAAGAAACAGGATTTTTCACCAGCTGGCCTTGAACTTGCGCGTCTCTCTCTCTGACCTGCAGAGCGCGGGGAGCTCTCCCTCTTATTCATTGCACCACGCTCGTGTAGTATACCACACAATGGGCGCACTTACGTGATGATGGTTGCTTCCCTCACTGCACCATTATGGGCCGCGATCAAAGTACAAGGCTCGTTCCGCGATTTCTACTGTTTCTACCGATGTACTTGTAACGTATTATAGACGGACACCTATAATACCTACGCAGAGCCCTGCATAAAATATACTTACCGTCCCCGTGACGCTCACCTTTTTCTTTTTTAGGCTTGATTGCTCAATACTATATACACAGAGCCCCTTTGCTCTTTTCTCGCGCCCCCGTACGTGTAGCTTCTCTTCGTCTGTTGTTCCTTTGCCCACCGACGGGTCAGACTATTACCGGCAATTGTGTCGGCCCGCATCCGAGAAACGCGAAACGCTCGCGTGTACGTTTGAGCACGCGCTTCGGTGTAACTTATTCTTTTTTACCCTGACCATAGCAGCGGGGCCTCGGGTATTTCTTTTATTTTCCCAATCGATTCAATGCAATACCATCTTTCGTTCGTATAGGGATTGGATAACACGATGTCACCCATATCGGCCCCAGTTTTATACGGTTCGTGGATGGATATTAGAAAAAACACGGCACTCTTGAGATTCTATTGGTTTCTCCAATACCACCATCAGACGCTTCAGGGTATTACGAGATGTGGTCTTTGCCGGGGAACGATTGGCATTATCACATGTACCTAACTATAAAAGCGTAAGGTTGTGCTCGATAGATCGGCAGCGATGGGCAGTATCGGATATATGGACATACATATTTATTGTGTATTCTATAAATACGTGGTTACGTGGACAACAATAGAACTTCAATTACTCATACTAATGACGCATGAAACAACAGGCGCTCTCACACACAGACACACACACACACACACACACACACACACATACACACACCTGTGGTAACAAAGCCCTTTAATTTACCGACGAGAGCTGGTGATTCGAACCGATCTATGTACTTACGTACACGTGAGATATCACATGTATAACATATAGGGGTAAATGACCCAATTACTGCGCAGGCACCAATTACTGCGCACTCGACGGTAACTGAAAATAAGAAAAACAGACTGAAAAATTTGGGTGCTTGGATATTGTAACACGCACGGACATTAATAACGTTCAATCCAGAATCATACTTTGCATCATGACATTTATAATTGTTTAACTGAGTGACTCTAAACGAACCTAACCTACAAAACTTTGTAGTCGTGCGTAGTGATTGGTGCGCAGCAATAGGGTCTAGGGCTTCAGCATGAAAACCTTATGGGAGATACCCGCGCAGTAATTGGGGGCGCAGCGACTGGTGCTAATTTTATAACCGTGCGCAGTAATACCAGCAAGTGATTTCAGCACTAAAACAATTATTAAAAAAAAAAAAAAAAAAGTTACTTAACAGAAAAATGTTTGTCGTTTTAATCGCACAAGATGCTGAAGATAAAGATTAAGTAAAACTGGTTCAATTTACATTGAAAAACGTTGAAAAATGAGAAATTTAGTACAATCAAAAATTTCAGTGCGCAGTAATTGGGTCATTTACCCCTATCGTTTTTAAAGGTTTACCCATGAAACCAAGGGCTTTCAGTTGACAGCATTCCTTTGCTCGTTTAATGGAGTCACTCGGATACACGTGTAGGTATACCTATCGCACGAGTCATTGCTGCCTCGTGGCATGCCTACTACACTTATACACATATTACATGCATTTACTTCGAAACAGCTCGATAGGGGAAGTAATGATTGATTGTTCCCTTCAAACTATATACTTGGATACCTATAGGTATAACGAATATTTTAGATGGAGCTGTCTCATCGTAAAGTTCGTTTACTGTTGCGTGTAAGGGACAAAAGGGAAGGGGGGACCCAAGACCAAAGGACTTTGGAAAATTAAGCGTATACAGGTATTAGTGCAGGGGCGATCTGAAGGGGAGATTTTTTTTTCACGTGACCAAGTGTGTTTGAGAGAATAACAGACGGGCAGTGAACCTTTTTTTTCTTTTCTTTTTTCTTCCTTTTACTACCAGAGTCCGGCTAATGTGGTTGCGTTTATTACACGTTTTACAGGTATTGGTAACTATAATATTATATGTACATGTATATATAGAGTCTGTGGGAAAACAGTAGCAAACAAGATAGTAAATACTTGCTTCATTCGGTATATTTTCTCATTCTCCGTGGGTCTAAAACAAGCGTTTGCTCAGCCAACAAACACGACTCCTAATTCCATATAGTGACATGGATACCGTATCCTCATCTGTCGAAGTCGTTCGAATCGATGAAAGCAATCTTTCACCAATTCTTACAATAGTTGGATTATTTAGCCACATCTTATAAAGTAAAAAAGTGGAATTCTGAATGACAGCTGTAGATTATTAGTATGGAAAGAAAGAAAACCGTTTGATATTGCCATCCGCTCATTCGCAGTGAGAACGACAAACTACTTTTTTAAATCAATTTTTACAAAATTAACATATTATTTTCATACAAACCCTACAAAATCAGTAGAAAAAGAGCTACCTATAAATACCACTTGGATTTACAAAGGCTATAAGTAAGCACATTATTGAATCTAAAACACATTGTCAAATTTTATAGAATGCAAGCGCTTACTTGAAAAACGACGCCACCACCTTATGGAGTTCATTGTACTGTTGCAAAACCTCAAATTCAGCGAATTTAATATCAAAAGGTGCACGTATTCCCTTCCTCTTTCCCCACGTACGCGGTATATTCATGTATACTTATATATGTACTCGTTACGCCAATCGAGTACGATTAAGCGCGCGTGTCGGCCAGTCTCCCCCTTTTGCCTGTATGACATATATATACTTATAGGTACACTGCAACTACATTACACTGCACATATATGATACGCATCGATCATCAAAGTTAAAAATCCTTACCACCATGTATAAGTATACGGTGTGCGTGTGTAACACAGATAAGTATCTACACCTCTCGATATGTATACCTACACGCCGAAAGCAAAAAAAGTATGGTGTAGCGCGTGTACACGGGCACCACCACCACCCACGACATAAGTATACCTAGCAATTATAACCATTGGGCGCGCGTGCGATAAAGTTTCGTCTCGCATCGCTGCCCAGCTACAGTTTTAACGCTCCCGTGCGTTCAGTGTTTCAAGTATGGGATACCTACTTATGCATTTGCAGCGTATAATATATATGGGCAGGTAACAATTGAGCGTGAAGTTACAAGTATATGGTACACGTGAGTTTGTGTGTCCACCGGAATAAGAAGTAGGTATCGATAACCATATGCTTATGTATCGGTAAATATTGCACGACATGCGTTACGTGGTCAAGACAACCAACTCAATAATAATATGTAGTTACTCTTCGATGTGTGTTTTCTTTGCCCTTCTGTAGTCAACCGGACCATCATGGGGTATTGTGTACAAAGGTGGAGGGCCAAAAGTGCCGAAAGGCTGTATGTAGCAGATGTTGCACTGCCACAACGCATATAATATAATACATATGCAACGCGCCGTTTTGGCTCGATGGGTTTGATACGTTATGCGCTTACCTATCGTTTCTAGCGTTGGTTTTTGTGCTTAGTTTTACATTTTGGTGCATTATACTTTACTTCTTTGTCACCAGAGCTCGTGCGCGACTATTTTATCATGGATATTTGCATGTACATATCAGGTGCTTCTATACATAGGTAATACGATATGTACGTGACTTGGACGCAAACGCGTATGACAACCACTCCCTCAAGTATATACGTAGGTATTGTTTGCGCCCTGTAGGGACGCAAATGTACTATTTCTTTCAAATTGAAAAATTGCACTAGAATCGCGAAAAGATAAGCAAGTACGAGGACAGTCGTGCTCTCTTGAATGGGAAAAGAGTACCTGAGGGGGTGAGCAAGCATGGCTGGTCCTGAGGAAAAAAAGAGCTTGTGGTGTGTGAACGCACAGTGCAAACACGCTAAGCGTAGGAGGATATAATATAATATAAATATAATACAAGACAGAGGGAGGGAGAGCGGAAGCGCCAAATGCTCTTCTCAACGAGCGGAGTTGGTCCGCGCGTTGATGACTGTTGGGTGGTAGGTACACACATACACACACACACACACACACATATATATATAAGAAGCACAAAGAGCAGCTTTATACACTCACTTGGGCTGCCGAGTCTGTGGCCTCTGTGCTTCAGCGGCGAGCGGGTGATACCATACCCAAAAGTGGTGCGCCCGCAAGCCGATCGTACGCGGCGGTGGCAGGCTCCATGCGGCCTGGAGCCTGGAGCCTGGAGACAGCGTCATGCTCGGACGAGGAAAGCCAATACCGATAGTTCAAGTAGATAGAATAACTATAGGTCCTAGCGAAGGCAGAGGAAAGGACTATCCTACAGCGGAAGATACGGAGAAAGCACTACTACAGAAGCTACTACTTCAGCCCTAGGGCAGAAAAGTTCCACTTTGGGCCCATGACGCATGCACAAAAAGTACTTTGGGCCCTCACTTTGCGCCCGATAGGGAGAAATAGTAGTTTTCCTACGAGTTTGAAAAGTCTCTGTTTGCGAACCGAGAGGTTTGCGGCCCGAGCCGAAGGCGAGGGACGTAACGAGGTTCGTAAAGGAGACTTTTCAAACGAGTATCGGAAAACTGCTTTTTTGCCCGAAGAAGTACCAGTATTTCACGTTATTGAAAATACTACGTGTACAACTAATACGCGTGAAATCCCAAAAAGTGCAAAAATTAACTTGGTTCTCATCTCTCCTCCAGTAAAATAGTATACAGTATATGTACTTTTATGTGTGCTCAGGTTAATAAAATCACGAGCAATATAATCGAGCCCCAACATAATACCTGAATACATGTGTGTAGGTGTATACTACAAGACACAAGCGCGAAGCGACTGGAAAGGCACGATTAATTACGTCGGGCGTGTAAATCGATCGATCATTACTTGCACTAAGTATACAAAGGCAAGTGAGTATACGCGAGAGAGCAAACAGTGGAGACACTGTAAATCCACGCCTCGGCTCGACAAATTGTTAACTTTGAGAACAATGGCTCATTCACTTGCGTGGACTCTTATTTTTTCCCCCTCACTGCCGCTGTAAAAACTATTACAGCGCATTAGCGACGCCTTCGAACTCGTAATTAGTCCACCTATGCGAGTGTCCCGTATGCATAGAGACCTATATATTCTCGTCCACCTATACTTTTAATTTGAAAAACCGTGCACAGCGAGCTTTTCTCGAGATTGATTTCTTCCATCGACGGCGCGCGAAATCGGCACCAAACGATTTGTCGCGGAAAGCAAGCCGAGATTGCCGTAAAACGACTCGAGCTGCACGTATACACCGAAACGGCGCGAAACAGGGGCATAAAAATTTCCACTCGGATTTCTAGTTTCACTCGTAAAAAGAGCCTTCCACCACACTCGCCTGTAACAATAAAAACAAGCAAAGGCTGTCCAATCAGTGACCACGTAGCTCGGCCTCCCGTGAATAATATCCGACCCCAAAGGGAACTGTATATATACATGACGGATCGTTATACTATATGTATAATGGCCCGAGGGGGGGGGGGTGAGACAGACGAGCCAAGTGACTTTGTCGTCTTGGCTTTCATTAGTCAAAGCGCGTGGGTTTGAAAAAAGGGGGAGCACAGTCGGCACCGTCGAGCTTCAATTTGGTGGTAGGTGCGTGGATAACAGTGCTTTCTCAAACAGACGGACGTAGAGCAGACGCGGCGCGTGCTCGGGGGTCCCCTCTGATAAGCGATATTCGAGGCTCCTCGAGTGCCACGCCTGGACCACTATGTACGGCCCAAAAGGAGCTATATAGTTGGGGAGGGGGACAAAGGAGCTCGTGATCTTCGAATTCCTCGGATGACTTTGAGGGGCCTACGTCATCGCTCTTGTGAGCGGACAAGCTATATGCGGAGCACTCTCGTCCCTCGGTGTCGATTGATCGGCCCTCGATGATTCCTGTAACACGTGCTCATCGATCCTATGGGATATTTAATACAACGTACACCTTGCGTGTACGCGTGGAATATTTTTATTTTTTGTTGAAAAAAAAAAAAAGAATCAAATTAATATACATGGTATAAAATCATAAGTGTACGAGAGCTTAGTGGAGGTGAACAAAGTATGTATAATGCCAGGCGTGAGTTTTCAAGAGGTTTTTTACGTCACGTGGCTCGTAAATAAGCCCGAGATGTACACGTAAGATCCGAGCGAGCGGATAAAAAGTGCGTCGATCGCTAGCACGATGAGGGCTGCATATACGTATACACGTATATTTATACGTAGCGCAGTTTTGCTGTAACATTTGTGTAGCGCGCAGAGTCGTTTCGTCATTTCGATTTTGAATTATAATGGATGTGTACGTGTACATGATATCTCGTCTGACATCTAGATCTGCATTTGTATTCATTTATTCCAATGTGGTCACGTTGATACAACACACGCGCGCGTGTACGCAATCATATACTATAGCAAGGCTTTGCTCCGCTCGCTAACTCCCCTTTTTTAATAATTAAGTGCTCCTGTTTTCCGAAAAATCCACTTTTTATTTTCAAGTCGCGTTTTTTGTAAAGAGTTGGCCAAGTATTGCGATCGAAAATGTTGTTGACAGGACTTTATTCAGCCAGTGTACGAAAAACTCCCCACAGGTGTCTCAGTTCAAATGTTTATTTTCAACGACTTCACGAAAAAATTATTAATCCGAGAACTTGTCTGTTCTAAAAAAAGACATCCACCTTTTGAGTACGTATATTTCAACAATTTTCCAAGTTGGGGGCTATTTGGCACTGATGGGGGTCGCGGGAGGTTGTACATTTTTTTTCGTCCCATTAAAATGATGTAATAAATCATCAAAACCTCACGTGACTTTATGGAGAGCTTGTATAAGGTTCATTGGGAGCATAGGATGTTAGTGACTATCATTTCAAAACAACTTGTGTGGAATAAAAACGTATGTAATTATGTACAAGTATGACTGACCGTAAATGGCTCACTTGGCGAACCCGCTCGTGTTCGAGTATATTTCCAGTACTACATAAAATTTTAAGAGTCTAATCATTTTAATTAGTTTTCTCATTTTTAGGTAACTGAGCTTTACCAGATTATTTCCCAAAAAATTTCGGGTCAAAACATGAGACATGTGTCACAGCGTTTGACCCAACGGGCCATTTTTCGCGAGAGATGCATCAGTAAGTATTCTCACTATTACCACCGCATCTAGCAAAGTTGCAAAAATTCTGTTAAATGGTCATCTTGAAAGTTGAAATAAAATTTTACCGAGTGAAATTTTTTTTTTCATTCAGTGTCAGCTATCAAGAGTTGCAGTATAGCTTTAATAGATCGCGATAAACGACGAATTTTGTACGTATTTCATAAAATCTCTCGCAGTTTTTATTAAAACCGAATCAGAGAACTTGAAATTTACAGGCAGAAAAGTATCACAGGAATTTTTACCGTAAAAGCCACGGTAATCCTGTGATAATTTGTCATTAGGTAAATTTTTACCGTAGGTGGTTCATGAATTTTTACCGTAGTTTACAGTAATTTTGTATACAAGCAGTTTTATTTTAATTTACGTATCCAATAGTAGCATCATTTACACGTAATCTTCAACTTATGATAAGGAAGCCTGTGAAGTCTAGTATTGATTAAGGTTTGATCAAGTACAAAGGACCCGTGAAGTCTTTGTGATTGTCTTACTTTTATTTCCGCACGCCACTCGTAATTGACTCACCGCATATAGCTACAAGTTTGATCGCAACTAGCCTGTTGCACATGGCATTGTCAAAGGAACTGCCTATGATTCACTTAGCACACACCTCCCGTATAGTATTATTTAAAAAAAGGCGACACTCACTACGTAGCCGACGCGATCTCCTTGTCGCTACCCGCCGGAGATGAGTACACGCGCTCGAGGGACAAGCCAGCGATCACACTCCCCGCCGTCCCGCGATTACTCAGCGAAACAATATTGTGGGAAAACCTCGTAGAACAAACAACTCTCGCCCGCAAGCTCCGATCGATGTGTTTGCATTAAACAGGATGCACGCGAAAAGATATATACATATATATATATATCCATCGCGCGGATAACTTTTTTTTTCTATCTCTTCTCCCGATTGTAATTGAATCATCGGCACTCGAGTGTTGTTTTTTCACACCGCGCGCTACTTATCGGCCCGCATCTGTTTCCGAGAAAGACGTCGCGGTCCATCATTCGTACGTACACACGCGCCATCAAACGTGGTTGGTGGAAAAGAAAGGGGGGAAAAAAAAAGTAATCTCGAAAAGAAAAGTGGATTCTTCCGATCCTATCGGCACACTGGTGTGCTTGATGAGGAAAAAAAAAAGGCGTGAAATATTATACGCGCGCCACGATGGCTATCTAAATAATTCCAATAAATTCCGACACGCGCGCGTAATTATATCGAAAGCCAAACTCACGCGACGTTGCACGCGTGCGATATCCGGTTTGCGTTTCACGGAATAGGAAAACATATGTATAGACGAGTGGCGGGACATCGTCGATACACGTAGAGTTAAAACCTCGACCGATCTCGAACTTAGGCTCGATCGTGCTGCGTGGGAGAAAAGGGTACAGAGTGGAGATGACATTGACAGCAACGGCGCGCCTAGAGTGTCGCGCTATGTATATATACCTATATAAGCACAATAACATTGGCCTTCTTCTCCCTTTCTCTGTGTCTCTCGGCTTTTACGGACGAAAGTAGTTCCTCCGAAAGATTTTATCACGCGTGTGCGTGTGTGTATCCTAGTTCCCGGCGTTGCGCAACGAGAGGGAGAGCACGTATGGACGGAGCGCGCGGAGGGTCACAAGAGAGATCTATACGAGTGACTGCTCGGCTCTCAACGGCGGAATCAGAGATTTTTTTTTTTTGTTTCCACGCAACGCACTGCAACGATGAGTCAGTAGCGTTTTGCAAGCCCGGCGGCCTGGGAACAAGACGAAAACAACACAAAAACTTTATTTCCGAGTGAATATAATATCTATACATACGCGTATCTAAGGTGAACTTCTTATTCAACTCCGCGCAGTTGGGGGGGTCTCAAACGGCTCGCACCTAAACACGATACAGATTTATACGTCAAGTAAATCAGTTATCCCACTGCGTCTGTCGCGTTAATGGAATATGTAATACCCGTCTGATCGTTAAGCGGCCCAAATTATCGGTTCCGTGATGCGTCCATAGCCCCGATGGGGACCCGTGCGTACACCAGCTGGCTCTGGCTTTTCAAAATCACAACCGGTTTACTCCATAACCAGCCGTGTGAGTGTGCGTTTTTAAGGTGTATTATCCGTGCGTAGGCCTACAGAGAGACCGTTCACGTGGAAATTGCATGACTCGCCGACTCGCGGTGGGTAATGAGAGGCAAAACCCGTTTCGCGTTGACGCGAGCGCGCAACGAAATTGACGCCGAAATCGTCGGCCGTCCTGTAGGTACCTACTGTGGGGCCGGAGCGGAGGCTCATCCATACACCGGTCGAGGTGGCTTCGGCACGCATAAGACTATTAATTTGATGGGCTTGCGCGTAAACATATTGGCGCTATAAACAATATTGCTTTATTATCATCCTGGTTGCACGCGAGTCACTCGGTGCCGTTTGAACTTTTTTGGACGGAATATGAGTATAATGCGCCATCTGTATACGCGTATAGCCTGAAATCGTCGATAATTTTGGATGCTCCACAAGGGGCCTGCTACAAAAATAGACGGTTCGTCATTTTGTGTGTGCAACAAAAAATATCTTTGGATACAACAGAATCAATGGTGGATCCATGCGTGGGAGGTGATAGGAGCACTCGCCCATCTAAGACTTCTGAATTTAGTCTTCCCGTATACCTACTTCCTACAAAGTTTAACATAGAGGTCGGTGTTCAGTCAATGCTTAATTTATGTTTTTTTTTAATATTTCAACAAATTCTATAACATCAGAATTAAAGCTGTGCCTCGAGCTGTGCATACCAAAATAGGAAAGGGATCTTAAGTATAATTATTCTAAAGGAGGGGTAAACTTGTTGGACTTGTTTCATTACGAATTTTTATCAACTAGGTACCTTTGAATAGCGCAAATGCAAAAAAAAATTTTTTATTCTTTAAAAGTGTCAAAACTTGGCCTTAAACAACTGGAACAGGCAATAATACATGAGCAAAGGTGAGAATTTACTTTGTAAGATCAATGAAATTCAAAAGGTGTAGTCTTACCACAGTGGCTTACTCCGTCAGTAAATAAACCATACGCTTTTTTACTATTCATTTAAAGACAGATACAAAGCAAAACTTAAAATCACATGCATTTTATAAGATCGATATTAATTCCACAAATGCAAAAATAAATTTTTGGAATAGAAATATTAAATTTGTACAACAATCTCAAACTTGGTACGATAGTAAATAATGACCTTGAGTGTAGTTGATTGTAATTTTCATAATAATAGTCTTGCTTCTCAATACCAAGTTGTGGTTCTCAATACTATGAAATTTTAATTTTGTCCTCAAATAAGTACAAAAACGAATTTATTTCTATCAACGGAATAAACTTGAGTAAGCCTCTACGGTAGAAGTAGATATTCTAAATTACTGAAATATGTTTGTCAAATTAATTTGCATGGCTTAATACTGAATTTGAATAGAATTTGCTACGCATAAATTTCTTAACGTTAACTTTTATAATCCATCAGACTAATTTTTTGTCATCACCACCCTGTAAGGCAGGCAGTTGGATCCGCAAGGAGTGAAACAGCTCACGCTGAATGAGTCATTTTGGGTAAGAAAAACAAGGGAAAAAGATAACCGAAGGAGTCATGGTGGAGCAAGTTCACGAGAGGGCGAGAGCCTACAATACATCATAAAATAATCACGTAGGTACGTGCACGCGCGTGTGTAATGTATGCATACGCCGGACCAGGGCAGATATATTTATAGGTGCAGGCTTACAGAATCTCGGCGACGAGGTGAGCCACACAGCAGGTGTTCCGTTCTCCCGCATATTCTTTCTCGCTGCAGCGTTAACACGTGTAGCCACGGTATACAAATAATATGCGTATAATATACATGAGACGCGTATACGCTGATGTTGCCCCACCTGCCCATTTACCACGAGCGGCGCTGCTTCTTGCTATGAAACAACGCCGCGTGCGAGAGGAAGAAATGGCCCGCCCACGCGTGTCTCTTTGTTTTACCTGGCTCTCCACCACGCGTTTCCGGTGATCTTGGCCATTTAATTCGAACACGCTCTATGCTTCTCTTTGACACGTTGAATACAAGTTTTGCCAAGCAGAATCTTGATTGTTTAGAGAAAACATTTTTTTCATGGGATTTCAATGAAACGATTTTGGGGTTAATGTTGTCAGAAAAAGCAAACAAATTTGTTCGAGTGTGGTTGTTTGCTATGTAAAAGAAAAGACATTTTAATTCAGATGGAAAATGTTGCCAAAATGAAAGAGTACGATTTGAAGAAGAAAAAATGAGCTATAATTAAATTATCTTGTAGCTTTTTGGTTAATTGAGAGGAATAAGGTGCCAATTAAGTCAAGCAATAAAAAAGTAAAAATCTCAATGCTTGTTGGTCCATCAAATTACAAAGTATTCTCACTTTTGCAAAAATTACGAAAGCTGTTAAACTCTCATAAATGAATTTTATTTTTTTCAAAGTTGGGATGGGGATTCGAATTTCCTTTATTTTCGACCAAACAAAAATTTCTGACTTCTTGTAAAATACCAGTCCAATACAAGTTTATATTTGGCTAACAAACTATTTGTACCTATACATATCGATAACACCTTTTAAATATGAAACGTCACATCATTTTTTCCAGTCGATCATTAATTTTTCAAAAATAAAATTCTACGCTTAGGTGGAGATATGTATGTCATATAAATGACAAAACATTTTTTTTCTACTTATTACGATGTCATACAGTCGATGACTAATGTTGAGAAAAATTTATAAAAAAAAAAAAAAATCAATAGGGTCACAAAATATGAATAACTAAAATATATAAAAACAGACGCGTATTACTTGAATGTTTTTTGGTACCCACTGAGCATGAATATGGTGCCCTAATTGCTCCATAACTGTGCTTTTTTGTAAAGAAACACGCGTCTACATGGGAGGTAGTGCGTAGCGTTAACAATATATTGCTCTGCAATAATTTACCTCTATACAAACAAGAGTTATAATTGTGAGGTTGTAGCGGTTTGGGCCTTGGATTTGAGTTTAGTGACTTAAAAAAGGCTATTCTTTGCTGTACTGATCTTGCGTATTCAATATTTTTTTAAAATTTTGTTATTCCGACGCACAGAATAAAAATTCAACTTTAAATGTATTTATATACTTTTTAATATATACTTTGAGATCTTATGTTGCGAAAAAAAATTATGCTTCCAAGCATCGTCAACAGTGACAATTTTGAAGTGGGACACAAGCCCGTATCCCGTAACATGAATTTCGCCAGTTTTTTTCGTTTAAAACAAAAGTAATAGCTTTGAACAATGTAATTTACGTTGTAACTGTATAGCGAACGAATGCCTCGACTTAATATCCCTCAAAGAGTAAAATAAACTCGTTTGCTTGGCCTAATCCTAGCCCAGTTACGCTGGGCAGACTTGTCGCTTTTGTGATTTGTCGAGCCACGACTCTTGTCGATGTTTGCCCCCATTTCGGCCCGAAAGTCTCGCTGACGCATACAACCGAGGGGCTAAAACCCCAGGCAGGTACATAATACACAAATAAACACACAACGCGTGATTGTACAGATGCGTTTACTTGGATGTAAATGGCCGCTTTGAGCAGTGCCGACTCTGTCCGCGGCAGAGAAAGTGGCCACCACATTATTCACAGAAGTTTGAACGAATGCCATCCTCTCTATATTCGTAAATTCACGTGTCGGGGAGAATGTGAAATACTCACCGCGTCGGGGCCGAATAGTTTTTAATTTTTTTTTTTTTTTTTTTTTTTTTTTTTTTTTTTTTCTACAAGCTGCACCAAACAGTTTTTTCTTCATCCGAACAGGCACACATTTACGCGGGTTGGAGGAAATCATCCGTCTTAGACTTGGTAGTAAGGTCTTTTGCATATGCTGACTCGTTACCAAATTATCTGAGATGAAGCAAAGACCTCAATAATACCCATGCAACCCAACATCCCGATAAGAAAGTACCAATAAAAAAAAAAAAAAAAAAAAAAAAAAAACCGATTATTCTTCTCCGTCGTGTCTTAAAACAGAGCTGGCGTTGTTATGGAATTCCAAAAGTTCATTTGCATGNAAAAAAAAAAAAAAAAAAAAAAAAAACCGATTATTCACCTTTTCGCGCATACGGTTTCATAACGAAGGATAATAAAGTCTCGCGAATGATCCGATACGGAGCGATGGTAAAAAAATTTCCCTGCACGTACCAATTAGCCGGATGTAATTACCAGTTTTCCCACGCCGATTTGCGGGAGGAGGAGAAAAGCCCGCGCGGTCTTTAACTCGTGCAACTCACCATGCAGCAGCGAAAAGCGCTCGAACCGGCGTAAGCCGGGCCATATGGGAAAGCCGCGAGAGATGACAACTTGATTGGCGTTGGCGCGCTCGCGGCATTCGTTTGGTGCAGGTATACGCTTAATGGGAAAACGTATTTTAGGCTTCGACTTTTCTCTCTCTCGGAAGCGTCCAAGTATACAAACCGCGGTGTTCTCGAGTGAAGCACCTGTGCCACAAACTCGTGTAGACAATGTCGCTACCGCATTAGCATTCAGCCGTATTTGACGCACGTACGCGCGTGCTTCTTTTTCCCCCCCTGTCGATATGACTGCCTCTCACGTGACTGTGCATACATTACGCTTCAGCGCATGCAGATATGCGTATTTCGTGCACACTTTTTTTTTTTTTGTTAACAGCAGTTCCACGAAAAACATAAATCTTGAGAGGGCTTTGTTCGAGGCGGGCATTCGGGATTTCTTGGTCTTTACCTTTTAGATATCGTATATACACGCGTAGATGGTTTGTAGCGATGCAATGAATTGACTGGTACACAGATTTATCTCTAGTCTTAATTTATTGGGTCGAATGAGGTATAAAAGCTACGGATGTAGGTGTAGTTACTATGACTTTGATACACCTCAATAGTTTCTCTTGGCTGGTTAACATAAGAAAGCTTTCATTTTTAAGTTTTGATGCAAAGACTTTGGACCCGAATATCGGACACAAGGTTTCTCTCTCATCACTTACACGCCATAAGCATATATACGCAGTAGTATGGATTTAAAATGTTTTTCAATTTTAGTGTTTGAGGTAAAATTGGATGAAACGTCTGAAACATTTACAAGTTTTTGCGGAAAAATCTGTACTTATTTCAAAAATTTGCATTGAGAAACATTCTCTGAGGATTCCATATGGAATACATCACGTGTCAAATGTTTGAGCAGTACATTGGTACACAGCAAAATACTGTGTCATTCCTACAACTAAAGTTTGTTTTAAGTGTATATTATATTATACGCGTGGAGTCTGCATGTTCCAGTTGGGTCAAATTTCTACCTCAAATAGAATGAAAAAAGTGTTATTTGCATTAAAGATCAAATTTTCCTCGAGTAAAGTCAGAGGATTTCGTCCGCGCGACTCCTAATACTTGGAGCCGTCGATTATCACAATTAGGATGTCACATCTAAAACAAAATTCTATGTTAATTGGTCTGTCGAGTAATAAAAAAATTATAGATACTTTTTTTTCTTGTTACTTGAACGAAAATTGACAAAGACGGCACAGATCGAATCAAAAAGGCGGCAAATACGACATAACCTTTTACTAGTTTGCTGCGGACAGAGTTTGCAGAACATAGCCATGAACCCCTCTGAAATGTAGGAATAATGCCCGCATGAAAGCGTAGAACAAAAATTCAAGCGCACGTAGATAAGCGGTACGGAAAGTAGTAGGCAAAAACAATATATGCTCATCGGGTACAGCTGGACAAAAGGAAACAAAAAAATGATTTTTGGTAATATATATGTATATCAAAGCCTTGTAGACGACAGGGGGAGCGGGAGGACGCGGGGAAGACGAAGAAAACGCGGGCGAGCTATTTAAAAATCGAAACCGGTCTCCCTCCGCCGGTTAATTGTCTTTTTGTGTCTCTCTTCGTCGGCCGGGGCTCTCCTCGGATTAGATGTGTTGGTTTGTCCGTCCATCCGCTCGCTCGACTTTTGCGAAAGCGAAAATTAGTTTACGAGGCTTACGGCCGCGTGTATCGTTCACCGCCCTCGTGGCGGGGCCTCATCAAAATGCCCAAGTGGAGCAATCGAGGTGCCGGTAGCGAGTGGCATTATTTATTCAGATGTTGTCGCTCGAAATCGAATAATCCAACAGTGTAAATGCCGTCCGCAGTTAGAATAATTTTCATTTTTTTCGTGTCAAAAACATTTTTTGTCATGTGTTTTAAGTAAGTATTCAATCATTATCGGGTATTCAAATTCAGAGCTTAGGTGACTCACTATTTTCATTGATCTCGTCTTGCATTGTCTTGTATTTCCATGCAATAACCAATAAATGATTTAAAGATGTTTCTTTTGCCGATAGTCATTTTTCTCAAATTGCCAAAGGGATTTTTCTTTTCATACAATATTATGTATTATCGCGATACGAAAGTTTGTTAAAATGAGTGCATTCAAACAGAGTTTATTAGAATTAACGTTACATCCATTGTGTAATATGACTCGACTCAAAACTCAATTTTTTTTTTTTTTTTTTTACCCACAAAAGGCGCGATCAAAACAAAAAGTTTAAAGAATGTCATGCGCGACTCGGGAGTCAACATGGCTTGCTACTAAAGGTTAAAGAAAAGATAGTATATAAACTGACATTGTAATAGAAATTAAAAAAATTACTGATTTTTGGCATACTTGTAATGGAACAAAATTTTTTTCATAAATATTTAATGTTTTTACAATTACAAAGAAAAAGGGCAAAATCTTTTTCTCTCCAAAGTGAATCAATAAAATAAAAGTACTTCTAAAGTAACTTTGACAACATATAGTCTCGATGATCATTACATTACACAAAGATTTTCTATAATGTATGGAGGAGATTCGGGAGTAATAATAAAATGCAGAGATCAGAATAATATAAAGTTTTTTTGATAGTATAGAATACGTAGAACTTATATAAAATTTTTCAATGTTTGTTACAGGTCATTTTTAAAAGAATCATACAAACGAAAATGTTATACATGTGATTAACATAGGCTCTTGTGGGAAGTGACCTCTTTGTCTCACTTAAATGGACAAAACTTTTTGAAAAATGCAAAGGTATTGAAAAAAATCTACCTACGAGTTAATTATTGTTTAATTATTAGGTGAGAAAAATTTAGAGGCATGTTATAGTGCATTTTAAACAATGCAAACGTTAAACGTAAGGAAAATATGGAGTTTGCGAGGTGCAAGAGGGGGTGCGCGGTAAAGGGGGCCAAGCTGCGTGGGTAGAGGGGACTTCCCCTTCCTCGTCCCTTTGAATGATACTCCCGAACCTCCTTAAGTATCATAAAAACTTCATAAATTATTATCATAAATTATTTGTTTTCAACATTTTTAAACTATGAACAATAATAAAACACAATAAATCCATAAATATTAACGGAGTTTATTTGGTGACTAGTGTTGTAGATTGTAGGTAAAATAATGTATATAATTTTTCAAACTATTTCTCCAAGTTCCGCTTTTCTATAGGTTATTTTTTCATCCATGTATAAACCTTCTTTAATGATTTCCCACTGAATTTTCTCTAAATTAAAAAAAAGCTGTTGAATTTCATGGAAAAATCTTTTTATTAGCAAACAATAGCTAGATATGCGTAATTACAAAATAATTGTCTTAATCGTAAATTGTTGCATGACGTTTTTGCTTCAAACAATCATAAAACACAGGAAAAAAAACATTGGTGTACACATTTACGTAAGTATAGTACATAAAAACGCGCAGGTTATGACTGAATCACTCTCTTGCGCCTTAATGTGGACTGTTAACCTTAATGAGTATTTAAAAAGAGAAAAACTCGCTACGCGTTGGGTGTATAACGGGGGCGCGGTAAAAAAGTGCTGACTTAATGAAACTCATTTTCAATATAATAGCCCGTCTGTTCGGATCGGAAGAGGATATTCACTTGTTCGGTTGAAAAACGTAATAAGTAACACTATAATTATAAATCTTGTAGCGTTTCAAACTATCAAGAATAAATCGTGATTTGTGTTTTTTAACAAGTACATAATATACTTGTAACGATGCAATGACTTCTGAATTAGAGTTTCCTTATTTTCCTTGAGTGTATACAAATGAAATAAATATCACTACCGACGATCAATATTTATAAGACTAAAATTTTTTTGCATGCCCATTTTTTGCACACAATTAAATTTTTGCGAAATTTTTCTTAGCAAGCAGACACCGAATGTTTTTCACGCTCATCTTAGAATGCTACACTTGATGCAGCTTGATGTTCGGACTGGTGAGCGAAATGATTTATTCGTGGAGAGGTGCCAAGAATCACACTGGTTTAGGGCTACTCTCTTTGTTGCGTGACAGTTGCAACCGGCATGCACAACTTTTTCTCGTGTATTTCAACGATTCAGCGACAGAACAGAGTTAAACTATACTGCAGAGTTTTCGTGACATGAAAATGTAATGATTGACTATTTACCAACAACGTGAGGTTTTACGTCAGTACAAAGTGTTTTAGTGTAGCACGTGCATTAATTTTTTTGCAAAGTGTTTTCAATTTCTCAAAGTGTCTATTATTTTACGTATACGTATAGAAACAAGAGTCTACTGAAGTTTATAAAAAAAGGTAAAATTTTGCAATTTTCATGACATGGCAAATTTTTTTTACAAATTCTTTACAGCCCCTCAGATTTATACGGTTTTATTGAATTCCAATATTTTTCAGAGGAATTGAGGAACTGTACTTTTCCAAGATCCAAGAATTTGGGTTACGGAATTTTTGGTAGGGTATAATTTAAATTCTCTTTATATACAATAGGCAAATTCATTTTTAATACTATACTGTAATTATTTCTCCCACTTCAAGCCATCAGAGAAGTATACTGGATAAAAATGTATGATACAAAAAGCTTTAATTTTTTTCTTAAAAGTAAACTTCTTTCTTTGATAGAACTCTTTAGATTGAAAATCTTTGGGGTGTGGTAAGAAAACGAAGTTATCGAGATAAGAATGGAGATTAAATCAATCGAATGTAAACCTTATAATAAGATAGCAAATGTACGTATCATCGTACATGTAGGGGAGACTGGGGTGTGCATGGCTACCTGATTGCACTGACCAAACAATGTTTTTACTGAGCAAAGCGACACTAAAATACATTTTTTTTTTACGAACGATAAGTGTATATATTTTTGATCTTGACAAAATTCATCGCTCGAAAAGAAATCTTTAAAATTTTTTAACTTTTTAAATTTGACTACTTAAAAATTGTGGAGGAACAACTCGCGCATCTTTCCTCGCGAGAGCGAAAAACACGTGGAACCAACTCATAATAGAATATTATCAAAAGTTAAAGTCTTAATCTTTAGGCTCTTTTTTTTTTAATTTTTACCAACGTATAAGTACAAATAACGTTATAATTAAATAATTAAAAACTAGTATACTACGAGTTTGCAAAGGCTGTCATGAGGTTCGTAAAGAAGTCTTTTCGAGCGAGTTCCGTATGATATTTTTCCGCCTGAGAACCCAAAATCAAGCGGTGAAGGTGCTGTTTTGAGGTTAGAAGACGATCTTTATGGAAGAAGGTGAACGATTGGGATACACAGTGCTGCTTTTGACACAAAAAGGTGCGAGAAAAATAATAAGCTAATTCGAACTGAGCATCCTTACCTACAGTTGAAACATAGAACAAAGAACTGAAAACGTAATAGGGGTAAATGAGGGTATTATTGCGGTTGCTCCAATTATTGCGGTACTCTCGAATAATGTATAGTAACGTAAACATAGTTTATCTTAGTTGATGGAATAAAGAGAAGACGAAATATCTTAAAATTTTGTACATATGAGCAAAATGCGTAAAAACGAGCATTTCATTCGATTGGAAAATAATCATACAATAAACTTTATTCAAAAACTGATATTTTATCCCGCATGGCTATAGAAGTATTATATTAGAAAATGCCCATGCCGTTTAGAAAATATTGTAATTTTAATCTATTTTTCCATATTTTCAGTATGTCTATATAATACCCAAAAAGTAACTACTATTTTAAATATTATATAGTTTCATATACGATCACTGTGGTTTTAGCTATAGGCAAAGTTTCTGAAGTTACTATTTAAAAGATTTTCATATATCAAATAATTATATTAAATCGTTGTTATTGTAAAATCAATTAATATAAGTGGACATTGAGTAAACGACTTACTTAAGTGCCAAAAATATGTGTTGTATTTACTGTTAATCTATATAAGTTTTTCTCCTGAAATTTTGATTCTACAGACCCCGTGTAAAGTTTTTGAAAAATGTTTTATATTGTTCTATGAACAAAGTGTTTCTCAATAATAAGTTGATAAAGTTATGGTGGAAAAAAACCCCTCGGTATCCCCGACATGCACACACAGATCTCGCAAATGGTTACCCCAGCGTTTTAGGTTCAATCCTAATTTGAAAAACAGACAATCTACACGCTGTGAATTTTTTTTCGCTTTCGTGAAAATATGCAAGGATGATAGATGTGACGTTGGGTTTTGTAAACAATAAAGTGTTGAAAAAAAAAAAAAAAAAAAATTGAAATACTCATCCAGCATTGTTAATCGCAAACAAAGTCACGCACGTGGCTCCGGCCATAATGGGATCACGTTCTAGTCCCGATAATCCAAAGAGCGAGGCGCATTATCTGAAATTCATTCGCAGCGAGCGATACATCACGGCAAGCAAAAAAAAAGTGAGCCTTCGTATGTAAGAGTGTACGATATAAAATTAGCCCCCGAGAGCATCACGCTGCCCGCGGCGTCACTCGTCGTCGGAATTTGATTCCGAAGGAGGGGGGTGGGGGGTCAAAAAAATTTGCACGCCGTTATCGATTTCTCGGAAAGCCGACCGTATCGTCCCGCGCTTCAACATCCCAGAGCTACAGGAAATACGAGGGGGGCGGGGGGAGGGGGAGAAGAATCAACGAACGGCTGATGCTGCCGCGTCACCTTTTTGTCGAGGTCTCCCCGATCGCTGATGCTGTTTCTGCGATATGACATCAGCAGCATGGTATAGTAAGTAACGGCAGTATTGCACACACACATATATACAATATATGTATGTGTAGCGTCGTCGACCCGCAGCTCTCATTAATAAGCACGGCTTGACACGTATGAGCGTATATACATAATACAGTATATATACTATATACATGCATATGTACGTATACGTTGTGTTCCTCTCTACGTCTCTCCATCGGATAATGTGTGATGTAGCGGGTGTACGTGGCCGCACTCGAATTTCGACACATGGGTTAGGCTTTTTTTTCTTCTTTTTTTGTTTTTTCATTTCAACGAATGTCCCCCTTTGCGCGCTCCTGCGGACTAGGAATGCCGCTATTACGAGCGTTGTGCCACACACGTTAATTTCGAGCACTTTCGCTACGGAACTTTTTTATCGTCCTTCCGTGAGTATTTACGTATAAGGTGAGTAAGTAGGTATATGGGTATAAAAACCGGCTGTGCACGACGTTTCGACGATAAGCCGGCTCAGGTTATCGTTGCATAGCGTCGGCGGCGTTTCCATTTGAAATCGAGAGTCTACTGTTTACCACACGAGCCTATTATATATCACGGTGGTCCTGAAACTTATGCCGTTTTGTTAGGCACTGAGAACAAATGACTCGGAGTATAGGATATTTCCCGCGTCGTCATCGCTGTTCATTAGAACCAATAAGTGACCGTGGCCGTTTGCCGCTCTCGTGTCATCTTAAATCTAATTATGGGTGTACGGGTCCATGGGATTGTGCAAGTTGAGAAAAAAAAGAAGGTATACAGATGAAGGTCCTGGCACCATATGAATGAGCATAATAAATATTACTCTCTAATGTGCTCTAGTACTCCACGATGTAAATTGATATGCGAGGAAAATCGTAACGCTTACTCACAAAATGTAAGCATCGGCGGAGAAAATTTTTTTTTATTAATGCACTGTTAAATGGGTATTTCAGCTCGGAAGAATACTCAACACCCAAAGAAATTACGTTAGTTGTTAAAGATACATTATTGTTGAAACAAACGCTTGTAACTGCAGATCATTGCCCATAAAGGTGGCGCTATTTCTAATAAAGCGAATACCGCTGTGTTGCCAAAAATTTGGAGTACTTTCGAAGGGTTGTTTTGCAAAAGATTCAATTCAATTACACACAAGACACATCGGCATCAGCATTAAAAGCCCTGTAGTTGGCGTGGGCAGCGATTTTACATTGGTGTAAAAGGGGAAGAGAAAAATCGTTTGATCACCGATATAGGCTTAGCTTGGAGGGATTTTAACGGCTTGCGCTGCGTATGAGCAACTGTGGCACCCAGATGACGGAACTCCATCAGCGGCTCACGGCAATTTTTATTTCCCTCGCTCTCTCGGAGAAAAGAGCGCTTTTATCGCCCCAACCGCGACTGGAAGTCCTGGAATCGATTAACGCCGGCTGCGCAAGCTCGAGTAATATTTTTGTCACCGGAGACGGCTCTCCCGAGCCCGTTAACTAAAGCCACGCCCGCGCCCGCGGTCACAGAAACCACACCAGTGCTCCGAACTCCTTTTATGCTCGCGCGGGGTACACACGGGTCCGTGACCGTACGGTCGCCCCTGGTGTTGTGCTTCTCTGGCTTTTGTTCGAATACACGCGCGACGAGTTGTGCTCCGAGGGGATTTACATTCTTACTCCACCGCGAAAATAAAACGGCCGGGCGAAGGCTAAGCCACGGGAAAAAAGCTCCGAGGGTATTACGAGATGATAAATGGCATACATGGGTGAGCCGGGCAGTAGGTGTGTATATGGTATCGGAAGGAAAAATGTTGCGCGGGACGATAAGACATCTGGGTCACCGGGGCGCTCCGAGCGAAAACACCAAACTTTCTGCCTCTCGATCGCGCTGCTGCTGCCGCGTATCCTTTTATTATCTCTCGCTGCTTGCGCAAAGTCTCTCTCGAATGCACATCGTGCGTGTGGTGGACTTTGTTTTGTTGGGCTTATCGACGGCGCGTGTGTGTATTGTACAACACGCTGGTGTTGCAAAGTGTGAGGGTCAAGAAAATTAGAACAAGCGTTGAATTTTGGGTCGGACTCTGGGTATACTATGGGGATGTGACCTCTTCAAGTGCATCGTGATGGCTTATAGTTTTTTTTCCCAAGGCTGTTGAAAACGCGTGCACGTCGTTTTTCCGAATTTTTCAATTTTAATTTACTTTGATACGTAACTTTTGTGAATACCAAGTGTAACAAACGTATCACGTTATTTGCACTGCACACATTATACTCTGTAGACTTGGGTGCCATTGTTTTATGGATTTTAAAACAAATTAGAAAATAAATACTTTTTCGTGAATAAACTGCATTATTTTTCTGATGAAATTTTGCATCTCCCTAGTATTTACAGTAAAGTAAAATATTAACAGTTCAACTGTATCAAAGTAACAGCAGCATAGTACTGAATGTATTAATTTTTAAAAAAGCTCCTGTTAATATTGACATCGAAATTCTCTCAATACACAAATATATCCACTTTTGTGAACTGTCAGTTACATTTTTAGCTCAACTTCTACCTGTCCAAGACCAGTAAAATACTTGACAGTACGACACGCTCGCACTATTTACTCTTCATCACGAAAGCATTGCCGTATGTATTCAGCCTTTGATGTCACCCACCCTATTTTTGATCGCAGTATTTTTAGACTATCTCTACGTATACCATCATATGTCTTTGGTAAGTGAGCAACAATTGAAAACTTTGTGAGTCGCGTGAAAAAATTTTTTTTTCCAGCTCATCGATTTTACTTTCGTTCCAGTGTTTATTTTGTCAAGTAGAGGTAAAAAGACATGGAAAAAATATACTTGTTGATAAGCACATTATAGTTCAAAAATACGCAAAGCAACCTTGCCGTCTACTTAATGACCAACCCTTTGACTAATTAAAAGGAACACCTCTAATTAGCGCGACTATTGTTTCTTCCCCTTAATGGATGTAATACACCATCGTGCTGGCAGTTGTTGTGCAACAAATTAATTACAAAGTGGAAATTTTAATTAAAAATTACCCTCGTAAACAGTCAAATGGTTACGTTTTACTGTACCTATACTTCAAGGTCCATGTGTACTAGTGACTATCGCGTACTTTTATCGCGTTAGAGAAAATAAAGCTGTAGCCCGACACACCCCAAAAATCTATCTCTACTTACTGATATAATTATACTGATCGCAAAACACACTTGACAAAGTCCATGTTACACACACCCATGACGGTCGCACAAAAGCCATGATGCATCGCTCTACCTCTCTCAAAATACGTAACGTCCGACTGACGTGACATCTCTTATTTAATAATATATATATATATATATA
>NW_019379553.1:755114-774552 GCF_000648655.2 Copidosoma floridanum
TATATTATGTCATATATATAGCATGTCCCTCCACGGTGAGTGCAAACACACGCGTCAACAACAAAGTTCAACACGAACAGGAGGGCCCGACCGTAACTAATCGAATTACTGCACCGTATATTACGCCAAAGTTGGCTCGTTCAACGATGGGGTGTTGAGCGGCATCGCTGTTTAAATTCTATATGTGTATGTAAGTATACATGGAAGTTGGTAGAGCCAGTAGGCATACATGACGCACATATGCGCCTATAGTGCTTACGGGGGATAAGAGACGATACAGTGGCTTCTAGACCGGGGAAGGGTGGGGCAGCCGATTAAGGTTGTTTCTTGTGCTGTAACGAGCTTATCCTGCCCCCCCCCCTCCCTTGAAATTTACACACGTATATGTTATTTTACCCGCATATGGAGCGGATCGTCAACTCTAAACTGAATTTACCTTAAAGCGTGGCACGTGCTGACCATACTTACAGTGCTGTCGCTATCAAGGTATATATATATACCTATATATAAGCATGTGGATTGTGCGAAAGAAATGAGAGCTTGGACGTGTCGGGCGATGACGGATGTATGGTATATATTAAGTAGATGGGTTTGGACGAAAACCCCGTGGAATACGTACCTACACCCCATGGCGAGCGGATGTGCGGTGTGTTAGTATATATTATAGTCACTGATGCATTCTAAGCAACAGCTGCCGTGAAACATTGTATCTATAATATAGATCGGTGCTGCATCTGCGGCCCCCCCCTCCCCCAACGTGCTATCCGCGAGATCGGCGCGCTTTTTTCGCTTTTTAGGGCTCG
Organism: Copidosoma floridanum; assembly: GCF_000648655.2. The sequence continues at coordinate 755,918 of NW_019379553.1, forward strand.
ATTTAATTCCATGGCCTGAAATATCATTGTCCGCCAACGCCAAGTATGCATAAATATATCAGTTGTCGGCTACCTTTGAGGCTGCTCTGATACGGCACGGCTGACGCTTCAAAACGATCGAGCGCCTCACCCGCGGAAGATAAAACGTATGCGTTTGATTGTCGACGTTATTTTTACGCTTAATATGAACAATCAACAATGTACCACTTGCGTCGGAAATGCTATTTGATGATTTTTTTTTTTTTTTTTTTTTTTTGCGCGATAGAGCTGTAACACGCGTCCACGGGTACACGTCGGTGTAGCTCGGAGTACCTATTAGGTAGGTACTTTTACGCCAGAGGGATTCAATAATTCACCGCGACGGAACACCCAATTAGAGAGACAGGCCGTAAAAAAAGTTCACCTACCGGGAGTAAATTAATTTCCTCTTTGGCAGGGCAAAAATGTCAAACACACGCAATTTAGAGATGGGACCGTAGATGTGGTGGCAAGTAGACCATTACGTGTCATTGGAACATATTATACTGTATATACCAAAGGAACACGGGGTGTAAGTGTATATAGGTACATCCAATGTATCATAATACACATTGATACGTAAGTATTTGTATATAATGTAGGTGTTGGCTGGAAGTATACGTATCGATCTCTGGGTGTATCTCGGGAGATAAGATCTATGTAAATTTCCGACACGTAAACTAGAATTTTTCTTGACGCGCGCGTGCGATAAGCGTACGAGATATAAGTTGTACGTACAGCACCGGCTTCATTAATTTCTCCCCTTTCTTTTGACATCCTCGATGATGTTGGTGCCGCGTGTATGTATATATACGATACACGCGGCGGAAACGGTATAAATATCATTGGAGCAAGTTTTCGGTGCATTGCAATGGTCTGTTAATAGCTGTACGAGTGTGCGTGTATAGGTGCGTGTATAATATATCACGCGACGGCAAGGCTCAAGAAAATTTTAACCCAACCTCTTGTTCTCCCTTTTTCCACGTGACGTCATCGCTGTACACCATATACGGCCCTCCCCGTACACAATTCGTGCAATTTGAGCCTCCAATGTACGTTATAAATACGCCCCCTCTCGTTCACTTTCTCGTGGCAAAGCGAGATATTTCAGAATTAATCTCTTTCCTATATATAGTGTCAACCGTAACCGCTTGGAAGTTGTGTAAAAGAGAGCCATCAGCTGTCCTCTGGTTTATGGTTTTCATATTTTAAATGTAACTACTGTTTGGTACATAGTCTTACATTTTGGCATTACATGTCACAGCAAATGACTTGAGCAGTGCTTCGACTTTGCACGTACGCCAAAACAGAGGTTTAAAAATTCACTAACCAGTTACTGCTCCTCAAATATTTTATTTCCAAGTCGCACGACTAATCAAAGGCAGAGTTTTGTAATTGATAAGGGTTTTTGGCAAATCTTAAAAAAAAAACAAAAAAAAAAAAAACAAATAGTTAAAATAGCTTCCATTAATTTCACTTTAACGAATATTAATAGTATTTCAAACTTTCGATTGATGCATTAATGTATCCATTTTTCCACTAAAATGATCATGTCGAGAGATACATTTGTGATGATTTGTGTTAGCCCAACGCAAGATGATTCACACGATCGGAATGTAAAGAAATAAAAGTACGTCATACAATAAAGCCCAAGTAGAATCAAGATTCCGTCAACGCAATGTAGTAGACGATAAAGATTTTTTTCTTCGGTAACGAATGAAAATACTAGGTTACAGCTGAATGAGCAAGCCTCGCTCGCGAGACTATTATTCGATTGTTGTCGTTCCAGTGTACCCGGAATCGGAGCGAATATTGCGAGATTCCATTGGTATCTTGATTAAATCGATGTCGATCGCAGCTTTTTTAATGTTTCATTGAAAAGTTGGTATGACGCGGCGCCAACTCAACCTCTTTGTGATTCACTTTGAGTCAAAAAATGTTTCAAAGCCAAACGATTCTAGGTATATTATGTCCATACGAAAGTTAAATAACCAATCGAGTGGAATTTGATGAAAAAGAGGTAAGGTTTATGCCGAGTGGCGGGCGACCAGGGTGATAGCCAAGGCGCCCGCTATGTAGGCTATCTGTCTCTCTCTTTTTCCTTCGCCAGTAAGTGAGAGGTCAATGTCCTTTTTACCTCATGTGATTGCCAAAAGTGAGAGAAAGACAGGTAGTATACTCGAACTTCGCTGAGAACCTCGGCTGTTCAAGGGGGCAGATTGGGGAAAAAGGGCGAGCAACAAAATGAAAAGATAAGTATAAGTAACGATTGTAGAAATTTGAGGGTTATTTCCTTGACACGACAGCAGCCGTCTATTGACATACATCATGTACATGAAAAGGTCGTCAATTTTTTCGCTAGACATGATATGAACATAAATATATGGGCGTCTGCATGTCACGTTACGTTAACTATTATTGCAAACAAGCTGTTTCAAAACTCCTGTTATCAATCCGGTTGAAAAGTTAATACGTTTCAAAGTAAACAGCAAGTTATAAGGCTTTTCATCAAACGGATAAAAAACAAGATTTTTCAGGAAGTAAGTGATTTCAAGTTTTTTTTAATGGTATCTCATTCAAATAAATTTTAGCGCAATAACGAGTTAAACGCGACGAAATTGATTCTACCGAAAGGCCAATCGAGTGAAAGGTATGGGACTTTTTGAGTCTTACTTCGTTTGCATTTTGCCTCGCTTCTACACGTGATTTTCTACATTAAATAATGACTGTATATATATATATATATATATATAGCATGTCCCTCCACGGTGAGTGCAAACACACGCGTCAACAACAAAGTTCAACACGAACAGGAGGGCCCGACCGTAACTAATCGAATTACTGCACCGTATATTACGCCAAAGTTGGCTCGTTCAACGATGGGGTGTTGAGCGGCATCGCTGTTTAAATTCTATATGTGTATGTAAGTATACATGGAAGTTGGTAGAGCCAGTAGGCATACATGACGCACATATGCGCCTATAGTGCTTACGGGGGATAAGAGACGATACAGTGGCTTCTAGACCGGGGAAGGGTGGGGCAGCCGATTAAGGTTGTTTCTTGTGCTGTAACGAGCTTATCCTGCCCCCCCCCCTCCCTTGAAATTTACACACGTATATGTTATTTTACCCGCATATGGAGCGGATCGTCAACTCTAAACTGAATTTACCTTAAAGCGTGGCACGTGCTGACCATACTTACAGTGCTGTCGCTATCAAGGTATATATATATACCTATATATAAGCATGTGGATTGTGCGAAAGAAATGAGAGCTTGGACGTGTCGGGCGATGACGGATGTATGGTATATATTAAGTAGATGGGTTTGGACGAAAACCCCGTGGAATACGTACCTACACCNGGGACTTTTTGAGTCTTACTTCGTTTGCATTTTGCCTCGCTTCTACACGTGATTTTCTACATTAAATAATGACTGTATATATATATATATATATATATATATGTACATATGTATGAAACATGTATATACTACGAGCTTCGTCTCAGTCCCGCGGCCGCGATGAACAGAGGCAGGAATTCAAGGCTAAATCTCGCGCCCGCTCTTACTTTTTGATTTTTTTCTACGATATTTTTTTCCCTCGCGACGACGCCAAGGCGAGAAGAGACATTCCGTGGGCTAAGGTGCGAGGCTGACGCGACGACGGCTCGAGTTTTGGCGCCCGCGCGCCTCATCCGGCTGACTCGGCGAAGGGGTTCTATTTTACGGGCGATTATGAAACGCCTCGCTCCGGCGTTTTTTGGGTGGGGCCAACAAAAGATTCCGGCTGTAGCGAGAGTGCGCCTCTGGTTTACGGAACCCCGTGGGTGATTGCTACGTCGTATCCCTTGAACTGGATTTTTCCCAGCTCCCACCCCTTGAATGGCTTTCCCGTGACTTTAAATATTTATGTTTTTTTTTTTCCACAAATTTCGAATTTTGAAAGTTTACCCACACCTACAGCCCGATTTAGGTTTGAATCCACTTGATTATCGACCAATACATCATCCAGTACAATACGAATTCGGAACTCAACATAAAATAACCGAAAAAGAAAGCAGTGCTACGGTTGAGATACAATTAAGCAATTCAATGAATGTATAATCGCGTGATGCGTGTGCATGAATCATTTTTTTCACTAATTTATTTAATAACACAGCTTAATACATTCACTGCGTTGAAATCGGAGCTCACTTGTAGTATTCTCTAACAAACCTGATGTAGAAAGTAGTTTTGCTACTCAACAAATAATTATCTTTTAACATTGATATTTGAATGCCAAGAAGTTTGCTTCAACGTAATCATCGATAATTTCTTGTAGACATATAAAGAAACCCACAAAAAATATCCCGTTTACGTCCCCTATTTGAACAAAAAAATTTTTTTTTAGGTACACCCTTGAAACCGGGCTCTTTGTACTCGTGTCACGTTATATGAGAAAAATTTTTGAACACGGGTGTCAGTGAGGGTGACACCCTTTTTCAGCGATTTACATGTTAAATTTTGACTAAAGGTTGTCGATAGGCAGATTCTTATTGATTGCTGACGTATAAGTTTGTTTATGTAACCAAGAGAGCCGAGTAAATGTACAACTTTGTCATTCAATGTATTTTTTTTTTTTTTTTTTTTTTCTATGAAAGGTAATATTTGACACACCATTTGGTAATTGTGTTTCCATTTATGCATGAACTTTCTCAACTCACATTTGATTCGCACAAATTTAAATGATGTAAGTCACGATAAAGGTAGAATCGCATGAAATTTCAGGAAATTCTCCCGATACCTCTGATAAAGAGGCTATCTATGGTATGCAAAAGAGTTGAAAAAATAAACACCCCAAGGAGCCGCAAAACGAAAGGATTTTGTTCTCGTGTCTGCTCGAAAACGAGAGGAGGCAGTATAGGTCCTCAGAGCCAGAGTGTAAAACGCCCCAAAAACGATCCTCCGGTTTTTAATTGCCGAGCCATCCCAGACTTTTTTTTTTTTTTTTTTTTTCATGGCCCTGTTAATATCGCGCCAGTCATAAGAACACGCGAGTCCCAACAACGGAGGGGACTGTCGAGGGCACAGCTGGCAATATATTACGATTCGGGCCGAATCACCCGTCCGCGACGATAAAAACGAAAGTGCCGCCTCGCCGCGCACAATGCGCCGTTGATTGTGCACGCGTATATATACGCGCCTAACTGCTCTGCAGTGGCTTACATATACGAATATGCGTCCGTCGATCCCGTTTCACTTGATTTATCGGGTGCGCGACATTAATTCGTCTTCGAATTTCTCGAATTCCACTCGGAGCGAGTAAAGGGTTTTTCATGATTACTATTTTTGTACCGTCCAAGACTAAACATAGATAAATCACGAAACGTGAGATGGGATTGGTATGTGCTGGGCTTTCGTGCTGGTACCTATACTCTCACCCGTCGATGAAAAGTGAAGATGCGTCGCAAGGCAGGTAGCAGCGTATAGGGTGGCTAATGGGACTCACCTGAAACAGAAAAAAAGACAAGCCATTGGTATCGAGTCGTTAAAAGTTTCGTGTGTTTAGTGCGCCTATACTCTCTAAATTATTACTTTATGTAAGCGTGTACGGCCAATGACATTATATGAAAAGTTCTCTCGCGTGACGGGAGACTTTTTCACTAACGCCGCTGAATTTTCATTGGATTGCCAATACTGCAGTGATATTGATGAAGCTACGTGCTGCGTACAGCTCTTTGGAAAAAATCACATTCCATCGTCAAAGTGTTTTATTAATAAATCCATTTAGTGCGCCGAGGTAACGGTATCACCAAATTCCCGTTTTTACACATAGGATTTTTTGAAATTCTCCAAATTTCTCGTAACTTTTGCTGACACTTTAAAATAATCAGTAAAAACATTTTAAAATGTGCCTGATATGGAAACTAATATTAGAAATACTAATCATTTTCCTTGAAACGTTAAGAAAAATATTTATGTATAATTTTTTTAAGTATAATTTACAGCTATTTCTGAGAACAATAACCATTAGGCTCTGCAATGCTGAGTTACTAAGCATGTATTTGTGGCTTCTTTGATAAACCGATTAACTCCATTTTTGTGATTTTCGAGAAAAATGGCTTTCAAGACTGAAAAGCTACTTTTTGACAGCGCGGAAACTACGCGTTTCCTGCTGCGCCTTATATTAGGTACTAAGACAAGACTTTATAATTTTATATGGACGATCAAAAACTGCAATGGACTTTGTAGCTACGAGTCTATTTTGGACTTATTCGGTTAGGCCGGGAACTTATTCGATTATTCAAATATGTAAATATTTACCAAAAGAACGTATTTAACCACAAAGATATTAATACATACTATGCCTGCTAACTAATTAGTTGTTAACGAGCAGTAGATATTTTTTACTCAACGATAGCATTGTATCATTTTGTATAGTTCTACCGGAAAAATGAAGGCCCCGACGAAAAGTAACATTATTCGTTTTTTTTCGTTTAAAATGATATTGAAAAATTGGAATCGTGTTACTTTTTTTCGGAAACAAAGTTTGAACTGCCGTTGCAGGGAATTTAACTAATCTGGAGCGTCAATCTCCAAAATAAATTTACTTTAGGTGATGGCGAGGGTGATAGCTCCTTAAGAGGAGTACACTTTTCTACGGCATAGTTCCGACATTAGCACCCATTTACCCCTATAGTAAAATTTTATATATATGTGGCTGTTGCGCTATTGGAGTTTAATTATGCGTTACCCTTATCCTCAATCTAATATATTACAGTTAAAATTTTAAGTCTCGCTACTAGTTTCTCTCGTTTATAACAGCTCAAGTGTAACGCAAATCGCGTATACCATACGCACGGTTAAGTATGTGGCTTTTAGAAGTTAATCGCTTAGGGCTTGTACCGGTTACGAGAAATTGGCAACTCGAATCAAAAGTTTGTTTGGATGAAGCTACACTAAAAAAGGGATATGCCTTCCGGTTCCAACTCAATTTTTAAAAAAATGGAGTTTATCGGTTTGTCCGGGAAGCCACGGATATATTTGCTATCGTCATTGGTATATTAAAAAATCGCTCCAGATTTTATTATATCAATCACTTACACAGCAATGGGGACATCGTATTTTGCATAGCTTCCGAATCATTGGACCATAGTTGAAAAATACGTAGTTAGGGAGTCAAATTTCCTAAAGGTGCGAGCCAAAGTGAGTAAGTAAAGGACGAGTCTCAAAGTCACGAGTATGTGTTGTGTGTGTGTGTGTGTGTGTGTGTGTGTGTGTATATGTATAATATACACAGGTATTGGTACGCATGGCAATTAGAGGTGAAAGTACTTAGGCGTGGACGTGATCGTTACTAAAACGTGCGAGTACCGTCATCGCGCACACTCATTTTACTCCACTCTCTCATTGATTAGTTATTAATTGGAAGTGAGCGGGAGACAAGAGTTTGCGCAAACTGTGTCTCCTGCTAACAGATACGTCTCTTTGGTCTCTGTGTATAACTATCTTTTGCAAGATTTCCTGTAGAAAACCCTGGAGTTGCAGAGCTACTGGTGCCTTTGGCTTTCTCTTGCTTGATGCATCAGTCATAGAAGCGAAAGAAATTTTATAATTATTTGTTTGCTGTTACGTGTGTTATTTCACGTAAAGTTGTGATTTCGTCAATAAATGTGACGAAAAATGATTAAAAACTTGTAAATGTTTTCATAGTAAACTCTGTTACACACTCTGGCTTCGATATAAGTATATTAATCTTGAAAAAACACTCACTATTTGTGACTTTTCAAGGTCTTGTGTGGTATTTAAAGGTTTATCTAAAAGATACAAGTCTCTTGTGAAGTTTGACATAAAAATTTATTATATTCTACAAGTACTGTCACGCACGTGGCTTGGCTCAAGCCAGCGCCCGTGTAATCCATTTATTTAATTAATCGGAATTACCTGCTCCCCATCTACACGAGAATTCCCAAAGCTTGTTCTGTAACAGTACGCGTTGTAAATAAAAATATATCATTAATTTTGATCAATAGAAATACAACTTAATCTTACACATTAATTTTCGAATTGTACATATATTTTAACATGAAGCTGCTCTCGCACGTGATGGTACATACATTGACATACTTTAGTTTGATGAAAACAAATAAGGCAAAAGTAAGCGAAATCATCTCGTTTACAAAAAGGTCTCGTTTTAAAACGACAGAGGAGCTAAGCTACTGCTCGAAATATTGACAGTATGATACACGTTAGCTACGTTATCGAATGTATCAAAGTTTACGTTTACATTTCAGTGTTATGGCATACGCATTTTGCAAGAACACAGACGAGATTCAAATCACTTGATCTATATCCCAAGTTGAAGATAAATTATTTAATTTCTTGAAAAAATCAGTCTCTTCAATCGTTGCAAAGGATCGCGTGTTATCCTCTGTAGTTGAAACTACCGGAAAAAATTTTTGCAGCGGTTGGCGATTATACTGTTGGAATTGTAGCTGCTGTACTTGTAGATGTTTAAGTTTTACTTTTGGCTGCTTATGTTGCTGGAGCTGTTGCATCAGTCATTCCGTGAATAAAATTGTTGCTTTAGCTGTTCCAGATGCATTAGTTGCTCTTGTTCGAGCTCATCCAATTTGAATCTGCAATTATTAAAATAGTTAACCGAAATTTTTTCAATGCTGTTGCCTAAAAAATTTAATTAAAATATAATTAATGACTGACTGTTACATTTTTGGCAATATCAAAAGTATAGGTAAATTATAAAAATGATAAGAACTTAGTTCGCGCATTTTGAAGTTGAATCAAATTTTTAATGCCGACTCTTGTGTAATCGTCTAATATCAGTGCATAAAAGACTTTCTTCGGTAAATACCTTTTTTTTCTGAAATTCGTTAAAATCTCCAACTAAGCAATATTGACGACAGTATTAAAAGTTAATTTCGTATAGGATATATTGGTAAGATTGATACATATAATGAAATAGCACAGTTATAAACCAAAGACGGAAGAAGTTTTTCAAGCCTATACATTTACTTTTGTTTGTATTTTCATGTAATATTTATCGACACTACTTTTTTAAAACGGATGATTCAACATTTTTGTATTTTTACCATAGTTAGCAACTGTTTTCATTCCGCGAATTTCTCAAGTAATACCAAGACTTTTATATGTTTGCGAGGCGAAAAGAACTGTGCGAGATCAAAGTTTTATTCCAATGCTATTTATATCGTTGAAATTTCAACGATAAAATGAATAATGAAATCTCGCATTACCTGGCGTAATTATAATAAGCAGACGAACTGTAGTAAAGATCTCTGTCTCGAATTGAAGATATCAGGACTGTAGGGTTTGTAGGCTGTGGCATCCGTTCCGAACCTTGAGGCTGTTGAGTGGAGTATGGGTGTAGCGATGGTTTCTGCTGCATTTCAAACAAATTCTTCGGCTGTTGGGGCATCGTTGATTGTTGTACCTGCTGAGGGGGGGTACGCGTTTGCCGATGATACGGAGACAACGGCTCTTGCGGTCTGTTCGATGGCAGCTCGTCTTGGAGCGATTCGGTGACACCGATAGCACCCAACTCATGACCTGGCGTCGCCGTGGATGGCAGCGGTTTACTCTTTTTAACGATGTTTCGGATTTCAGGGCAGTTTCCGTTGTCTTTTTTGAACTTCATCCTACGATTTTGGAACCATATTTTCACCTGAAGTTCCGGGAGTTCCAACTGCTGCGCCACTTGAACTCGATGGGGCTGGCTCAAATACTTGGTTGTGGTGAATATGTGCTCGAGCGCCATAATCTGCGGCGATGTAAATATCGTCCTGTTTCTTGTTTTCTTAGCACATTCGTCTGGAAATATCCAAACGCACATAATGTACACGTACACAGATTTTTTTTAACGCAAAGCAACTATGTGAGTATGACGTTTACCTTTCGTTTCCTCATCTTGAGGCTTGTGCTCCTCAGCTACATCATTCGACTGGTCTGGATACTGCATCTCCATTTTTTCCTGGACAACTTTGTGCTTTAATTTTATTATATTATTTTAATTTCGCAGATGCACGGGGTTTTAGCACAGTCTTCGACGATTTAAAGAATTTCTGTATAGGTATTATATTTACGATTACGATAATAGATTTTTACTGATACTTCAAAGGTACGAGTTAAAATCAAAGGTTAACACTGAACTGACTTGTAATGCACGGACACATGGTTTTAAATACCCCAGTCGTTGTTATACTTTCTCTGTGAAAGGGATTATAAACCCATTATCTGTTATTTCTTGGTAAGCACTAAGTAAGCAATATTGTTGCCGTTAAGTACATTCTATGAAATATTTTCATAACCAATTGGCGCTCATGCTTATCTATGTGTAAAACTGATGATTACTGTGTGAGTAATGGCTTGAGCTTCAGACTGTATCTATGTACGCGCGTGGTTTATCAAATCCATAGTGTTTAACTTGCCGAGTAGTACAAACTCAAAAATTCAAAATTACTCACGTATTACAAAATACTTAGCACATTGTGTTTCACCTATAGCTCAAAACGGTGCACTGTATTTCAGTCAAAATTTTTCGAAATTTTCCCTATTGCCGCATTTTAAGCTCGGCGTCCCCCCACCACCTTTGGAAGCTCCTTTTTTTAAAATAAATTTTTTTTTTCACTTTGGCTGAGTAAAATGGTACGGCATTGCAGGATGTTGTAGAGCAAATCTTGATTAACAGAAGCACGTTTGAGAAATTGGTCTACATTGGCCCAAAACTTTTTTATGGCCACTTTTCGGAAGGATCTTTTTTTAGTTTTTTTAAAAGTTCTCATTAAGTATTACATTGCTCAAATTTTGAATAGGTATTGAGGTTCATAAAACACATATTCTTTTAAAGTTTCAAGTCTTCATATTTAATAGAACGAGAGTAATGGAATTTCGAAAAAAGGTCAAAAAAGTGATTTTTCGCAATTTATTAAAAAACTACTGGACTGATCGGAGCTCAAAAATAAAAAAAAATTCATTCGATTCGTATTTTTATTGCACACAGTCGGTATGTTCATAGTCAACATGCCATTTTTAATACTTTTACTACTCTAATATCATTAAAACGATACATTATGCAATAAAAATATAACAAGATTACGTGCAGTCCTCTATTTTATGTAATAAAAAGGTAAACAAAGTTCTCTATTCATCAGTTAAAATATTATTTTTACGAAGGCAAAATATTGGAATTGATATTTTAACTATTACAATACGTATATAGATTCGGGATACATATTATACGTAAGTTAATAGCTAACATATGAAGTTAATTACTAACAAAACCTTCTCTCAGCGTGTTCTTTTGTTACGATATTTTTGCAAATTAAAGTAAAAAAAAAAGTTTCTAATTTTTTTTAATTCTGCACATATTGAAAACTTAAATTTATTTATCGATAATACAGTGTATATATAGAGTTCTTGGTAATATATTATGTAGCTATTCAAGTAGCTCAGGAAGTTTATAAAAAAAAAATTATACCTACTCAAGCTCATCTCATTGCAACGAATGGAAAATAATCCATCATCCATGACCCATTATAGTGCCGTTGACCAATAGGTAAACGAAACTCGAAATATGAAAAAAAAAAAATTGTCCAACGAGTTTACAGTTCTCAGGCAAGCATTGTTTCGCACGTGACAAATTCCTCAGAGACAAGTCAAGGAAAGAGTCCCAGGCTTCGAGTATGTACGAGGAAAAGCCTCGATTGCATGGCCCAGTTTATCCACATCATTTGTACAAGGCAGAGGAAGAACAGAAACTATGTATATCCGTGAGGGATGCTTACTTATGCTTTTACCGGCTTGGATGAAAGAACCAAGCAGCCGTCGATTTACTCGGGATTTGTTTCGCGAGATCGAGTTACCCGGTATAGAATATCTTTTAGAAAAAAAATGTGTACATGCCCACGTGTACCCATACCTATGTTTTAAACAATGGAAAACATACGAAGGGCAAATTGTTGCGAGCTCAGGCGAAAGGTTTTTTCAGAGAAAAAAAGAGCTAAAAATCACCTACCAGCGAAAATCATTTGATAAAACGTATGCTGCGCAAACAGTGGGGCAAACACACGCGAAACAAGCGAGCGACTCTTGGCTTTTCATGGGCGTATGGGTACGGAAGAATTTGTCTTGAAATTCACGCCAGCCCGCATATCACGAGCACAAACAGCCGTTGCGTCGTGGAGGGGAAAAAAAAGTCGAAAGTTGACACGCAGTGTGTGGGAAAGTATGCACGTGTATACGTGTAAATGTCGCATACTTAATTTAGCTATCGCGCGAGTGTGAGAGATAAGGCGACGACCGTTAGGGGGCTTAGAGACCTTGAGACGAGAAAGGTGAGTTTTCGCCACCAAAATCGTCCAGATGAAATTACTACACTTAACGTTACAGTATATTATATAGGTGTATAGCGAAGTTCACCTGCTGCTTGCACTCACCGGCAAGCTGAGCGTTGGAGGCCGTGCTCTCGTTTCGTTTCCGATCGGAATATTTACATTTGAATTTGCGCACGCCGTCGGCGCCAAAAGCATAAGTATATCTAATGCGTGCATCGACAGCAAAGAGGTCTATGTCAGCTTGGTGCATCAATGAATGGTGGATGGACTCGACACTGCAAGCTTGTAAATCACGCTCCGGTGTCTTTGGGATCGGTATTTTTGTTGTCGTTGAATCTTGCTCTTTTCAAGAAAAAATTTAAATCGAAAATCGGTTCGTGCACCATGCCAAGTATTTATGCAGCACGTACATATTAAAAAACGATTTCCGGAATAAATGATGAGTAGGTACTTATTTGCTAATTCATAAGAAGACAAACAATAATTAGAATTTTCATGAGATAAGATAAGAAAGTTTTTCAATAATCGGTGATTACGTTCACATGCACCGTTAAACATTTATTTTTCTACGCAATATAGTATACAAAATGAATTTGAATTTTATGAAACAAATGACTTTCCAGGTATTCCATAATAAGAACTAACTCATTATGGAATAATTAAAATATACATTCTATTCTAATGCCTAATACTGACGTTGATAAATAACATTGCTTTGAACATGATATTTTTTGCTCTTTTTAGGATACTAGAATAATATTTATTCGCAATTATAAAGACAATCTTCCTGGTATATGACATTGCCGTTATGTTAAAACTACTTTTAGATATAAATATACGTTTCTGTCGATTGGGCCCAATTATTATAATATTAGGTATTTCCGTTACATTTGTGAGATTTTAAAGCTTTTCGGAGATAGAGATATACGGAATTTCTTGATTTTCGAGTTGAGAATTAGGGTAGCATTCATTTCATCGCGGAAATCTTATTTTCATGCCCCACGCATCCCTACCTACAGCACAAACTTTCTGTTTCATTCGTCATCTGGAACCTGTGTCACAGACCAGACTTTTCGTGTTCCAACGAAAGCTATTCTCACGTATACGCAGTTGGAAAAAAAAGCTGTACAGACGGAGTAAAACAAGTCTATACCATCGTGGGTAAGCGCGGCATTGATTTCGGCCCTTGGTTAAATCGATCTGGATGCCAAACTCTCGAAGAGACGAGCACAACGTTACAGCGCCGTGAAACGTGCCGGCCTCGTGTGCATTCGAATAAACGAACACGATAAGCCGAGCCATTGTTGTAAAACAGTTACGCAATAAGCTCCGAGCACCAACTGCAGTCATCTGATTGCGGGAGCACATCCACCGGGTGCCAATGACCTCGTTTGTACGCACAGCTCTTTCTGTACGTGACGTGTATATATATATACACGTTCACGTATCCGCCTAGCCGGCTCTAAAATAGTACCTACGGAGCGACGCCTTCCGACACACTGAAAATACCTCGGTGATGTATACATATTTTCGTGTCGCTCGAACTTTGTAAAACAAATATACTTTTGCGCTCTGAAAATTCTAGAAAAACGATGTAGCACAACGATGAATACTTACTCGAGTCACTCGCACGAGCGAGTTTTTGCTGCATCTGGTACAGCTTTATTAGCCCGTCCACTGCAGGGTGTCGATTTATACATGCGTACGTGTATATATACGTATATAGCTGAGGATAGATGTATCACAAAAAATTTTAAAAAAGACACGCGTGTCAGGGGCACGTCGCGACGGAGCTTTGCTAAGTAAAAAATGTATGCGAAATAATTCAAGGGGAGCATGAGATTTCACAGCTGCGATTTTACACAAGTTTTAAAAAAATCGAAAACCCGGACGTAAATTTAACGGCATCAAAGCTACAAAGTTTATTTCTGTAAAGTTGATATGGTTTTGATACTATCATCAACCACATTCAGATCTAATGTAATAATAACGTGTTGGTCATGTCACGAAAAATCAGCTATTAAAATATGCAAAGGATAATTTTCGAAACTTGGATGTCATGATTTTTTAAATCCTTTCTTCCAAGTTACGTGAGGTGCAAACACGTTGGACACTCTGAGAGTCCGTTTTAATCATGACGTAATTTTTTCAAAACAATAAAAAAGCATATCATTAATAATAGTTTTGTCATTGTGTAATGTAAAACAGAGAATCTGAAGCCGTAAGGATTGAGTTAATGTTTGTTTACTCAAATATCTGGTTTTGTGCAATGTACAACTGCATCCATTGTTGAGCAGTGGACCAAAATAACATTGCAGTAGTGACCGTTTATTTCTTACCAAGATGTTATAACTGTATGTTTATAGCGATACTGCTGCAATAAAAACTGCATTCGAATACGGTCCAATTCGAGAGTGTAAGGTTGAGCATTCGAAGGTCAACCAATTATCACGAAACAACAACGATTTGCAGTTATTAAAAAAATACAATTTTTCTTTTTTCAAGATTTTTCGTTCTATTCAGTATTCGCCAAGATAGTAATTCAAATTTTCTGTCCTCTGCAGGTTAAATTCAATAATTATTAATAAACATTTAATTGCAAAACTATTGTGGACTTATGAGTTTAGTATAGGTATGTCAATTAACAGTTTGTGGTGCTGATAAGCCGAGAAGTATGATAAAAAGCACCGTAAATGTAATTGTATTCCATTAAAAACTGAGTTACATTGAAAATTACATCATTTGAGAAAGATTACAAGGAAGTTTTTTTTCAGAATAAACTTTCACCGAGGAAAGTTGTGTCTATTCGTAATTTACAGCTCCCCTTTTTAAAAAGTTTTGAGTGCGATTGGTTGAGCATTACAAAAAAACACAACGTCATTCAGTTGCGACTGTCTTAATGCCTGTATCTAATTTGCCTCGATCTCCGTAATATGAATCCAATCACTGAAATATTGTGAAAAACACTATCTTAAATACATAAGAATAACTTTCTCTCTACGAGAAACTCGCACGCATACTTTTTATCGGTCTTTCTCGCAACACTCAACCTCCAATCTATGTATATCTATGAGCCACGAGCCCTGTAGGTATATATGTCCAGCTTATCGTCTTCTACTAGTTTTTAAATTTTAGTCATATACCAATTAATTGTCATCTTCATTGGAAAGCTCATGAGAGTTTCAGCTTAGCAAATTGTTTGCAACTTAATTAAAAACATGTTCCAAATTTCGATGAGATTATAAATCACATTAGCTCATCGATGGCTTTTTAAACGAGTAGAGCTCCACATTTTTTACAAGTTCTATGGTTCTCTCCACCGGCTGTATTCTCGCGTTTCTCTGAATCTCGAATTACCCGTATAGCCTGTAATTCAATTGTTCGCCTCTAGTTTTGGTATGCGAGGTAAAAGGCTCTTTACTGTAATGTATAGTCCTTATTGAGTTTACACGAGCAAGATTCGCATTAGTAATAAAAATTCAATTCGTCATTCAAATTTGTCTCAAAGTTTCATCAACTTTTTGTTGCAGATAAGTTTTTGCTTTTAAACTCGGATTATTTCAATATACAATACAAAAGAGTCGTACATACTGAAACATGAAAAAAGCCCAAACAACGAAACACAAATTATTATGCAGTAATTTGAGGAAATGTAAGAATGTTCAAAGAATGCATGTATACACAATAAACGGCCTTATTTGCAAACAATGCGTTACACTAACTGCTTGTGTACAGCAAGATATTATTTAGTCAAGACTTTTGACGTGTGATTGATAACTGAATACAGCTGGGTAGATATTAAAATAAGCATTCCTTTTTTTTTATTTGAAAGAAGGTTTGTCAATATACTTTTTAATGTATGTCACGTAAAGTTGGTATTTGTCAATGGTAAAATTTTCGTACAGGAAACTAGGCACAAGTTTGGCTGAGCTAAGAAATTTTTCAAACAATAACTGCTATTCAACTGTTCTCGTCGTCTGAGTAAGTGTGAGCCTCGTCCAGTACTTTTAAAAAAGTTTAGCACTCGCAAATGCATGATCGATTTGCTGAATTTATGATCAAAATTTCCCATTCGTCTAGATAATTCATCAAGCCTGACTAAAAAAAACAAAGTTGTATGGAGACGGTTTCTTATCAAAATTAGCTCGTGTTGCAAAAAACAGTGTAAGCAAGGGGGGAAAAAGAGAATAGAGAGATAGGTGCATGCAGCTCCGTTACTGCAATCCGAACGGTGCCATCGTCTCCTTGTAAATGAGTGCGTGCTCGTCCATCAGCGATATGGAAGCCTCGCAGGCGCGCCTTCCGAAATTCAATCACGAACGGGTCCCCGCTTTTAAAACGGTACACCCCATGCGAATACTAATCCGAGATGGATGGCTCTCGATGAGGTATACCTGCGAATGCTCGTGTTTGGTAATTCGAGATTCGACTCTGTCTTATGAAAAGTACGATTTCCTGGAGTACAAGTTTAAGAAGAATAATATTCGTGCTCACATCTCGGCAAATGATTACCTTTAAAATGTGTTCCAAAATGTTTAATTATTTATTTCTATTGATCCCTTCGATTTCTCATGCGAGTGTGGAGACGCGAGAGTATTTCCTACCATAAAAATTTTACCGAGGGAAATACTAACTCGATATGACTAAATTCGCAGCGTTATAACGCTTTATACATCATTGGATTGCTTCACTTTCACAACTGCCCAATAATATGCATTAGGTAATTAATGCAGGTGTACCTCAGTGATTTTGTTGACTGTACATCCAAACGGTAGCTATTGTATATGTCTGCTCTGTAGGTGGAGGGAGTAGGAAGCTAAATGGTGGCTGAATTGAACAGGGAAGTGCACAAGGCAGCAAATTGTCCATATTAAAGGAAAAAAGCATCGAGCACTTGCGTGAGCGACGCATGTTATAGCAATAACAGTTTTATAGGGTAAAAGATTGCGAACGAATCGTGTATAAACGTTAAAACCACAAAAGTTGAGGTGGAATGAGCGAATGAAAGATACTTTCCAACCACTACTCTTGTAGTTACATGTTATTTCTTCAACATACAAATACAGCTAATTTGCAATGTCTTACCCCCTGATGAGCTGTAACATTCAAGTATTGTCATCATGTATATATTGTCGCTTACCAAGCTTATTTTAAAACGTTGAAATGGAATGAAATATTTTGTGTATAGCAATGCACCTACGCGAAATGTGCAAGCCTCTATAACGTAATCGACAGAGTCCACGCTCTCGTCAAACACCTGTTTCTGATCACCAATTATATAGATATGCACTCTGGTTGCACTTGCGAAAATAAGGGGTGGCGTCTGACAAGTACTCGACGCCGACGGTCATCAATCCCGATTCCTCGCGCTTTCTCGCTGGCAAGTAACCCGCACGGAGCTCCCGCTCATCTCGCTATTATAAAAACGATCCGTCCCACATTTGCCGCTCCGATCACGCCCTAAGCTCATTATCGCTCTTGGTTTCCCTCCGCGCTGGCAATCGGCGTAAAGTATAGCCACGTGTACTTATACCGGCCGTGGGTGAGATGCACTGCTTGAGGAAAAAGGGGCCGGGGAGTTGATCCAGGACGCGAAAAAGCTCTTACGACGCATGACTGCCCGCGGCCGCACTGTTTTGGCTATGTGGGTACTCATGTGTATATAGTGTGTGCGTGTTTGGTCGTTTGGATCGAGTTTCGCCGAGAGACGAAAAAAAAAAACAAAGAAAAATACTCGTCTGATAGGAACGAATGGAACGCAGTTGTCTGTGTGTCGGGTGCGAATAAAAAAAAGGATCGAGAAAGTGAGTAGAGTCGCGCGTGCGTGACCGTTTCTTTGGAGGCGGTATGGGTGATGGCTACTTATATTGACGAACCTTTGAATTCTTCGTTCGAGTGTACTTGGTTTTGGAAATCACAGCCGTGTTGATATGTAATTTTTTTTTTTTTTTTTTTTTTTCACTGCGTACCGTTGTTTCAACTCGAGCGAGATAATAGTTGACATACTTTAGCTGTAGCTATATTTGAATAAATTACTACCTTGTGATAAACATTCATGTACAAGATATTAAACGAGATGCATTAAGGGTTATTGGGTAGAAAAGTGTGGCCTTTGCGGAGTCAATTTTAAATTCACTGGTGAAAATTCCATTACCAAATACTTGGCAGAGGATGGAGGTGTCAAACCACCGGGTGTAAAAATAGTCACGGGACAAGGTCTGTACGAGGGATCAAGGTGTACATATATATATATATATATATATATAGTGTACT
>NW_019379553.1:774577-790544 GCF_000648655.2 Copidosoma floridanum
GATCGGTACACGCGTTATATATGAGTGAAATGCTTATAGACCAAATAATTGCAATGAGTTAATTGGGAGAGTTTTTTTTCTTCGTGTATTGACTGTTGTAGTTGCGTTTTTACGGGAAATGTTGTTATTTATTCAAAATATTTTTTAAAATGTTCTGTGTTAAAAGTGTGCTTACAAAATCACTACTAAATTTCTTTGGTACTTGAAAGTAATTCACAAACGTTCATAATTTTATTTTCGAAACAAACCGACCATCTGTTTTATTGGTTTTTACCATAACGAGTTTAATTAAAATTCTGAAAGTGAACATGACCAGGATATCAGTGTAATATTAAATGACAAAAAGATGTACAGCACTATGATAAATAATTTTTTTTTTTTAACTAGAAATTTTTCAGATGAAAACTAGTAGAGCAGTATTTGATTCGTTATATTTTAATGTTGTATTCTAATACTTTGAAATTTTTTTTCTCCAAAACACTCATGTACAATGCATTATTTTAGCTGAAAGAAAAATCTCAAGTACTGTGCCGTAGGAATGCCAAGCCGAGTAAAAATCAAACATTTTCGTGTCCATTGCATCGAAAAGAAAGAAAAAGTTGCGAAACAATGTATTTCAATACGTATCTGAGCTCGAATTTGAGTATTCGTAAAAAAATCCATTATCTGCGCAGATATCCCCCGAACCCGAAATACTTTTCGAAAGATCGAACGAAAATCATTCTTTCAACTGAAATATAGGAAAATCACCATTAACTGCATTTCCAACATTTAGCTCACTTGCACTCCTATACTTATGAGTATCCCCGAAAACCCCACACTCTGCTACCCTCCCACGTTTAGATAAATCATCATCCCCGCTCCCGGAACATATTGTTTTTGTGTCCAATTTCCGTCTCTCCTCACCAATCCACCAAAAATACCCGGTGCTCGATGACGTACTGGAAAGTGCTTCCCCAACACCGAGCCGTCGAGCTGCTTATGGCGATAGACGATCCGCAGCATCAGCACCGAGCGTCCCCCGCGACTCGTTGGCGACGGTGGGCGGCTTTTATTGATGGGAGCGGATTAGCGCGCGGCAAAATTAAAAATTATCGCGGACTCGACGGGGCGTTTCGGCCTCTTGGCGCTGTTCCCTACACTGCCGGGTGACACGCGCGTGCGGGCGGTGTTTCGGTAGCCGATCGTTAAAAGTATATTTGTAACGATTTTTCTCCTCCTCCCCCGGCTCGAAAAGCCAAACGGACGGTGCGGTGAATTTAGTATTACCATACGTCTGATGTTAATAAAAAATAGCTGGGAATACGGAATGACTCAATATGTTTGTAAGAAAAATAATGAATATACATGCCCGCGAATAGCTAAGCGCAACTTAAGCTCTAATAATAAAAGTATCTTGATCGATCAAACGGGAATCGCGATTTGTTACGAGAATCCTTTCCATCGCGAAATTGTACGTACAGGTGAATGTGTATACGTACTGTGTACTGCTAATCGCGGGAAATTATCTCACTGCTGAATTATCCACGGCAATAAAATAGCAATTACTCAAGCTGATCGGTATTTTATCTAATACGCGCATTTTGAAATCACCGATTGTACCATGTATATGGGATTTATCAAAGCCACTGTCTACGTAAATATTGTGTTGGCTTATAATGTAGCTACGCGATCTGTGTACCAGTGACTTGGAAAATCGCGTGAAAATAAGATTAAGTCCTGCGAATGCGCATTACCTTAATTGGTGTATAAATATTTTCTCAGGTTGTGCACGCAAGAGAATTCGAGTAGATATGGACGCCTGGCATACGAAAACAAACGTAAATTAGACTCTCGCGAAAACTAGTTTACATAGAAATTCTTCGAGAAAGACAAGTTCGAGTAATGGTACCCAGGCGAAGACCGTAGCGTTTCGCGGAACAATATTCAGAGCTGCAGTGAAAAAAAGTACAATTTCCGGAGCTCTGGTGAAAAGTATAGCTCACCTCGCAGAGCTTCCACGAAGAGTAGCAATTATCGCTGGAAAGTCAAGTAAAAACTTAGCCGTTAATCATTTTACTGATGAGCGGAGATGGAGAACCGTTGGTGATGCGTTACAGTTTTCATGAATGTCGATTGCGCCAATGTGTCGTTGTACGATTGAACAATCGTGAGCAGAAGCAACATATGGGAGCGTGAAATTCGTTAATCATAAAAATGGAAAACAAAGATCTTTTATTTCATTCGATTGATTATTTTGTAAGTGGCGTGATACAGTTTTATCAAGAGTATGATATGAACATTTCTTGTAAAAACTCCTTCATACTTTAAAGTTTTTTGTTCCGTCAGAGGTCCACGAGCTGCTCTCGTTTTCATCAAAACTCCGAGTTATTGCAATAGCTTCGAAAAGACGCCGTGAGCTGTGCTTCTCCATTTCTAGAGGAGGGGGGTGTGCGGATCATGCGAATAACATTTGCTCGAGCCAATGCACCGATTTCGCTCCCTGGCTTTAGGCGAAAAACATGGCACGCTGCTGTTGATACTTTTATCGTATGATGCGCGACCTGCATTGCGTCTACGCCCCTCGATCTTTATCGGCGAGTGTTAATTTTCTACATTCACGCCTCACCAGATGACTATACTGGCATTACTAGGTGTACCGTATACGTGAGCGCATAATGTACTTTGCAGCTGCGCTGTGACTGCTCCTAGCTGATACTGCTATTATAATAATGCATATGTTGCACTCGGGGGCTTTATCTCGCGAACAGCAGGTAATAAAGTGCGTGAAGATACACATGTTAAAGCCCATGAGAGTTTACAGTTCTCGTGCGGTTTTAAGCGCTATACAGGCGATTACGTTTATATCGGTGTAGGTTTTCGTTTTTCGCGTATATTCATACATGATCGGTACACGCGTATTGTGATGCAGGTATTTCGCGATATCGTTGAAAATTTGAAATCAAGCATATTAAATGAGGTTGTAATAATATTTTTATACGAGGTCAAACTTTCCTGAAATCGAGAGGAAAATGCTATATTTTTCCTCAACAAATTGGTTTGCTCATGAACAATTTTAGGAGTGCTTCGGAGCTCTGCGTTGAAAGAAAACGTACGATCTGATTGTCATAATGTACAATCAATGTAAGCCGGAGGGATTAGAGTACATTCCATTGGACGATTTACGAACTACCTCGGACGCAAGGTGGATTGCACTTTGATGACAAAAAACTACATACCTACGCATAGAAGCGCATGGAAGAGAAGAAGGAGACACAGAGACTTCACGAAAAAAAAAGAAACAAATAAGTAAAGGGGCAAAGGAAAAAGAAGGATAAGTAAGTATTTACGACGAATGAAAGTTTTCTCTCCCCAGTAGTGGATCGTTTCGCAGTCGGGCGCGATCCTAATATCGGCACCACCATCCGATGGAAAAAAAAAACAGGCAACACTCAGGAATCCCACGAGCGGAAATTTGTCCAGGCTCGGTTGTGAGAATTTGCAAGGGTGAACAGAAGGTAGTCTGGTAAGTACAGTGTAGGCATCGAAGTAAGACGCGCCATCACCGTGGTATTGCACGCATGCAACGCGAGGAACGCGGCGTGCAACAACAAATGTAAAACAGTACAAGCAGGGGTCAATTTACAAAAACTGAGATTTTTCGAGGCGTAAACTAAGACTTTGGAAGTTCAACGTTTCGAATGGTTTTGTTATTTTTCGTATGGTGCATAAGGTCCAAACAACCTTTTGGAACCATCAGTAGTATTTATCAAATTTTTTTGCGTTCTCAAGCACAAGAGAAGGCGTCCGACACTTTACACGTGTATATATTGCAACGTCAAATTATAGGTACCTTAAAAAATTGAAAATGAGATTTGTCGCATATATAGGTAATGCCTCTTGGCCTGTTTCTTGCATCATACGGCCATGCAAAAAATTATTTCGACTCAATCTTCAAAATACTTGGAAAAAATTAGCTTACACCTGTTAAAAAAGTTCTGATTCGAAAGATGATCAAATCTACCGATGGCTGTTTGAGCGAAGTATGGACATTATATGTAAATGTACGTCGTACATTTTTTTTTGTTATAATGTAGTTTATTACCTCACATGAGTTATACATTTACACTTACTTTATTATTATTCTGGTGTTACATTCATATACTCGCTAAACACTCATAACATACGTTGATACAGTAGTTTTCAATACATTATATAATAACAATTGCATTTTCCTCGCAGATACAATAAACCGCGTAGTTGCAATTAATATTGCTCCCATTTTGCGTGCTTTGTTATACTATCGCTTTTTTGAGGTACAAGTGGGGTTTTTAATCGGTGGTTTGTTTTTTCGGAATCATGGATTATCATCCAGAGTCAGAGCGCACACGAGTGAACTGACCGGGATTCGAACCAACGATCCCTCGAGCTGTGTTGTTTCGGTAGCCAGCACGCTAACCACTGAGCCAACGACGAGCTCATAATATACTTAATGTAGGCTTGCACAATAGCTTCGATGTTTGACGAAGATCACTGCTCAAAGAGCCCGTGTATATACACACACATAATATACTAGTTGTTACTTTCGTGCCTCTGTGTCACTTTTATTGAGCTTATTAGATCTGATATTTCAAGCGAGCGCGAGTAATTGCCTGCGTTTTTTCACTCGCGACGTATGCATAAATACCTTTACGTCCCTGTCACTTGAAGAAAAAGAAAAAAAAAAAAAAAAGTGAAAGCTCGGCTAATTTCCCATCGCTCGACTAATTACCCTGGCATTTTATATATGCATACCTATAAGCACACGTATAACATCACAAGCATACGCAACGCGCATCCGAGCTATATATAGCCAAGATTTACAACCTCCGTGGTGTGAGCTGGACTGGCCCCTTACAAAATCGCTTTGATCAATCTACCTATGGTTTCCGATCGATTCCCCGCTCGTCGAGCGGAAAAGTCAAACCTCTAGCTGTGGGCACAGGCATCGTAAGTATTTTAGAAAGCAACCACAACGAGATATGTGCGGGAAAAGGCAGTCAGCAGCTCGAACGGGTACTTGTACAGGTATATTCCTTGATTAAATGCTCACGATACCACACGGGTACGCGTGCGTGCATGTATTTTTAAATAAAAAAATAAGTATACGGGGTTCCAACTCCTTTCGGTCAAGCTACTGTGTTGGTTTTGATATTCGTTTAATATGCTAGAAACAACCTTTGAATGAACTTTCGTGGCGCTGTGATTCTGCGGTGACATGACACATCCGATCCAGACCGGCACTTTCGTTGAAAAAATTATTACTGATGTGGTTCAGTACGAGAAGTAACATTATCAAATATCAAAAAGCCTATATAGCTTAACAGTTGTCCAGGAATTTCATCACTCAGTCTCTTATGCGAAAAAGTCATCGCAAAGCCGTTGTTAATTGTTACTACCACAACTTTACTTGTTGCTCCGTGAATTTTTTACAGAGTTTTATGAAAAAAGAATACGTTGAAGTTCGTTACGATTGAAACCGTTTGGCCAAGGATTATGGAGCCTGTAGCTTCATCGTTTTGAAGTTATGGTAATTCAAAGTTGTATATCATAATGTTATTTGTATGACTGTGCAGCAGTTCAGTTTAACACGAAAGCCGATATTAATTTGTGAATTTTATATTACTCCTTAGTTGCTTTGTTAATTTTGATAAGTGTACGTCAAAACGGAAACTAATTCCACTTTGAGTTAAGAATGATTTTAATAAACCTATTACAAGCCAAAAATATATTTTTGAGTAACGATATTCTTACTCATGCGAGTACCAAGTATACCAAGCATCATTGCTATTTCTCTTCTATATGTTCGACTTGACGACGTCTCGACGTCTCGACACCGATTTTCCAGTTTTAGGCTAAACACGCGCTCTATATGGATGATTCTACCGTAGTGGCTCACTTCGTTTCCAAAGCTTATGCTTCTACAAGAAATTAAAATTGGATGTTCCAATTGCGTGAAGTTATGTTAAAAGTGTATCCAAAAGTTATGTTAAATCGTGTGTACAACAATTTTTGTCACTTCCGTCGACCCCTAGATTCGCCACTCCGTTATTCATACAGTTAGAAAAATTTTTTTTTTTTGTATTATTAATTGACGCAAAATTTTTTGTGATCGGAAAATCGTTTTTTTTAAGTCCAAGAGCCGCAATAGTAGTCCAAAGGTCTAAATGTCACTTCCGTACCCTTCATTGGTAAAAGTGTCTCTTATTCTAGTTTTCGTGAATCGAAACTTCACGAAACTTTTTTCCAGTATTTTTGGGATAAAACATGAGACGTGTATTTTATTCGGCGTTTGGTCTAATTGACTTTTTTTCGCGGGATACATCGATAAATGTCAATTCCACTTCCGACAGTAGTAGCGAAAGAGTACACTATTTGAGGTGGTCCAAAACAGGCTCAAGTGACTGCTAAACTGAAGCTCTTTCGATAAAAAAAAAAAAGATTGTTGAATTTGATGCCACGAATCAAAAGTTGTACGGATTTTTTTTTTAAATCACGAATTTCTGGCAAAAATCTACGAAATATCATTATTAGAGATTTTTATCGTTCCTCTTTAAACAGCTATAACTTTTGAACGGAGACACTAAATAGAGCAAAAAGTTTTTCAATCGATAGAGTTTCTAGTCCTAGCTCTTATTTCATTCGAGTTAGAACACTTTAACTATACAAGCAGCTTAGCTACACGCATCAGGAGCAGATGTGTTTTTTTCGAAAATTGACTAAAATTGACTTATAGAAAATACCATACACCTTTTGACCCAAAACTTTGTAGTAGAGTCGCTTTGGATATTTGTTGTGGGTGGTAAGTATTTGAGGTAGAACTACTATGAAAAATAATTTTATTAACCAACTTTTTTTAAAACGATTTCTTAAGACATTTCGAGCCACTTTCGGCAGAATCACCCATGTACTACTCTGCTAGAGTACATCAATGCGTGAGATGAACTCTGACTATAACTCGGGCTATTGATAGTCACCGATTCCACAAGCGTCGGAATTTATAGGCAGGGGTGGAGGAGGATTATTTTACCGATTTCAACGGATTCTAGTATTTCTTTGTTGGCACATATGTAGGTGAACATAGAGTACATAGGATGAAACGATTCGGACGTCGAGATCGTCCCCTCGAACAAGTGAATGTTTTGTGCAATGGCATATTGTACTCACGCGCTTGTGTATCTGCCTGTCTGTCTTCTTGTTTTCTTTTATCATCATCTCCGAGCATTGCTTGTATTATCTACCAACTACTGGCGTTTTTTTGGACTCTGGAAATAAGGGACGAAAAGAAAGCTTCGCGCCCCATTGTTCCTCATCTTTCCATTTTTTTTTTTTTTTTTTTTTTTTTGGTATCTTTTGTTTCCACCTACGCGCGAAAGGTGTATGTAAGCAGCTGTTGGTGCGAGCGTGATAAATTGGCCGATTAGCATGAAAAATCGTCATTTACTCTCGAACCGAGCCCTCGTTATGTTTATCCGTCTTCTCAATTCTTCGCGGGTGTGTATATTTTCAATTCTCAACACGGACCCTGGGCAATTTCAAAGTCAATTTCAGCACCGAGGAGTGAGTTTTTGTTTTTCACGACTAACAATTAGGACTGGTGCTATTAAAAAGCAATATTCGGTTCTATTTATCATTCCACTGATGACATTTATGATTTATGAAACTACTGCAGTTAACTGGTAGCTCTCGTGTCTTAGAATGAAAATCACGAGGACTCACCTTTGAAACGCTTGTTCATTTTACCTCAAATAAATATATTTGAGTGTATAATTTTGTTTGTTCAGTACGGGTGGGAGATTATTTTTAAAATGTTTGTGTAAAAATGCTAGTTTTAAACAGTTTGGAGAAATATTTGTGTAACATAATATAAGTATATGATAAAATTATATATCTAAAATGATACTTTATTTCAAATTGAGCATTTTGAGACAACCCGTATACTTGAAAAAAAAAATTCTTGAGATCATGCGTTTATCCAAGTTATTTCTAGATTAGAAGGTTCTTAAATGAATTTTCAAGACAATACACTTTTAAAACAGTTTTTGAGATGATTAAAAAAAAATTGCCTACGATACATTGTTCCATTCGACTATTAGTATACAAGATCACTATATAAACAAAACAATGATGAAAATTATTATATTATACGTGTCAAAGATACAGAGCGCAGGCCCACAAGATTCAACACTATATGGAGTGTAATACAGGTTTTTACCCACAACTCGGCCGATTACTCCCCTTCTGACGCCTATGTAATAATATGTAGGTTACAAACAAATAAGTGCTTACACGCAAGCAGGTTTAGTAATGTATGAGTATACATGCTCGAGCCGGTACCTCGACAATGGCCTTTGTGTTTCGTACGGCAGCACCCCACCCACGCACGAAATTTGCTTCATATGTTTATATATACATACACACACGTACATTACGCCTTCCGAGCATGGATAGAAGCTAACCTGCATTTCGCAGCTCAAGCTGATGGAGATACAAGATCATCTCTCCGTGCATGAAGAAGATGTGGTATACATGTATACGTGACCAAGTATACCTTATTACGTTGAAGTCTCAAAAAAATCTGCAGTTAAAGAGTACCGGTAACTCGTACATGTGGATCGTCTTTAACTCGTGCTGGGATGGCATTTTTGTTTCTGGAAATCAAAGATGGCCTAACAAATATAAAAAATTGTAAGCATCATTAGCTCAAGTTTTTTTGATGATTTCGGGTTCCGTAGTAAACGGTCATAAAAAAAAAACTTGGAATAAACTCTCATTTAAGTAAAATATTGTTCCAGTCGAATGTCACGGGCAAATTGAGTTGAAAAGTATTAAATTTTGGCTATCAAAAATCAATTACCATTTTTTTGCTGGACAAGTGTTGTGCAATAATAGGTCAGTATACTAAAATATTAGTCTCTTATTTTTTTAACGAAAAGCAAAAAAAAATATATTTATGCTATTATCATACTATCTTTATGTCGTCGCGTAAATTTCAAACAGCTTGTAAATGACAGGTTCAGGTTCAAGTTGGAGCCATACGTAGCAGTATGCACCCTTGCTTATACCTACGCATACCGACCACCCGCCGTGGGTAAGATTGTCCCGAACGAAGCGTGATATAAAATTTACCGATGTTTTATTGTAACAGTAGTGTACAGGTGTCTTCATACACGGCTTGCACAATAGCAAAAAGCCCATATAGGTATAACATGTACATGCATAATATTGTGGGATTTGTGTTTTTGGCTGATCTCCCTTTTTTTTCTTCCTTAAATAAGAAATGGTTCTCTACGGGTCCTAGTTCGTATGGGCCACCAAAACATACCTGCACTATTTTAAGTATGTGCCACGCAAACAAAGGCGGCTCTTTTCTGTTTTTCAGCCACAGTTGATAAAATACACCTAGTGGGGGTTAGAGCTTAGTCCTGGCCGAGATCTGGAATAATTAGAAGAAGCTGGAACTTTGAACTGCGCGCAGAGGCGGGGCAAGGAATGAATGCACATCGGTTGGAAGGGACCGTTGAGCCAGTGATTATCCAGGGGCTCTGGATTCTAGAGATCGCCAGGCAGACAGTCGCCCACGCAGGCGCCGCTCTTTTAACTGTACGTTGGTCGTTTGACAAAAAACTGGAGTTTTCCATGCCCCAGTCGATTCAATCGCCATTTGAAAAATGGTTTAAGTAATAGTTAATATTTTTCTGATAACGATTGCTACTATTTTTTAAACAGATAAAGTGGCTGAATTGGCGTTACGGGCTTGTATACCTTTTTTGACAGTGTGTAAGACGCGAAATTCGGTTTCGTATTTTCTTTTCCCGCCATTGTATCTCAAATAAATCCAATTTATCCGTAATAAATGTCTTCGTCAATGCACACTCCAATGACGTAAAGTCAGTCTCCCAAAAATAAAAACTCAGAGCTAGTACCAATTTTGAGAGTGTTGGAATATTAAATTTTTGTAAGCTTTTGTTACGTCGTAGGTTGGTACCCGTAGTTAACTAACAGAGTGGCTGATTTCATCGTGTTCTTTACTAAAATTGAACCCACGTTCTGTTAGTTAAGTAGGGATACCAACCTACGATCTATCGTAAGCTTGAGAAATTTTTCATTTCCAAATACCCTCAATTATAGTATATGGGTCATTTCACGAAAACCGGCATATTTAGAAGGCTGAAATGGACAAAGAGTTAGAAGGAATTAAAAATGTTTCTAGTATTTGTTTTTAATTGCTTGTGCATGACAAAATAAATTAAAACTTTGCATACCCTGCTTGAACTGCTTTGAAAATAATATTCTAATAGCAATATAATGCGTACCGTTTGGGATTCTGAGTGTAAATGGAGCGTCACTGGGACAAGATCATCGATATAACGATGTATGTTCAATGAATAGAGGAAAAGTGCACATACCCACAGTAGGTCAGTACACTACATATTATGGGGTTGACTCAATGTGAAGATACGTATCCTCATGTGATGCGGGTCTCTGCGTTTCGAGCTCCTAACTCACAACTTTTCCCGTCACTTTCTTCCCCATCGCCTTCGCTCGAATTTAACGAGGCTAAATTGTTTAATTATTAGGTTGAACTAGACACTCGCACTCGTGACGTAATAGACCACACGCGCGCACTCACACGCGTGTATATATACACGAGCTAGCTCTGAGCGTAAAAACAACACTCTCGAAGATCAAACATATGGGTATATAGCACTAGGGCATCGTCTATCGACAGACCGATAAAAGGAAGACTTTTGAAGAAAAGAATACAGTAATGAACTACTTAGATAAGCCAACGCAGCTTGATGGTAGTCTCCCGTACGATGATTGACCTCAATTGTAGATGAATTCCGAAAATCTTCTCGATGATGTACAACACAGACTTATTAGGTGTGGTCATTAAAAAGACGCGACACGAAGGGTCTTGTTACTTGTCTCTCACGTGTTAAAGCCATATATTACCTAGTTTGAACCTTATAATTTTTCAGGTCACGTTCAGTCATACTTGTATAGATACCAACATTGTGGACTAAAGTAAACGCGAGGACTGAACGTAGCGAAGCTAACATAAAAATCATTAAGGAAGAAATGGCGTTTACTGGCGCAACCTTCCATCTAAACGACACATATTATAAATATTATAAAATGATTTAATTAACGTTATTTAACGATTACATTATAGTT
This sequence comes from Copidosoma floridanum, assembly GCF_000648655.2. The sequence continues at coordinate 785,777 of NW_019379553.1, forward strand.
TAATTAACATGAATTTTCTGTTACGTAAGACGTATCAATGTTTTTGTTAGAGATATATGTGTACCATATTTTTGAGGATTTTCTTCGATTTACATATTGAAACAATAAATGACAACATCATTTCCCGGTGAGTAGAATTCGTGAGTCAAGTTGCAAAGAAATAATGACTAGGCTCCGTTATACAATAGTTATGGTAACATTGTTACCGCAACAGAAGCATATAACCAGTATGTTGGTAATACTATCATAGTATTACCAAAAAAGGTGCAAAAATGTTCCTTCGTTTCCTCAAAGCTGTTAATGAATGTTTATGTGATCTTCGTATTAATCCACCATCTAAAAATACAAACGCGCCTTCATGTCGCTACTCTTCGTGACTTTCTTGGCCCGTTCTTCGTAAAATATGGCCTCAAAGTGATTCTTTGTCACTGAATACGATTTGTAGAGTAGCAACGAGCGAGACAAATGTTTCCAATAGACTATGACTACGTGTGATTGAAAATCTGTCGATAAGTTGGGCTCCCAGATTGGTATAAGATTTTGCATTTACATAAATACCAAGCAATATATAATGAAATACTTGAAAACATCATATATGTCGTGAGAGTCCTGTAGGAGAAACTTAGTTCAACTCTAGGTGTAAGTAACACCTGATATGGCCACAATTTACATGCAAAATTCAGGCAAAAGGAGTCCAGAAGTAATTCTTGGTTCCAAAAAGCAGCACACATTTTAAAAGTTTTTACAATGTTCTTACAACATTATTCTAATATTTTTACTACGTTTTTAAGTAGTACAGCAACCTTTTTTCAAGGTTTTTATGACGTTGCGCTATTAGAGTCTATTGGGACGACATTCCACATAGAATCGCATAATGTCAACGAAGTACTCACTCGCATGGACAGCAGCCGTAGATCACGCAACCTATTGCAATAACATGAGATGCGGAAAAAGCCAGCAACTTACGGGAGGAAAAACATATACAGGCTTGAGCTCCTGCGGTAAAGGTCCGCATGCACGCGTGCTGGTGATTTGTCAATGCCTCGTGTGCATTAAACTGTGTCGTTTTATACGCATAATGCTGCATTTGCATCCGTTGATGCATCTTGCCGAACTCCCACGCATTGCAATTGGACGTCGGGACTCGACGTGGAGGGTGAAGGGAAAAAATCTAGACATGTATTAGTATGGAATAAAAACGGAGTCAAAGCCGGTGCAGTACTTGTGCGGAAACGAGGCCCGTGAATCAGTCGAATTCGAAAAACGTCAAATATACTGTCAGTGACAGAATTATTCCCTTTTCTCTACAAGTGAGTTATGCCATGCCCACATTTTACTCGGATTCAACTTTCGTGCGCTGACTCGTGCGATAAGATATTATATATCTGAATGCTTGCTCTTGACTAGGAGCGTCGCATCACCTTTTTGTAAGAACTTGGCGAGAGATTTATTACTTCACGCAATCTGGATGATAAGTGTTTTGGGGTTATATATTTGTCAGTATGCGAAGTGCACACCTGTGAATGAGCTGAACTCGATAAGTATAAAATCTCGCATTAGACCTGATGCTCAAAATATCATCAGGTTCATCATAATAAGAGAACATCATTCCTTTTTTAGTCTCGACAACTATTTGAATAGATAAGTTCCAGAAGAAATAAAAATACTTACCAATAAAGAAAAGAGTAAAGGGAAACAGATTTTTTAAAGATATCGTGTCTGCTCTCCTTTATCCTAATTAATTGACAGGATTAATGAAAAAATATTTCTACAAGCAGTATACACATTTAATATGGCATTAGGTATACATCATTGATCGTTGACAATATAAATTAAAAATATTGTGTCATTTGAGAAGGCTGTCATTTTTATCAAAATAATTTTCAAGATTCGATTATTTTTGCTCCCTTATACAGGGAACTTTGAACTCAAAAAAAAAATTAAGCTCTCCAATTTATATTTCTCACAGTATTTCATATAAAAATACCCAATTACAAAAAAATTCTCTACGTGCGTGAGTATGGGGTAAACAGTCATATCTCCAAACCCCTTACATCGGACTGATTTAAATTTCAACTGAGTTAGATGCTTTTAGACCTTCAGAGATAATAAGTATAGCTGGACACGTATTATTACCAGGACACCGTTTATAATATATAAATGTAAGCCTTAACTTTCTTTCTGTTCATGTATAAGTAAATAACGCCCAATGTACCATGAAACCTACGAACCAAGGCCGATTCAAGATATTGTTGAAAACAATAAATAAAATAATAGCTTGTAGATTATTCGTAGCTACTAAAAGTCTTCTAAACACCTTGAAATTATTTGATTCGTCTCATGAAAACTCAAAGCCATTATTTTTGCATGGAGGGTGGTCAGGCGGAGGGCGTATGGGGCGGAGCCCTACTAATAGATGTATATAGTTAAGTACACATCACCTGAATTCTTTAGAGCCACGTGCAGAGGTAAGTGAGCGTTTGATGATTCGGGGGCCGTATAACATTATGCAATCTGTAATGTACGGATAAAAAAGTATGTCTATCAATATAAGTACAGTCATGTGTGATGTATAATCCAAATGCGCCGCGCGGTTGGAGGGGAGAAGAGAAAGCAAGCCGGGGATTATAAATAAATACAGGCTTATACCGAACCCCTGGCGAAAGAGGCTGATGAAAAGGCAAGGTGGTCTCGGTAGTAGGTAGTCGGTCAAATTCGGGTGAGAGAGACAAGGCCACGCATGCACGCACATCGGGGACCAGCTCGAAAATTCGGCCGAGAAAAACACCCTATAGGTATGCGTGCATCATGTTGCAGTTTTAGGCTGTGCTGGCCTGAGTAGGTATTATTTCTTTCAGAGACCCCGGACCCGCTCGGCTACTGGCCAGCTGCCCTCCTACAAATATATAACCATACGTCTGGGTAAATAATGGCGTGCTGTTGTTTGGACGTGTATTGTGCAGTAATCGGCAGGTACACTATGGCTCATATCATTTTTCGGCTTACTGTTTCAATCTTTCTCTCAAACACATATTAGTACGTCCGCGGAAATTTTTTAAATTTATTTTCTCCGGTTCCCCTGCAAAAAATTTTTACGAAAGAACATAGAATATGGACTTAAACGTTACACGAATCTATAACAATTATTAAAAAACCAAGCGGTAATTTTGTGGTGAAATTTTTTTTTAACAAAATTTGAAAGCAAAAATGATGCTCCCATGATTTAAGGTCTTAAAACAGGCTTTAAAAAAAAAAAAAAAAAAAAAAATGTATACATTTGGTAACAAAAGTGCTGTACTTTTATTATTTTTTAAAAACAAATTATGTTTCGACTGGATGATACCTAGCCTCCAAGATAATGTAAGTATACAATGTACACGTTCGTGTAAACAACTGGTATGGAAACTATGTATGGTAGTGGTGGTGTCATACTGTCATCTACTTTTCAAAGCAGGTAACGGAACGAACATGACACCCCCTAACACTAAAGTGTACGGAAGTTTCCAGACCAGACCTATTTGTACAACCGTGGCCTGCACTAGCCGGAATGACCTCACATACTTATGTTTGTTTTGGCGCATCAAAATATTTTTCAATAATTCTGGTAATAGATAAAAGTGAAAATTTATTGACGAAAATTTTTTTATCATATTTCACGTATACCAAGTCCAAACAATCATTATGTATTATTTCCTATCTGTATCTTGCCATACCCAAAAAAAACTATGGTTTCTGGTGAAAAAAATTGTACTTTTAAGGTTTTAAGTCAAACTTTCGCAAACTTTCTTCCAAAGTTTCTTTTGGTAACTTTTGCTAGATGCAACTTCAGTGCAGGTTTAAAATGACATACTTTATTACCCATATGTTTAAAATATCGTGTTTCAACGATTTTTTGGAGTTTTTTAATTAATATCCGAGTTATTGAGTACTAAAAAATTATTCAACGAGAACCCATCGAGCTAGTAAACCAGTAGCTTTCGTTATTTTGATCGGGGAATCTAGCAGTTGTGAAAATTTTTTTCAAATGCAATACTTACTTAGCAAAAATATTTTTAAACAAAAAAAATTTTTTCGACGTCCGTCCTGAACTTGGAAGCATATGTTTTCTTTTTTTCCGATTTTCCGTTGAAACATTTCACTATTATTCATCGGTCTTTGGCCAGATTCTAAGAAAATTCGACCCCTTCATGACGGCAGCTGTTGCTATTGCTATACATGTCCGCTGCTGGCCAACTCGTTGTAGCCGTACCTCATCGACTTTGTTGTAATAGATCACCTGGACTCTGTTTTCCGGGCTGTGCATACTCTCGCATGGTCTCCAAAATTATAGTCTAGTCCAGGTGATCTGGTTTGCCATAATGAGCCACGACCGAAGGAGAATCGTTTGACTGTGGATGTGTCAAATTTTTTGTTTATCCCACTGACTTCTTTTTTTCATCCATTTAATCTCAGAATTTTCACTCTGAACGTAATTTTACCGATGAATTAAAGTTACTGTTGTTATAGATCTTATTTATCCATTAGATATTAAATTCTTAAGCACTTTGTCTACAGTATAATAATACGTTGACAACGAAAGAAAATTTGTAGAGCAATGCCACCAGGGAAAAGCGCAATCACTTTGATTTTTACTTTATAATAGCATACTATTGATTTGAAAAGTTTTTAATAATTAAAGGTTACATAACATATGTGTGTGTGTTTCATTTGACTGGCTGAGGGAACTTGATATTTTTTAGGAGGGGTAATAATCATATATATATATATA
>NW_019379553.1:790666-801207 GCF_000648655.2 Copidosoma floridanum
TATATATAAACATACATATATTAATTCCTAAATACACACATTGGGCTACACGTGGTTAAACATACCACCTGATGGTTTAAATAACGACTTACATTACATTACATTACACACAATTGTGTATACATAATTACATAACACTTTGTTTAGTAAAGGCAAATTGAGTTCTATTTTATGATGAAAAAAAATTAAAAAATAAAATTTGTTGTTACGAATATGTTAGAATAAGTACAAAACATGTTTTAATGAAACATTACCTTTTAGAAAATTCGTTGAGTGTCCGATAAAATCAACATTATTGTTACACTTACACTGTATCAGTCTTTAAAAAAAAAAAAAAAGTCGTTCACTTTTAAACTTCTTACGAAAAAGAAACCACTTTTTTGCACGAAACTGGAATTTTATTTACAGGAATATCCTGGTGGAGAATTCTAATTTCATCAAGCGAGTAAGTAGTCTGCAATGGAAAGAAAAATTGCCGAAGCAAAAAAAAAAAGAAGCTGCAAAAAAAACAAAGTGATGATTTTGATGGTGAAAAATGGTATAACGAGCAACGCGGGACGGTACGGATCAAGATATGTTTATTATGTACATATGCATAAGGCGCAGATATCTCAGCGAGAGTTGGGTGGTAAAATATACTGTATACATGTATAGAAGGTACAGCAGTATCGGAGGAGTCATCTGCGCGCATACCTGGACCCGCCTGGACCATATAGTCTCATCCTTTCTCTCATTCACCTGGATCACAGACACATACCCATACACACACAGGCAGGCTACTCGTCCTTCCGGTAGGCAGGTTTTGAACAGAGAGAGGGCGGAGGGGGTGCGTTTATAGTGCTTATATATATAGTTACCATCTCACCTACACATACACGCACGCTTTCGTTCATCTCTTTTCCCTTGTCTTCCTCTGCATAATATAATACAGTCTACTCGCCCGCTCCTTCGTTCGGCCCATTCAGTCGAGCGAGACACGATCGAGCCCCGTCTCCTCCGCCTCTTTTTTTTCTTCCTTCTGTCCCGTTTTCTTTTTCTTTTTTCCTCCGCACTCCCCCGACGCGCACATCTCGTTTTCCTCCTCTTTAAAGTGCATACCCACCTATATAGCCAAAAGCAATGCCGCTGCTGATCGCCATTCAACGGCTCAACGGCGAAGAATGAACAGAAAAAACGCGGAGCTGCAGCATTTTACGGCCGTGTCTTTATTCCCGTCTCTCCTTTCCTTCGAATTTTTCACAATAGTTTCCGATGGTTCCGATCTATAGTACTTAGTAGGTACAGTAACCCACTGCAGAGACCAACGCAACTATGGTCCGGTCGGGAAGCCGATGGGCATCGTGTTCATAGAGAGCCTATCCTAGCTACAACTTGGTATTACCGATACTTTTCCCCCAAAAAGCTGTCCTGCACTACCGACGACGTGTATATGGTGTCCAAGAGCAGAGCTACGAGTCGCCATACATGTATAATTATGTGTCTGTATGGGTTGTACCACCGAAGGGCGTAGCTTAATTGTGCTCATGCGCTAAATGATATACGTACGCCATTGGCACCCAACTGGTACACGTCATAGAGATAGATCTGAATAGTTGTTATTCTTTACGAGCTAAGTCTTGATTTCACAGTTTAAACGTCAAGGTATGTAATACAGTTGAAGTGGCCATAAGTGCCATTTTGTAATACAGTTGATGTAAACAGTAGCCATAAGTGCCATTTCCATGGAAGAGTCATGAAAGAACGGAGAGCTTTGAAATGTCAGTTCTGCAACATTATTTTCAATTTTTGAGAAAAATCATTTCACCGTAAAAAAATTGCTGTGATGTATACATTGATGGGTACAAAACCACAGCTAAGGACTTTTTTCAATTATGTAGGTACTTTTACATTGTGATTTAAAACAATTAATGAACTGTTGAATAATGATGTATATCATGTATAAAAAATGTATTACAGTATGCGTATAATATGTGTTGAAATGTAAAAGTTATATGCTATAGCTTAAAAAATTGATTGTTAGTATATCAAAAACATTCAATTCCATAAACTTTTAAAATCATACAATGGCTCAATCATAGTAAAAACTGGAAAAAATCTCTATTATAATTTTGCCCATAACTTATTACTACAGATAAATGTACATCAGACAATGGCACACTAAGTCGGTAGTATAAAGTAAAGAGTTTTGTCAATTGCGCTTATTGAACTGAAACTGTATATGTAGAAAAATCCAATCCTGACATTCCTACACCCGTTTCAGTTTTGTTACAAATATTTGTCATCAATGCGTGTTCTCGCCAAATCCTCATTTGGTATGTTGTTATCTTTTCTCGCGCTATCAACATCTTATCGTCATCGAATCTCATGACACAACTGACGCAATTTTGTAACCAACGTACACACCCGACAAACATCATTCTTTTATTCCAATAACAAAAATCTGCGTTTGACGAATCTACCTTTTATCACAATCTTTGAACCTTCATTAGGAAAAAAATACGTTTCATAGCACGTAATGAATTTTATCGTAGCATTCGCGGTCCAATCTCGCTGTAAGCAACATTAGTTTGACCAATTTCTTATCTGTAGACACACATTTGACTGTATTTTCGCGTCACTCTTATCTTTTCTTATAGTTACAGTTGGTTACTCGCTAGATCTTCTTCATACTTGTAGCAACAGCTATCGTGAATGAATAAGGTCTCCATTGATAAAGAACCGATGTGCCAATGTATCGGCGACACTCGGTGAATGGTGAGCGCTTCAGAAATTTCGAAATCGTCGGACCAAAGACACATGCCAGTTATATGCCTCCAACTGATGGTATAATTTTCAAAACTCGGATAGCAAGCGTTTCCATTGTTTTTCCTTTCTGTGTAGCTGTAAAATTTGTAACTTTCGATCAATTGCGCAAAAATCGAGCCCAACATGTCTCAGTAAACGTTGCTCTTAGACACACAGGAGCAACAAACTCTAAAAAAAAAAAAAAAAGGTATACATGAACTGCACGCGCATAGATGCAAGCTACTATTGAGGAGATTATCAATACTCTCGGAGTGAAAGAAAGAGTCCCCAAGATCATGGCTTTGGAATCGCTATACATGCAGCAGCGCAAGAGGGAAACCAGCACATGCAGCGGCTAGGCGCTTCTTAATGAGCCACCACGAGGTCATTACACCTCGCTGGTGCAATTATACCTACCGTCGGTTCGAACCTGGTATGGTTATGGCGTATCATTATTATTTCTATAACATGGAGAGAGAAATAATAAATATATATATATATATATACACCAAGAGTGCGCGCGTGTAATACATGTATACATACATGCCGGCTAGGAAACTAATGAGGCGGAAGAAAAAAAGAATTTAATGTTTCACCGATACGGCTCAACTCTCTTTGGCTTCCGAGTTGGTGAACCAGCCGTTGCGATGTTGAGACTCGATTGGAAACTTTGCAAGTTCATTGAGACAAAGGAAAGGTATGCCTGGTCTTGGACAATATAATACAATATGTATGACCCTCAACCTGTGGGCCAGTTGCTCGTGTTTTTACGGGAGTTTTCGCACGTTATCCGGACAAAATTTTTTCTCTTAACAAACGATGTACATCTACAGAAATTCTATTCCCATGTATCTTCAAAAGTGATGGAAGAAGCTATTTTGCTTGTATTTCCATTAATCTTTGATGTAGCATAAAAAGCACGTAGCTAAAATTAAAAATAAATAAAAACAGCTTGCGTGGATCTTAACGAGGGATACTTCTTAACGTGTATAGCCACGTACAATTATTTTGAAACGCAACAACTTACAAGTATACGCAATAAGTATGAAGGGACAAGATTATCGATATGTCAGGCGTTTTTTTTCTCCCATGTCGTTTTTTCCGTCGTCAAATTAATACCTTCTTATCGAACCTTTTCATCGGCGCTTCTAACACCTCGACTGATCGCTCTTCCTCGCTATAGTCGTATTTTCTTCGCTTGGACTACCCTCATAAAAGCGAGACTACATTTACGTCATTGCTTCTTATATTTTAAGGTCGAATATTTTTTTATTTATTTGACGGTGGTAAAAATATAAAATATTTGTTACATTTATTGGGTGTGTATACAACGATTCAAACATTTTTCAAGTACAAGGCTTTTTATGAGCAGAATAGCTATACCGGTTTGATTATTATTAAATAAGTGCCCTTATTTATCAAAATGGCTATGCTGTTGCATATGACTGATACATTTGTCACCAGAGCAAATAAGTATCATTACACGTCGTAAAAAATTTAGATGCTATCAAACGTTTTTTCATCATACTGCGCCGAAAGTAAGAACAAGACGAATATCCTTTCATTCTTAACCTCGCTCAGTAGGTGCGTAATATACTATTTATGTACGTGACAAAGAGGTGTATGCTGTAAATTTTTATAACTCTCGCTTTTAACATTTCGGCGCTCGTAGATTGTCAATTATCACTGTTTTGGAAAAAAGTACGATTTTTCCGATTTTTCACCTGTTTTATTTTTACTCAAGACCAGCAACAAATTATTGACTTTTCCGAGAAAAAAGCGTATAGTACAAAAAAGTTATGTACTATCTCACACTAATCTTCAATTTTCTGAGGAAAAACATAAGTGTAATTAGCCAATTTGTAAAGTAATCACGGATAAACTTACTTTTAACCTCTGAACCCTGTAATAAAAGTACTAAGAACGGGTAGACTTATAATAAAACCCCACCCAATAAAAACGTTCACGTTTTTCTACAAAAACCAAATTAACCAAGATTGGTGTCAATCAGGTACCAATGACTCAACTTAGTCTCAAAACACAGTTACGTACATGTGGAGATGATTAAACGTACAATATGTTAGGACCGCGTTTATTGTAGTATTAAAATTTGTTTAACACCAAAAATCGATGACCTAAATGATACTACACTTTTGTTCCGGAAAATCAAGTACAAGGCAAACTTTTCGAGCAGTTGAGCCTAAAAGCAAAGATTTTACTCGATTCCTGGTCAAACGTGCTGAATTTAGTATTTGATGTTTTGTTCAAAGTTATTCGGCTAATCTTATAACTCATACATCCGTTCATTTTCATAGTTACTGCAGTGGGATATCGTTAGAGTAATTTATAAATACCTCTAAGAAGGTTCTTAAACGATTAAAAACTGAACTTTTCAACAGTATAAAGGTCACCGTGTCGTATGAAATTTTTTGCTGAGGCGACAATAACGTAAGTCGCAAGACAAATAATGAAGTAAGTACACAAAACAGCTGTTTCAATCAAGTAAAAAGACCCGAAAAGGTTCTGCACTTGGCTGTAATTAACAGATTTTGATCTCTAATCATCAAAGGATTCTCGCTACCGATGTAGGTGTCTTAAAGATTCATAGAAATACTAAATCTGGGGGTATATACATAGGTTCGCTTTACTACGGCTACAGCAGTTTTATAATTTTTGCAAATTCCAAAGGACACAACTTGACCAAATGTCACAAAAGTTCATTGTATCGAAGTGTCAAGTGACTGACGTCCCGAAAGGCTGCATCAACTATCCATTCCAGCCGAATCGGCAAATAAATCTGTCCCCAAGGGCCGATCGTTCAATCTCACGTACCCCTTGGGTCACGTCTGAGGGAGTATATTCGCGGGTATTGCTTACCTTCGGCCAAGCACAGCAGCGCGAGCCCGACGACGAGCCAACGAATGTCCAGCCTCATGGTTCCTTAAATGTATCTTCAACCAAATGAACTATACTGCGGTCCAGCAACGGACACCACACCACCAATCACCTCACAACTTTAGCAAACAACCGGCACACCGATAGATCGGTTTGTCGAGCGGCACGCACCGAACAAGAACGACAACGACGGCTACAACAAAGAGCAGCCCACAGCGGGAGCACGACTCGTGGCGCGGAGGAGAGCCGGCTTTAGTCAGTGTATTTATATACTAAATATGAGACCAAGGATTGGTAAGACCGAAGAGCACGGAGGATTATCGGGGCGATACGGCGCGTCGAGCCGTAAAGTACAAACTGAGCGCGCCCTAGCCGCCACCACTGTACCGCGCTGGCCTTCCCCGCCGACGCCACCGCTGCTACCAGCCACTGACACCAGTCGTCGCCAGTCGTCGAGGTGAACACGCTGCTCGCGCTGGCGTTGTTGTTATTGCCCGGTCCGACCAACGCGGCGCCTGGGGTACCTATATTTTTTATACGTCTGCGTAAAAAGAAAAATAGAGACCGGTGGAGTTGTCCAATTTACTTCTAAAAAAATTTTCAATAACTGTAATGAAAAAAAAAAATCAATTGAAAAAAAATGCCCATGTAGCTTAAAATATTACAAGAAAATAGTTATTCATTTTCGGTTATTCAGTGACTGAGCTAATCTAAAAAACCGGTTAGAATTATGCAAAAAAACTGAATTTTTGCATCTAAGACACGACTAATAAATTTCTTCCTCGAGCATAAGTATAACCATATTCGTATGAATTTTTAAAATTATCGTTTGGACAATAAAGATCACATTTTAGGTATAAATGAGTGTTAAAACAATGTAGAACACATAAATCTAAAACATAATTTGTAGCTAAGGATCTAATTTTTTCGTGTTGAGGATTCTCTTCAATATTTGTTGAATGATACAAGTCTTTATAAATCAGTACAATAGCCAAAAATCAATGTTTGTATTATTTTAAAATGTTCATTGTTTTCCAAACCATCAGGATTATAATTCGAGTAAAATATCACAACACAAATAATTTGTTTTTCAATGAGATTTAAAACTTTTTCTACTACACAACATCTTTCATAAGAATTTAAAAGATATAGAAAAAAACTGATATTTTTATATTCCTTAATGGTTTTATTAATTTGTGCAAAAACGGTTCTTGAAAAATAAATAAAAATGTACTTTCTTTATATATATTTACAACTTTTTTGTTGACACCAAGTGTGCACATCTTTCACTTTTAAGCAAAATTTAAGAAAGTTTTTTTTTTATATTTACATATTTTCTCGACTGTGTGAAGATGTAAAAAAACGATTTTAGTTTTTTTCAAATTATATTGTCAAAGGATGATAAAATATTTCCCTCCCGTGCAATATCCTTGGTTTTAAACTATCAAGTTCTGATTGGAAAAGAAATTGGAGCTACAAATGTAAAGCACCCCTGTGATGCATTCGTTAAAATTTTTCAAAAAGGAAAAAAACTTTCTTTTGTGTACATAATATAATTTAAAAAAAGTAAAACTCGAATTACACACAACTCAAAAAAGATTAGAAAAACTGTTAAAAATAGTTGCTTGAAAAGTTAGTAAATATTTTTTAAATATAAGTACACCGTTTTCATTATAGGTAAAAATATAGTGTAGGCGGGATAAAAAAAGTACTTCTATTACTTCTCTACTGTCGATAATAAAACTTAACACTTTTTTGACGGCTGATAGCTGCATAGTAGCAGCTAGTCAGTAGGTCTCATAGGCATGTTTTTTGAAAGATAATAGCATTTTCCACAAAGAATGGTGTTCACTTCACAAATTAAAAAAATTGTGTTTGTGTCACCACGTACGTTTCTATTGGTGTACGTTCATGTATGTTGATAAATTGTTATATATCTTGAGAAATGAAGTTGTAAGGTCCAAAAAATAAGTTTGTGTACATGAGGAAATCTACAAAAAATATTGCGTTTTTGTCCCTTATTTTAATAAAAAAAATTTTTTTAGGCACACCCTTATACCGGACTTATTTTACTTGTAATGGCATGTACTATAAAAAAAATTTTGAATACGGTTTCAGTGAGAGTGACACCCTTTTTTCTCGATTTACATGTTAAAATTATAAATGTTTTTACAATATTTATATACATACATACTTTTATTATCGAAATCGTGGAAAAAGGTTGTCACTCTCACTGAAACCCGTATTCAAAATTTTTTCCTTGTAGTACATGACATTAGGTGTAAAATGAGCCCGGTTTTAAGGGTGTGTTAAAAAAAATTTTTTTTCGTTAAAGTGGAGGACAGAATTGTGAGTTTTTATAGATTTTCTATAGTTTCCTTAAATCCAGGAGTTGGTAATAATTTCAATTAGTTGACGATTGCTCACAGCTATTGCTGGGTGTCACTCTTTGACCATTGTTCACCAGACTTGTTCAATTATATTGAGATCCAGTGACTTATAGTTAGGGGGCCAGGTAGGGTCCCGTGACCTTTTGAGTTAGGACGGACCAACTAAAGTTTTTTTAATGTACCTACTGTTGCCTGCTGAACACGATTTTTTATGGTGGAATACTGTCCGAGTGGGCAATTTTTTGTTATTAACAAATTTTATAAACAAGTAAAAAATTTTTACAATTTCAGTAAACATACAATTTACACTGATTTCTTAGAAAATTTCGAACAAAAAATTAATCGGGATGTATATACCTAAACTCCACAGATTTTTAGTAAAAAATTCCTCAAGTTTGAAAAAAGGAAATTTTTGCGATTTTTGACCACATGTTCCCCAGCTGTGGGTGCATATATTACTTGTAACTTTCGTGAGCTTGAATTTTACCTTGAAGCATGTACTTTTAAATAGAAAAAAATTTATAAACGTCAGTTCCTCAACTAGTTGTTTACGGACTGGGACTACATGTTATATGCGCAGATTGTATATAGATATATAGTAGGCTACAAAAATAACGCAACTGCGATNCAGCTGTGGGTGCATTATTTTTAACCTTCGTGAGCTCAAATTTTACCTAAAAGCGTGTACTTTTGAATAAAAAAAGATTTATAAACGTCAGTTGCTTAACAACTGCGGTATTGTTGATCTGCGAATGGTCGTTGTACATCCTAGTTGTCTACGGATTGGGTCTACATGTTATATGCGCAAATTGTATATAGATATTCAGTAGGCTACGAGAATGACAATTCGCAGATCAGCAATACCGCAGTTGTTAAGCAACTGACGTTTATAAATCTTTTTTTATTCAAAAGTACACGCTTTAAGGTAAAATTTGAGCTCACGAAGGTTAAAAATAATGCACCCACAGCTGAGGAACACGTGGTCGAAAATCGCAAAAATATCGTTTTTTCAAACTTGAGGAATTTTTTACTACAGATCTGTGGGGTTTAGGTATATACATCCCAATTGATTTTTTGTTCGAAATTTACTGAAAAATCAGAATAAATTTTTTGTTTACTGAAATTGTACAATTTTTGAATTTGTTTATTAAATTTGTTAATAACAAAAAATTGACCACTCGGACAGTGACCCATCATCGAGAATCGTGTTCAGCAGGCAAAAGTACATAAAAAAAACTTCGGTGGGTCCGTCCTAACTCAAAAGGTCACGGGACCCTACCTGGCCCCCTAACTATTAGATGGGTGAGGAAGTCTCACAAGGTTCAGATGTTGGGTGCACCGCTCGTGAACAACATGGGCCGTGTGCACAGGACTATTGTCCTGGGCAAAGTAAACTTTCTCTTCATTTTGATATCTATCGTTAATACTGGGAAGTACAATACATATTGGTCCAAAAGATGAATGTAGTACTGAGCATTCAGTTTTCTGTTTATAATTACCAGGTCGCCTGGACCATCTTCTGATACCCATCCTCAGGTACTTTGCATGTGTCGATCGCTGTTTGCAATGGGTTATCACATTCTCAGTAGCATAACGTGTATATGGAAGTCTCCAAAGTCCAAGCCTACCTACATTTTTTTAATAATAATCATCATTTTTATAAGAATTTCAAAATTTTAGAAATAAATGTGGAAGATAATTTCGTGCAAATTACCATACTTCAAGGAAGAAAACACTTTTTCATCTAACAAGACAGTCTTTTGCCACTGCTTAACTGTCTTGTTTTGCAATTGCATAGCGTAATTTAGATACAAGTTACATTGAATAAGATTGAAGGCAGGTTTTACTGCAGGTTTCCGAAACCTAAACTCTGTTCTTTTCACCAAAGACTTTCTGATGGTTTCTTAATGGACATCCAGCTCCATTTCTGCGGATAAGTAGCAAACAGCAGTGAATGGATTATCCTGAATGATACCAACGATTTGCTCCAAATTGGCATGAGGCATTTTCCATGGCTGACGATTGAAATGACGCAGATTATGTGCAGGAATGCCTACTTCCCTTTTCACCTCGAAATCGATGCCTCCACTTCCTGACACAATTTTCAGAGCACTCAAAATAATGAAAAATCTGTATGTTTGTTTGCCTTACTCTAATTAAAGCTCTCGTTTGGTCTAGATTGTTATCAGTTGGTCTTAAAACCATTAATTCCATTGGTAAAAAAAGTAAGAATTTGTGTACACTTAAGTAATATGGCACAAAAAAGTATTATTTTTCTTGCAGCTTTGTTTCCAAAAGTTAATATCTTCTCAAAGCATGGTTTCCAGCTTTGATCATTCATATAGAAAACATAAAAACGGGAATGAAAAAAAAAAGATTAAATATGAAAATAAAAAAAGAAATTAAATAAAGGAAATACAAAAAAATGAAAAAAAATGTAATAAAATGTAATAAAATGAAATGTGAAAAAAA
>NW_019379553.1:827278-856842 GCF_000648655.2 Copidosoma floridanum
GCTCCGGGTTGTGTGGGGATTGGCGCTTGTGGTATTTTACTTATTTAATCAATAAATAAAGGGACCAGTAAGCGCTCCGGGTTGTGTGGGGATTGGCGCTTGTGTTATTTAATTTATTTTAAATAAATAAAAGGACCAGTGAGCGCTCCGGGTTGAGTGGAGATTGGCGCTTCTAGTATCTTATTTATTTAATTAATAAATAAAGGGACCAGTAAGCGCTCTGGGTTGTGTGGGGATTGGCGCTTGTCTAATCATTATATTCATTATAAATAAATAAAGGCACCAGTAAGCGTTCTGGGTTGTGTGGGGATTGGCGCTTGTGTTATTTCTCGCATGTTTGCCAGTCACATTTGGGAGCACCGGTGAGAACTTCTGGAATGCCCCCTCCTTCTCTGCCTATTTGCTTCTCCAACACTGTATAGATTGGTATGTTAGTGACAGTAACTTTTATGTTACTGACCGTAATTTTCACTGCGGGAATCCTCTTCACCCAACGCTGGGATATAGAGTTGCATTGAAAGTGCTGCCATCTATGATGCACCTCTTGATTCTTAATACAATGATTTAGATGTATCAACATTAGCTTGTATACCATTGGTCGTATGAATTTCTAGTTTACCGACATGCATTAGAATCACATATCTATTAAGAGCTAAAATTTAGCAAAGTTTTAGCTTTAGTAGTTTTCAATAACCACACCAAATTGTAGCAAAATCGGATTGATAGTTTTTGCAAACCGCAGCTAAATTCAAAAAAAGGTACTTTGGCAAAAGGGCCTAAAAAAAGTTGTTACAACGTTAGATGAAATTTTTTGTGGGATTGTATTCTTGAATACTTAATCTATAATATACCAAAGTATCAAATTTTTTTACAGTGTGAAAGTTGGTTATACCGTTCCCAAGATATCGTTATTTTTAAGAGCACTTGCAGTTTAACCGTACTCGATCGATAACACTGGAGTCGAGCTTGAGAAAGTGGACGTGGTTTATATGCATCGGCGGCTACGGCGGCTCATCGCTCCTCACGCGCCATACCACCGTGCGCAGTAAAAAACCCAGTAGGTTTATGATTTATTAAGCAACTCCCACATANTTATTATTTAACGATTTATTAGTTATGAAGCTGCCAATAAGCGCCCTGGGTCATTTGGTGATTGGCGCTTGTGTTATTATTTAACGATTTATTAGTTATAAAGCTGCCAATAAGCGCCCCGGATCATTTGGTGATTGGCGCCTGTGTTATAGATTAATGGTTTGCTACTAAATATTGAGGCCTGTAAGCGCCCCAGGTCATTGGGTTATAGGCGCTAATGTTATTAATTAGAAATTTTTTAATTTATCGCGTAGCGGTTACTTGTTCAACCAATGAAGCCCTCCCTACAATAACGCAACTCTCTTTTCAAATTTACACCGCTCTTCTGAACCGACACTAGCGCTTCAGACGCCAGCAAAGTAAATCATAATTCTTTGGCTTTTGGCATCCATCCTGTGTTTACCGGGATCGTGTACTGTCATTAGGCAATAATTTTTCTGCGTCGGTCTTACCTGGATTTGGGTATTGGGATCCCAACACGTCACGTTACTTTCGCAATATATATAGCTAAGTCGGGGTCAATTAACATAGGCCTTATGGAGACAAATCTGTTTTTATTTTTTTTACACCTGAAACGATTGTTATACTATAAAAGCTAGTAAATAACATGTTTTTGAGGGAATAACAGTATTGTAACTAATTTTTTTCCTAACCTAATCGTTACATAAAGCTGAAAACCTTACTTTTAAAAATGAGAAACGTGCATTTAACCTGTACATGTACAAATCCCCGCCACTGCTCACATATAGGTGTATAAACATGACTTTTGTACAGGTTAAATGTGCGTTTCTCACTTTCAAAGTGAGGTTTTATGCTTTATGTAACGATTGGGTTTAGAAAAAAATCATAGACAATACTATTATTTCCTCAAAAACATGTTTTTTGCCAGCTTTTACAAAATTATAATCGTTTCAAGCGTAAAAAAAATAAAAACAGAATTGCCCCCCGTAAGGCCTATGTTAATTTACCCCGACTCGACTATATATATCGCGAAAGTCAGGTGTGACATGTTGGGATCACAATTGCAATGTGCCAAGCATATATTTTCTTCTGGTATAAGAGGACCAGCAATCATTTTAGTCTTGTAGATCGAGCTGGAAGTGACAATGGCGGTGGCCATTACCAATAAAGACGACGAGTTCAAAGACTTTTAGTCTTTCTTAGACCACGTGTAAATACTTCAAAAAATGACGAACACTATGTTTACCGCGAAAAATAATAGCGGTAAAGGCGAAAATCCTAAGTGGCAGTACTTGAGTATAACCTTACAATGTGAAAAAAGTGGAATATATAAGCCAAAAGGGAAAGGTATAAAACCAACCTTGTAAGTGTATACAATACTAAAATTTCGCGTTAAGCTGATATTGCATAAAGAGCGTAACGCTTACTTACCACGTAACCATTTAGGCCCGTAAGAATGAGAGAGAAAGAGAGATCAAAAAACGCCAATCTCTACTTTTTTCATACATCTATCACTGGCTCGTATGGTTATGTGATATGTATTAATTGTTAATTACGCTCTCTATAAGACTGCAGCCTTACAGTGTTTATTTACAATAGTCATGCATAACTGCGCATGATTTATCGAACTTACCCATAAAGTTATTATTGGCCGGTTGCAATGTTTGTCTGTATCTGTGGTCCGTTGTTTTCAAAGCATTAGTTTTTTTTACATTTTAGTTTTATAGTCTTGACGCATTTACGCATGAGATCAATACTTGTACTCTGAATTCTGCAAATACTTACAAGGTGATATGCTCAAGCAAATAAAACATTTTACAACAGTACCATAGTTTGCAGATACTAAGCATGTATGCTTTGTCTCTGTACGGTTACTGAATTGCTGCACCATTTTCTCAACTGAAAACATCCTAAGCTTGTTGTTTTGTCAACTCGTCTATTTTGTTTATGGCCTCTGGTATTGAATGAGAGCCTGATAAGAAGTCGTCCACATAAACTTCTTCCTGAAGTATTTGAGCTCCCAAAGGATACTTTTGATGGTATAATAGCTCTAATTCTTGAAGTACTCGAGAGGCTAAGAAGGGCGAACAAACTAGACCGTACGTGACCGTTGTAAGAAGGTATAATTTTACAGGTTCACTAAGGTTTTTACGCCAGAGAATGGCTTGAAACTTTTGATTTGATTCTTGCAGGAGAATTTGTCGAAACATTTTCTCCGCATCAGCGGAAAATACGACTTTGTTACCTAAGCACTCGCTTGCTATACTACATGGATGACGCTTATACTCATGTGATATAGGATGGATATACATTATAGATCCAAAACAGCGTGAGTGACTCTTAACGTATCATTATTAACACTAGCTTTTATAATTGTTTGGCAATTAATAAGTTTTTTTTAGATGTTCTGAAAAAAAAATTCACTTTGTAAAGCACTAATTTTCTCAATGTAGCTGATGATCTACGGTTGTTATAGGATTAAATAATTTTTTGTTGTGCAATATTGGTTTACCAGTAGTCATTTTGCAAACTTAAATTTAACATCTACTTTTTTCTGAAATATCTTTAAAATGGATTTTCTATCATCCAAATGTACTTTTTTAAATTAATGATTTTACTTCACTAACCAATACAAGCAAGCTCCTTGAATTTCACCCTTGGAAGTTTTATTAGGACTTCTTGTTATGATCATATTAATTCGTTCTAGGTATGTATATATTAGTCAGATCAAATTATCTGAAATTACGGTAATTTTTCATTAAATTTAGACTAGCTCGAAAAAAATATGTTGTAGAAAAATGCCAATCGATTGTAATATAATCGAACAAAAAATATTTTTCGCTAAGACTTCAAAAAAATGGCAAAAATGGTAAAACACGGTTTTTAGCATCGGAAATAAACAATGAGCCTTAAAATAAAAAATAAAAAATATAGGAGTATGCGTAGAAAAAAGACGAACAAAACGAGCTCTGATCGATCACAATTGAACCAGCGATTTCCCCGCAAAATGCAAAAAACCTCGTTTTTTGAGTCAATATTAAAAAATTAATGACTCTTTCGCGTAAAAATTAAGAGCTAAAGCTTACGGTGCGATTGAATGTACAGCTCTGCGGTAGCTCAAGTGGTACAGCAACTATCTAGTAAACAGGAGGTTGTGTGTTCGATCCGTACCCGGGGAGGATATTTTACTTATTCTTATTTATTTCTTAAGAAAATTTTCTTGAAGAAGAATTAATGTGGTGTAATATTGTGAGTTGTAAGTAAGTATATTGAATATTGAAAAAAGAGCATGTATGGAGGATATTTTTTAAGTTTAAGTTAGTTTATTGGCTTTGTATTTTCTTACATATGCCAGTATGGAGGATATATAGCAGCGTTGGGTGAAGAGGATTCCCGCAGTCAAAATTACGGTCAGTAACATAAAAGTTACTGTCACTAACATACCAATCTATTCGCTCCGTGCATGACACGCAGCGCAGCCCTCGGTGTCAAAATCGCGCAATACCGTACCCCCGTATGATTAAATCGTAACACTGTCGCTCATAGGAGAAAGTATTATTTATTGAATAAGACGTACATACTGCTATCGCGTAAACATCAGGACCCTAAAAAATGGATATGATTATCTAAACAAGCTTTAAAAGTATAAGTTGCAACATAGTTTTTAATAATGAATCGCTGAAAAAAGCTAAAAAATTAGTAGAGAGTGGGCACGTTGCCTACGTACAGAAATATGTAAATAAAAGAGTCGGTCATCTGATCAATTGCTATGTTGTGAGACAAACATCTGTCAGCTTAAATCCATACAAAGTAGAATTATCTGTAAGTACATTATTGCCTATGCTTGACAAATGTAGGTTATGGTAACATATACATAAATGTGTAATTTATTTATCAGATTAACGAAGATCGCTGTATCTCCGACGTATGGGGTCTACCTGGGAATTTATACAGCACCACCCTCTGCTTATCTTTCTTGTTGCAATTACCAACGCAGCACTGTCTCGTTCGCATTTCGTTACTTTGTAAACGTAAACACTGATTCAGATTATGGGTGTTTTTCGCAATCGTCACAGCTAGCGGCAGCCTAAGTACGTCAACTGCTTGGAGTAGTTGGAGTTCTTGCTTCCACGTATACAACATTACAGATAAGTATGTGTGTTGTGTACTATATGACAGATGATATTTAATAACCCATTATTTAAAATTTCGGGCGATTTAAAGTGCCTAGCAAAATTATTTATCTGTATTATAGACCTGGTTTGGCTAAATAACATTTGTTTTCCGCCTTCGATTTCTCAACTAATTACTTTAAATGAATTGATATCTTTTCTCATGCAAGACAACGCTTACTGTACGATTCATGGGGGTACGGGTTCGCCAACTTTGCTCACCTACAGCGCTGCGGTCGTTTTTTTATCCCCTCCAACCTGATGCACGGAGCAAATACCGAGGACAGGTATCTATGAGGCAGGACCAATACCAATACATACATGTGCAAGAATTGAAATAGTTAATGTATGTATTAGAGAAGGCGTGACCTATATAAAATAATATTTTTAAATAAAATTTTTTCAGTTTTTATGCTATTGTCTGCGGCTAGTGTAAATTACTTTTGATAAATTCTTCAAAAATTGGTAATAAATTTTGTGTATCAAATTGTCTATTCTAATTATGGATATTTCTACTTATGAGTATCATTTCTGATACCTCACGCCTACTCCTTACATTTTCAACATCTAAAATCTGTCCATTACTATATTCAAAATCTATATTGTGTCCTGAATCTTTCACATGGTAATACAATGCAGATCTGTCATCTCTTCTCTTAACATTTCTCATGTGTTTACCAACTTGTGTTTGCAGTGTTCTACTTGATTGACCTATATAGTACCGATGACAATCTAGACAACTAATTTTATACACTATATTTGGTTTGTAACGCGATTCTATTTTGTCTTTACCTAATTGATTATTTGTGTTAATTTTATTAATGTTTTTAAAAATGTTCCGTGAGGTATCAGAAATGATACACATAAGTAGAAATATCCATAACTTGAATAGACAATTTGATACACAAAATTTATTACCAATTTTTCAAGAATTTATCAAAAGTAATTTACACTAGCCGCAGACAAAAGCATGATAACTAAATAAATTTTATTCTAAAATATCATTTCATATAGGTCACGCCTTCTCTAATACATACATTAACCATTTCAACTCTTGCACATGTATGTATTGGTATTGGTCCTGCCTCATAGATACCTGTCCTCGGTATTTGCTCCGTGCATCAGGTTGGAGGGGATAAAAAAACGACCGCAGCGCTGTAGGTGAGCAAAGTTGGCGAACCCGTACCCCCATGAATCGTACAGTAAGCGTTGTCTTGCATGAGAAAAGATATCAATTCATTTAAAGTAATTAGTTGAGAAATCGAAGGCGGAAAACAAATGTTATTTAGCCAAACCAGGTCTATAATACAGATAAATAATTTTGCTAGGCACTTTAAATCGCCCGAAATTTTAAATAATGGGTTATTAAATATCATCTGTCATATAGTACACAACACACATACTTATCTGTAATGTTGTATACGTGGAAGCAAGAACTCCAACTACTCCAAGCAGTTGACGTACTTAGGCTGCCGCTAGCTGTGACGATTGCGAAAAACACCCATAATCTGAATCAGTGTTTACGTTTACAAAGTAACGAAATGCGAACGAGACAGTGCTGCGTTGTTAATTGCAACAAGAAAGAAAAGCAGGGGGTGGTGCTGTATAAATTCCCAAGTAGACCCCTCACGTCGGAGATACAGCGGTCTTCGTTAATCTGATAAATAAATTACACATTTATGTATATGTTACCATAACCTACATTTGTCAAGCATAGGCAATAATGTACTTACAGATAATTCTACTTTGTATGGATTTAAGCTGACAGATGTTTGTCTCACAACATAGCAATTGATCAGATGACCGACTCGTTTATTTACATATTCCTGTACGTAGGCAATGTGCCCACTCTCTACTAATTTTTTAGCTTTTTTCAGCGATTCATTATTAAAAACTATGTTGCAACTTATACTTTTAAAGCCTGTTTGGATAATCATATCCATTTTTTAGGGTCCTGATGTTTACGCGATAGCAGTATGTACGTCTTATTCAATAAATAATACTTTCTCCTATGAGCGACAGTGTTACGATTTAATCATACGGGGGTACGGTATTGCGCGATTTTGACACCGAGGGCTGCGCTGCGTGTCATGCACGGAGCGAATAGATTGGTATGTTAGTGACAGTAACTTTTATGTTACTGACCGTAATTTTGACTGCGGGAATCCTCTTCACCCAACGCTGCTATATATCCTCCATACTGGCATATGTAAGAAAATACAAAGCCAATAAACTAACTTAAACTTAAAAAATATCCTCCATACATGCTCTTTTTTCAATATTCAATATACTTACTTACAACTCACAATATTACACCACATTAATTCTTCTTCAAGAAAATTTTCTTAAGAAATAAATAAGAATAAGTAAAATATCCTCCCCGGGTACGGATCGAACACACAACCTCCTGTTTACTAGATAGTTGCTGTACCACTTGAGCTACCGCAGAGCTGTACATTCAATCGCACCGTAAGCTTTAGCTCTTAATTTTTACGCGAAAGAGTCATTAATTTTTTAATATTGACTCAAAAAACGAGGTTTTTTGCATTTTGCGGGGAAATCGCTGGTTCAATTGTGATCGATCAGAGCTCGTTTTGTTCGTCTTTTTTCTACGCATACTCCTATATTTTTTATTTTTTATTTTAAGGCTCATTGTTTATTTCCGATGCTAAAAACCGTGTTTTACCATTTTTGCCATTTTTTTGAAGTCTTAGCGAAAAATATTTTTTGTTCGATTATATTACAATCGATTGGCATTTTTCTACAACATATTTTTTTCGAGCTAGTCTAAATTTAATGAAAAATTACCGTAATTTCAGATAATTTGATCTGACTAATATATACATACCTAGAACGAATTAATATGATCATAACAAGAAGTCCTAATAAAACTTCCAAGGGTGAAATTCAAGGAGCTTGCTTGTATTGGTTAGTGAAGTAAAATCATTAATTTAAAAAAGTACATTTGGATGATAGAAAATCCATTTTAAAGATATTTCAGAAAAAAGTAGATGTTAAATTTAAGTTTGCAAAATGACTACTGGTAAACCAATATTGCACAACAAAAAATTATTTAATCCTATAACAACCGTAGATCATCAGCTACATTGAGAAAATTAGTGCTTTACAAAGTGAATTTTTTTTTCAGAACATCTAAAAAAAACTTATTAATTGCCAAACAATTATAAAAGCTAGTGTTAATAATGATACGTTAAGAGTCACTCACGCTGTTTTGGATCTATAATGTATATCCATCCTATATCACATGAGTATAAGCGTCATCCATGTAGTATAGCAAGCGAGTGCTTAGGTAACAAAGTCGTATTTTCCGCTGATGCGGAGAAAATGTTTCGACAAATTCTCCTGCAAGAATCAAATCAAAAGTTTCAAGCCATTCTCTGGCGTAAAAACCTTAGTGAACCTGTAAAATCATACCTTCTTACAACGGTCACGTACGGTCTAGTTTGTTCGCCCTTCTTAGCCTCTCGAGTACTTCAAGAATTAGAGCTATTATACCATCAAAAGTATCCTTTGGGAGCTCAAATACTTCAGGAAGAAGTTTATGTGGACGACTTCTTATCAGGCTCTCATTCAATACCAGAGGCCATAAACAAAATAGACGAGTTGACAAAACAACAAGCTTAGGATGTTTTCAGTTGAGAAAATGGTCTTAGCGCAAAATATTTTTTGTTCGATTATATTACAATCAATTGGCATAGTTTAATTCTCTACAACATATTTCTTCGAGCTAGTCCGAATTTCCATTGCCGAAAACTTAATTCGATCCCACTATATAGTAACCTCTTATCTCTAGTAAATCTCAAAATATTTATCTCTCAACAGTGTGTATAGAATCATATTGGTATCAGTAACCGTACAGAGACAAAGCATACATGCTTAGTATCTGCAAACTATGGTACTGTTGTAAAATGTTTTATTTGCTTGAGCATATCACCTTGTAAGTATTTGCAGAATTCAGAGTACAAGTATTTATCTCATGCGTAAATGCGTCAAGACTATAAAACTAAAATGTAAAAAAAACTAATGAGTTGACAAAACAACAAGCTTAGGATGTTTTCAGTTGAGAAAATGGTGCAGCAATTCAGCCCAAATTCTCGAAAACATATCCCCCACACGTCGCTCTATTACGGCCTTGGATTTATCAGAATCTAGTGAATCTACTTTAGTGTTAGATATTAAATGGAAGCCCTGCTCTGATGAATTTTACTTCCAAACGGACAATATTAAGGGCAATATAGCTTGGACTAAGCGCTCTGTTTTAGCCCAAATTGCCCGACTTTTCGATCCGCTAGGTTGGATTTCCCCTGCAATTATTAAGCCAAAAATAATGATGCTGGAAGTTTGGTTACTAAAGACTTCTTGGGACGGTAAGTTGCCTCCTGAGTTGTGCAAGGAATGGCACGACTGGATAAGTGAAGCGGCGTCTTTTAGCCAAGACAAGATCCCTCGTTGGAATAATTTTCAACCAAAGTCAAATTCTATGGAAATAAACGGTTATGCTGACGCTTCAAAGCGTGCATATGCTGATTTAATATACACACGTGTCGTTACACCAAATGGTGTTTTTGTGACCCTTGAAGTGGCAAAAACGAAAGTAGCGCCTATCAAGACTATAAGTATTCCTCGTCTTGAGTTTTGTGTGCTGCTCATCTCCTTGCTAAACTTGTGAATCATTATTTATCTACAATAGGTCTAAGTGAGGTAGAAATTCATCTCTGAACAGATTCTAAAAACGTCCTACATTGGATTAATGCCGTACCCTCTCGTTGGCCAACCTTTGTCGCTAATCGATGCTCCGACATCATGACTCTTGTTCCCTTCAGTCAAAAATTATTAGCTATTATTTTAACTATAAATTATAGCTGTATTTACAGCTATAATCAGCTACAATAATAGCTATAATTGACTACAAAGTAGCTATAATAATGTACAAATAACAACTATAAAAAGTAGCTGTTCACTGCTATAAATTTCTAGCAAATTTTAATTAACAGAATTTATTCAATAATTTTTTTTTTTGTAAGGTATATCAACTATATAAGATGATATTATCCGTATAATAATACTAAAAGTGGGGGTTCAAGTATTTTTGAACAATAAACGAAAAAAATTTTAACAGTAACATTTTTTTGTTTCTTCGTTGTTTGTTTCTTAGCCAGGCTTGTTAATGCGCAGGCTTTATTCTTGCTACTAAATGTTATTTAACTGATCTAATAGTTCATCATTATCATCAAATGACTTTGCACGGCGGCGTGCAAGTTACGCTTTTTTCGATTCGTAAAGTGTACTGGATAGTATGTGGACGTCAAGTCGTCAAAGCCATTCTTAATAAATGCATTAAATGCAAAAGGTATGCTAGTTGGGTACAAAAACAGCTCATGAGCGACTTGCCTCAATTCCGTGTAGTTTCTGTACCTTCGTTCACTATAACAGGCGTTGTTAATGCCGGTCCTTTTCCGATTCGGTTAGCTAAAGTTTGAGGCCGCAGAACTCAGAAGGGGTACACAGCGGTATTCGTGTGCATGTCAACCAAGGCAGTTCACCTTGAAATAGTAAAGGACTGTTCTTCTTCGGCTTTTCTCGCCGCTTTCCATCGTTTTTCAAGTTGTCGCGGCCAATGTACTGACCTCTATAGCGATCAAGGCACTAACTTCGTAGGTGCTGCCTCTGAACTTAGAGAAGTTCTAGTTCGAATGCTATCATCAGACAAACAATTTCAAAATTTAGGTACCAACTGGCTCTTTAACCCCGCGCCTTCCGCTCCCCATTTTGGAGTGTTGTGGGAAGCTGCGGTGAAATCGATTAAATATCACATCAAAAGAGTCATTGGCGAGTAGGTCCTGACATTCATAGAGTTCTCTACCCTTCTTTGTCGTATCAAGGCATGTCTAAATTCTAGACCTTTGTTAGCTCTCTCAGATGATCCTCAGGATTTTCTCCCCTTGACTCCTGCTCACTTCATAAACGCAAAACCAGCTTATTTAATTCCTGAGCCTCCTGTTGATCAGAAGGAGCTCACGCCACTTAGGCGCTGGAAGCTGATCTCTTTCTCTCTACAAAGCTTTTGGAAACGCTGGGCTTCCGAATATTTGAGTTCTTTACAAGCCCACCAGAAGTGGTATACAGAGGAAAGGTCGATCCCTATAAATACTATAAATAATTTAGTTTTAATCAAAAAGAAGAACTGCCCACCTGGTCATTGCCCTTTAGCTAGAGTGGTTGAGATTTTTAAGGGTTCTGATAGTCTTGTAAGAGTACGTAGCAAAGTTACGTACTGGTGACTGGTGTTCTTACCAGGTCGGTAGTACAGTAAAGTACAGCGGTAAAGTGTAAGGATGTAAATGCACTTAAATATGCTGTGTTTTCACAGTCGCAATCCATGTTTTTATTTGTTCCAATCTTGTAGTACACGTAACAACACCAAACAAAATTTATTACGGTACACTCGCATAATACACACTCAAATCGCACTGATTCATTTGGTCAATTCTCTCTTAATAAACTTTTTTTTAATTTATTAAAAAAATTAAAAATGCATTCCATGCATTCTGGCGATCTTAGCGAGGGACAATTTCTCTCACTCGACGGCGCCACCTGACATAGGCGCATAGCGAATACCTGAATACCTCGTATGTATATACTGGTTGCGAGACCAGGTGCGAGAGAGAGTCCGAGTTCCGGTACATCCTGTCTCTCGGTGAGTCCCATAAGTTAGAGCAGCTAACCAGCAGTAGGCCAGTAGTTCAAGCGCACGCAATTTTAACTTTTGCATTGTGTAACGCTCTAAAAGTGTGCGCCCGCGCAGTCTGCCTTTTGGAATACCCTCTACATTTTCTCATTCTATGACTGTGAGCCAGGTGGATCCATAGACATGTAAAAAATAGACTGCTCATTCTTATGTACGGCGCTGAAGCACAAGTAGAAAGACACACAACATCGAACGTGTATACCTGTTTCTCACGCACATTGCCAACGGTGAGGATCAGTAAATGAAGGCGAGAGAGACAGATATACACGTTCAATGTTGCGTCTCTTTCTACTTGTGCTTCAGCGCCGTACATGAGAACGAGCAGTCTATTTCTTATATTTCTATGATGAAGAGTAGAAAGTGGACTACTGACCAATGTTTACTGTTGAATTTACTGTTTGTGCCTTAACCAAACCTGGATAGAATAATACTAAAATGGAATAAGCAACCTTATTTACCATTGTTTATACTACTAAATTTTATGCAAACAAAATGCCAAAAACTTGTTTTATGTGTGGTGTTGAATACGATGGCTCTAAAAAGCGAGCATTTCATGTGTAAGTAAACATTATTAGAATGAATTGTGCATAAAAATACTTTTTCGTCATAAGCATTAATTTTGCAGTTTCCCTAAAGACCCAGAAAGAAAGAAAGAGTGGCTTTCAATCGTAGGCAAGGAATCTTGTTACAAAGGAGCTGTCATATGTGGTGATCACTTTTCTGAAAGCGATTATCATGATACAGATGGGTATACTACCCGCCGACGTCTACTTTCAACAGCTGTGCCTAAACGGGTAATACATGATGTGTCTGTAAGTGATCCTTCAAATCGTAATGACTTATCATCAAAACAAACATTCGAGCAAGAAGATTCAAGTACTACAGGAAGTAGTATCAGCAATGATATAACAAGTTCCTCTGAAAGTCTTGAAAAAGATCCAAGCACGAGTGACGATGATTTTTCTTGTGATGAAGTTCTTTCATCACCTTCAGATGAAAGGTAAATATTTAAGATAATAGACTATTTTTTAAATTCCTCAATCAATGATGAGAAATTTGACAAACTTGTTCCACTCCAAAAGCAAAAAAAATCTGCACAAAACTACTTGCTACTTTCTCTTCCATCAGTGATAAACAAATAACTATATTATATATACTATTATAGCAATTGATAATTAAAAAAAATATTCTTTAATAATGAATTTTGATAACTTGACATGTGACAACCTTTTTTTATAGATCAAGTGATGCAGAATCAATAAAAAAATTCTCTAGAAAAAAGAAATCCGCAGCATCAAGTAATTATCAGTCTCCAGTAAAAAGGTTAAATGTTTTATTTAAAAAAATTATACAAAGACTGTTAACACTTAAGAATAATATTTTTATCCATTGCAAAAATTTACAGACAGAAGAAGTACACCCGTCCTGTATCTGACGATGACAAGATTTTTGTCAATATCTCAAATACTGAAAAAGAATGTTTTACGCGCCAAAATTTCAATTCTGATCATGATTGGCACAAATTTTTGAAGCATGTAGCTCATCAAAATGAAGAAAGTAAAATATTTAGACAGAAATGTTCAAGATTGAAAAAAAAAGTAAATAGTTATAGTACTTTAGTAGAGAAACTCAGGAGTAAAAATCTTCTAGCAGGTTTTGCAATCGACAATATTAATGTAAAACTAACTTATTATAACCCATGTTAACTCTAATTTGAATGATCAAACTGTACATATGGGAATGAAACCGTTGTTTTTTATATTCAATAAAGTTAGATTGTAACAATCAGTTTTTTTTACTTTTAAAAGTTTTTGAATTATTGCAAATTTTGAAGAGAATCACTAAAACAACACTAAATTTAACAACTGTGTTTTCTGAATATTTATAGTACCAAGAAATCCTGAAAGTTCGTTCTGGGCAAATCTGAAACTACAATATCGTCACTGAAAACCGAAACAGAATATTTTTATAGAAATCTCTGCCTTTTATATTAAAAAACCTTTTAATTAAAATTATTAATTTCAAAGAAAAAGTTGAAACTATGTATAGTAATCTTACAGAACACATTTTTCAAGATAGTTTGTAAGTATAGATGTCGTGTAGACATCTTGTTTATTTCAAATATAAGGAATTTAACCTCTCAAATTTCTTAAAAATGTCTTTCAGATGGATATTAGAAGTCTACAAAACATGTATCTACTAAAAAGCTTGAGAAAATGTATTAACTTTGAATTCTTACTCTCCAGAAACATATAACTATATGTCAGAGAAGAATATTAAAATAATCTTTCTCATTATTCTAGTCTCAAACGTTGGATGAGTTTTGATTTGAAGCCAGACATCTCGGAAGAAACGTTAGTGAAAATTTCAAAAATAGTTGAACAAAGAAAAACATTTAGTTTCAATCTGATTTGAGATGAAAAGTGTATACACAAGCATGTAGATGAGAATCAACAAGCCTACGTAAAACGTCTTGTGACCTTACGCAATATATACATAGCCCAAGTCGAGCATTGCCAAAGACGGTACCCACAACGCACGAAAATTTAAAATTGTAATATTAATAACACAAGCGCCTATCACCTGGTAACCCGGGGCGCTTATTGCGAATCTATCAAATAAATAATTATTAATAATTAACCCAAGCGCCTATCACCTGATAACCCGGGGCGCTTATTGCGAATCTAGCAAATAAATAATTATCAATAAATAAGTAAAGCACCTATTTTCTGATGACCCAGGACACTTATTGGCCACACTATTGCATAATGAAAAGTTAATTGATAACATATGTAAACAATTCGAAATTTCGATTGGTTGTCTAGTACGACAAATATCTTTTTAATTGGTGCTCTTGTAAGTGATTGATAACACAGGTCTGCAAAAAAAATGGTTTGAGTTGTTATGAGAAAGTGAAGGGTCATTTCCGAAGTAATTTTTTGTGTAGAATCAGAATCTGAAATCCAAATTGCTCTATCAAGTCAGGATTTTGAGATATCCTAACCTAAAAGTACCAAAATCGCGATTTTTGGCTATATTTGAGGTTATGTAGCATCGCAATATTTTTTCTTCTCAAAAATCGACCAATGACACTGTAAAGTAGAAGTCGTGTTCTTTAAAATGCCGTTGAGTTTACTCAAATAGCTTATTTCTGCATTGAGATATTCCATTGACGAATCCTGAACTTAGAAATAACCGTCCAAAACTGTCCAGTAAATTTGTGGATTTTTGGGGTTAGGATTTATGTGGGGTTTGTGCGTTTGTATATTTGGGGTAAAATTTAGGTAAAAGAAATTATGCGAAAGGACAAACGTTACAATATGAGGAAAATCAAAAGATACAATACTTTTAGATCGATTTTGGTGACTTTCACCCCCTTTGCACCCCCCCCCCCCTTTAAGGTGCTCATGGGTGGTTCTTACTGTTGTAAGTTTGTGTGAAATTTTTTCTCACATTACTAAAACCTATTTAGATAAAACTATACAGAAATATGTAGAAAGTCAAGAGTTACAATACTTTTAGATCGTTTTGATGGTTTTGGGTGCTGAAACGTAATGCTTATTAATTTTTGGTTTTAAAGAACCTATTGATGAAAAAAAATTAATAAAAATGTAGGATCTAGAAAATCAACATGAGTATCCAATTTCAACATTAAAAACCACAGAATCATGTACATTTCTAGAGTAACGAAAAACATGAAACTCAAAAACTTCAAAATGGAATATCTCAATGCAGAAATAAGCTATTTGAGTAAACTGAACGGCATTTCAAAGAACAAGACTTCTACTTTACAGTATCGTTGGTCGATTTTTGAGAAGAAAGAATATTGCGATGCTACATAATCTCAAATATAGCCAAAAATCGCGATTTTGGCACTTTTAGGTTAGGATATCTCAAAATCCTGACGTGATAAAGCGATTCGGATGCCGGATTCTGATTCTACACATAAAATTACTTCGGAAATGACCCTTCACTTTCTCATAACAAAACCATGTTGACCTGTGTAATTTATTATTTAATAGTGGCCAGTAAGCGCCCCGGGTCATTGAGTGATATACCCTTGCGTTATTTATATTACAATTTTTAATTTTTGCGCGTTGTGGGTACCAATGCCCCTTTAGAGCTCGGGCACATGGAACCGCGTAAAGCCTATCGCGTATCGCGTAAAATTATAGGATCAGGGAAATTTAGGTAAAGTATGCTTTACGCGAAAATAAAGTATGCAACTTGTAAATACAGTCAGCAGCTAATGTTAACAACAACAATTACAGTATCATTTGTATAATTAATCGAATTTCTGACATGGATGAAAAATAAATCGTAAAAACTTTGGGCAAATTGTGGAAAGTCTGTACGACCTATGCAATGACCCAATATCGCAAAGAAAAAGTGAGAAGTGTAATGATTAAGCTGTATGAAATGTATTAACGGCTTTCAAATAAAAAGAAGTATATACTTGAAAACTTTTTTTTTTACATGTGCACAGGTTAGAATTCACTTGCGTTGAGAACTTCGAAAGCTTTTTTTGTTGAGAAGACAGCAGATTGGTCAACTCCCCTCTACTTCACACTTACGTGGTACGCGAGACTTTTACGCCTTTTCTATGTGACCACAAAGCGGCTTACACCTGACCTTCCTTTTACTTTTACGCGATACGCTTTACGCTTTACGCGGTTCCATGTGCCCGAGCCCTTACTGCTGTCTGATCGGCGGAGCATTCTCTCTAGATCGTATAGCTATATATGCGATCTAGGGAAAAAGTTCTGATGTTGAATCTGATGCTAACACAACGTTGAATCTGATGCTAACACAACGCTGATAGCGACGAAAAAGTGAAACTTGCCCGATCGGAAATCGTACCGTGGCTGTAACGGGGGCCTAGCTATAGGCTTCCGTTACAACCACGGTACGATTTTCGATCGGGTGGTCACCAAAATGTACAGATGACAGACCACAGCTAAGAGGGAAAACTTGCAGGTCAGAACAATTTTAGGGTTACTTGACAAATAAATGTATGCACACGTTGATGGCATCCATCGTCTGCATGCTTCGGCACCCGAGTTGCACTAAATTCTCACCATGGACGCTTAGATCGTTTCGGATATTCCCTTCAACGCCTGCACCCAGCGAATGTTGCAAAATAACAGTAATTCTTATTTTGGTTAGATCAGGCTGACCAACGGTCAATAAACCCTCAGTTCATCATTTTATGGATGCAAAGGGTATTTCTATTTTAGAATAATGATATTTAATGAAGGAATTAGTTATAATTTAGAAGTTAAAAATTTTTTTAAAACGTTTTTTACGCGCATAATAAAAATATCAGAAGCTGATTCATTGGGAATTAAAATTTTTGTATGAATTGGTCATTCAGTTGTATTTAAACAACTTATTTTAATACACATCGGTATACCTCATAAGTTTAACACTTTTGACACTTGGTTCAGACAAATTCCACCTGAAAAAAGGAGAACGAAATTGTATGTGTAATTACTTTGGAAATTACATGTGGTGTTACAGCACAGTGAACTGTGCGAACGACTTGCATCCAGCAAAAAAAAAAAAAAATACCAAAAATTGCAGAATCGTTTGCAGGTTTTGCAATTGCCATGCAAAAAATTGTCAGAGTATTATTTTTTTGTAAAAAAAATAAAATGTAGTACGTCCTGCGAGAATCTAATAAAACTATTATTTCGCCTCAACGGTAGAGTTTCTACTATTAAAATTATCACCAGTCGTTTGCAATTTAATTTCCAGTGCATGTGAGGATCGCAAAATAGTCGAATTAGTTATATTTATTGAATAAATAATTATATTTATATACGAGAGTAAGTCGAGTCATCTTACTCCCACCCCAGGCCAGGGCGCATGCGCACTACACTCGAAATGACGAAATACCAGCGATGGGATATAGTTCCGGCCAGATTTGGGAATTCTCTAGGACCCAACCTCTCTGACGTGGGAAATCACTAGATCAAAAAAAAATAGTACCGAAGGTGACGCGCGAGATTCAAATAAGGTCCAATAACACAAGCATCCATCACCTGATGACCCAGTGTGCTTACTACTCGATGATAGTCTACTCGATGGGGCTTTTTATAACCACTCTTTACTATATTTGGTTGCGGGTGGCTTCAATTTTACCTCGACACCACCTAGCAGATCCTACTAAACTAAATTTAGCAAAACTGTGAGCTTATTTATCGCTATTGTTATTAACTTTTTCAAGAAAAAAACTAAAAAACTATGCGAAAACCATCTAGGAATCATGAAAAATCAGTACGCAAAATTTCAGCAAAATCGGTTCAGTAGTTTTCGCGGTTAGCGATTACAACGGTTTTAGCGACTTTGCATTATATATTAGTAAGATGGCTATACATAATGGGTTTTGGATTGGTATGACATATGTAATTTCATCTGAAAAACCACGTTAAATTACAAATTGAACAAAAGAAAAAAATGTTGTCGTCTAGAAGTAACGGCATAATAACATAATGCGTTATTTATTGTTGACAGTAAGTGTTACCATTCATATCATAACTACAAAAGGGGGTTCAGATGATACTGCTTAAATATAAAGAAATGGGATTTTTCAATTTTTTTTATTCATGAAATAGTACTTGAAGTTATCGTCCGGATGGTAAAACGATTGATTACGGTATTAATTCTGCAGTTATTTATACATAAAAAAGTTTTTTTTTTTTTTTTTCAATTTTTGTCCTATGTGTTTTTCCACGTGGAATTACTCATATCTAGAACTCCTGATGTAAAAGCTTCATGTATTGCCTCATAGCTTTCCTGAAGTAATTATGGATTAGAGAATATAGAATATATACTCTTCTGGCAATATATTTTATATTCTCTGATAATTACATATAGAATTCCGTTATCTCGCTTCCGTTAGTCGCTGCACAGCGAAAGTTTTGAGAAGCAGACCCGTGCACGTTTTACGCGATTTTTTCGCACTCTTGCGTTAGACGTGCGTAAAAAATGCTCGGGTTTGATTTTTAAAACTGACGATGTACACTCAGTGGAACTCTGATCTGTCTCGGACCCTATTTCAGAACTATGGTGTGAAGTACTGTTCAATAATAGGGTCCGGGACAGAACACAGTTCCACTGACTATACTACTGGAGCCTTTTTTCAAAACGGGTTTTATTATTCAGTAATAATAAAAAACTAAATTAAACACTTAAATACAGGAAAAAGCCTATGCGACACAAAACCTGTTTTATTGGTTAAAATTTTTTTGAAAATTGTAATGCATAATTGAATGTATCTCATTGAGCATGAGTCTCTTTGGAAGACATTTATGTTTGTTAACTCAAAAGCTGTAGTCTCATTGAAAAACGTGGACATAAATTGTTATCGAATAAAATCACGTTTTGTAGACTAGGTGTCAAATTTCGTTGTAAAAAAAAATCGAAACAAAAAATGGAGAACATGTCTGTCCCGATCAAAAGCTTGCCGGAAAAAAACGAAAAAATGACTTGAAAAACTAAATGGTATTACTCTCCCGTTAATTAACATGATAGAGCTGTATAAAAATTGACGATTGTATTTGTGTTTATATTATTCAATCAAAGTCAGAAGTTAAATTTTCTGACCAACGATGTACACTCAGTGGAACTCTGATCTGTCCTCGACCCTATTTCGGAACCATGGCGTGAAGTACTGTTCAATAATAGGGTCCGGGACAGATCAGAGTTCCACTGAGAGTGTACAATAGATAACCTATTCGTCATGAGACGCGCAGGAGAGGTTTTAGTTCCAGATATTGCCGCACGATGCTTTTCTACATTGTAGAATGGCGCAAAATTTTCGCGGTTCTTATTGAACTCGTAAAATGGTAGAGGTTTTAGTTTCAACTTTAGCTAATTCATTTAAACTTCGGCTCTAGTAGTCGCGTCTCATGACGAATAAAATTTCGATTATTATTGTAGATAAGATAATACACGATCTTCTTACAGAGATGTTACAGTAGAGAACATAATGGAGATATGATAGGGAATATATTCCAATGCAACCTCTGTACCTAATGTTAATAAATATGATCTTGACGTAGAAAAAATTAGTTTTTTTTTAGTTGATGGCATTATTCTGAGATATAATAAAATTGGAATATTATTTTTTCTGGATTTTAAAACCTTATCTTTGTCTTTGAATTTTATTGACCTTGAATAACTTATTTGTGACTTTGGCTGATCGTATTGTATACGTATTCTGGGGAGTGAAAAAGTCAAAGCATTTTCATTTCTTCTTTTAAGGTCCTGACGGCACGGCACTTACGCATTACGCTTGAGAACTAGAGAAACAGTATTGTTAGTTTTCTTTACTCCCTGGGGAACTCTCAAATAACATGATCAGCATACTCATGAGTTAAAAGATTCACAGAGGTACCGCAAACAAGGGTCATGAGTGTCATTACCACTTGCTGGCATGCTTTGCAATCCGCTAAGTAGACCAGAATTCAAATCCGAGTACTTGTAATGATGGGAATCAGCGCAAAAGGCTCGCATACTTGGAGAAAAAGAAGAGGAATTAGGGGAAAAAAAAGTGATGAGGTGGTAGACGTGGTGATTAGGAAATTGTTAGAACCCTGCAATGGGAATACATTAAATTCAATACAATACAATACATACACATCCATATTACTAAATTTCTCATATTTTACACATTTTTTAAAAAGTTATAAAAATTATGTTATGTAATTACAAGGGTTTTTTGAACCTTAGCGTTATAATAATATGACTAAAAAAACTATATTGTTTATTTCAAAATATCAAGTTATTTTTACCTATTAAAATTAGGAAAACAAAGTATAACATATAGTTTTTGACTAATAAGCGTAACAAGAGTCAGCAGCTTTAGCATTTATGTTTTTCAATATAGTCTTTAAGGTACCTTTTGAGCCCATGTCAAAACTTCGAGGAAATTGCGTTCCTTCTGGCCTTTCGTACAACTTATGCATTATTTGCTCCCATTTAACTGGAGAAACAATTTGGCGACTTAAATACTTTTTGTTAAGTTTTTCATTATTAGTATAAGTTGAGGCAGAGAAATTAGAATAGACATATGCACTTGGCTCTCCCAATGGGGTGTCCATTAAGGCCTTGGTAAATGGTTTTAAAGCACCTTCCATCAAAGGGGTGTGAAACGCACCAGTTACTGGTAACCTTTTTAAATGACGTAAGCCAAGACCACGGCAATTTTTTTCAATGTATTGCAAGGCTTCACTGCAACCTCCAAAAACTTTTCCTTGTGTGTACATGTAGACTGCCACTCTAAATGGTATGAGAAAGATGAAACCCATTACATCATTTAATTTGAAAAGAAACGGAGCCTAATAAAATAATTGCTGCAGCTATAACTGATCTTCAAAAAAAGAAATAAGAATATTGTTGTAAAAAAAAAATTTTGCTGTAATACAACACAAGTAATTTTTTATGTTCAAAAGGAGAAATTTATCTAGTTTGGTTATTAATATAATTACATTACCGTTGTATTTATATTGTAATGTACAAAAAAATAGAAGTGTTCTCCACTAATGTACTCTTGAAAACAATGTGCTATTAATTTCTTGAAGAACATTTGTAGCTCTTAGAGACTTTGATATGTTGTGACGTTAATAAAATAATTAAAAAAAACATATCAGTAAAAAATGAAAAAAAATAAATAAACAAAACTGAATAAGTACTGGCAAATAGGATGTGCTGCCCCAATGTCCATTGCCCACTTCTGAGCCTGCTGACAGATGCTTCCAACTTTTGCAGTTGGTGTGCAGTAACATGACAGCATTCCCTGGGAAGTGATTTCAGAGGCAGCCTGCATGGAGGCGGCTCGGACGCCTACAAGTCGGATGCCTTCTTCGTAAGGCATGGCTCCAGTGAATATAAGAGCAGTAAGCTCTCCAACGCTGTAGCCAGCTACTGCTACACAGGATTCAACGGCTCGGGGCCGTTCCTCCTGTAACTTTTCGAGAGCCGCGAGGGAACTGACAACGGTTGCCGGCTGGTTGAATTCTGTTCGATCGAGCACGTTCTGTGGGCCCCTCATACTGATTTTAAGAAGGTCGTAACCTAAGATATCACTTGCTATCTGATAGAGCTCCTTAACACGAGGGAATCGAAGATACGGTTTGACATCACCCACTTTGATGGTACCCTGTCCAGGAAACAAAATAATTGACCTCTCCGACGACTCGACCTTGCGCTTTGAGCAGCCTGCCAAAGGATCTGTCATCGCACTTGCAGGGTAGGGCGTTGTGGCCCATTCAGCATTCCCAATTTCAGAAAAGCTTGCAGCATCATCAAGCAGCTTAGAAACCTCTGGCTGATCTTTAGTTTCCACATCTTTGTAAATAAAGTCACTGCTGCTTATTGGTAATGATGATGATGATGATGATGACAGTCCCCGCGAACGTACACCCCGTACTACCCCTGAAAATGATGGCTTAAATATTGCCCACACATGTGGCGAATATTGCCACATCTTATTATTTGCAAATCTGGATAGGACTAAATGATGCTGTATTAGTAGTTATAAATATTTCTTGATTAAAGTCCCGCCAGCTAACCATACGGCAAACACGCTACGAATTTCCTTAGAATTGTTTGAAGTCACTATTATCCAGTAAACTAACGTTCAATAATCTAACCGACATCCATGCTTGTTTACAAAACTTGAAGAAGTGTGTTCAATGCGTTCAATGTACATATGGCTAAGGGTGTTGACACTGTACATTGTGGACTACAGTCAGGCTGTTCTGCTACAAACACGAACGCTGCAGTCGCTGCTGTTCTGAGCGCAGGGTTGTTGACAAAAGTTGCTTTTTAAAATTAGAAGTTTTAAAAGTTTTAGTTAGCTTCCACTGACAGCCCTGTCTGGGCGTCGGCAGTCCTTGTAAGTTTCGAGATATATGGTATGATTTTTAGATCGAAAAATTAATAAAAGCACGAGAAAATTGTTATCGCTAGTTTTTTGTATTTGTAACAAATTGTACTCCTTTCAAACACCTACACAGTTCAGCAACGGCCTCCCAAAAAAAGGTAAATGTGGCCTAAACAGGTTTCTTGCGCCTACACAAAAAAAAACTAAAAATCGTACAAAAAAATGAAATTTAAAAAAGAAGTAAAAAAAAATTTTGGATAGGGATAAGCCACGCTCCAGTCGGTTCAGCCGTTTTCTCTCAAGTCGCAAAAAAATGTCGTTTTTGGCCATTTTTGCAAATTTAATAACTCCCCGAGTGGAAACTGTAATACTGTCAAACCTTGCCGATCTTTGGCAAACTCTGCCAAACTCTGGCAAACGTTGCCAAACTCCGGCGATTCGGACTTTTAGCAGAGTTAGGCAGAGTTTGGCAGATTTCAGCTAAGTTTGGCAAAGTTAGGCAAAGTTTAACAAACATATGTTAGTCAAGGTTTGGCAAAGTTATGCAAGATTTGGAAAATTTAGGCAAGATTTGGCAAAATTCGGCATAGTTTGGTAAAGTTAAGCAGAATTAAACAAAGTTATGACTGTTCTAGACTAAAGTTTAATAGTTAAATTTATAATTCATGCACACGCGCAGGAGTGAACACACACTATCTTCTATCAATGTATTAAACTTATAGTAAAACATACACCCAATTATGAAACATTTTTTTTATATAGCATGTACGATCGCATACATAAAAGTAAATATATTTGATTTTTATAGGGTTCTTGGTATATTGGGCTATTAGTAAATATGTAATGAATACATTACTATCATATTATCTTCAAACTTTAATATACCGGTTACAGTATATATAGTGCACCTTAATTTAATGTTAGTAATACATAAATATCTTCTACTATCTTATCAAATTGCGATGGTATACAAGATCTCTCATTAAAATAGAAGGTTCTATGACATTTAAGGACGTTCGGTAGTGTTAGCGGGGGGAAACATTTGCGCGGTGAGGGAAAACCAGCGATGAATGAAGATTTGGCAACGTCGTACGGGTCTTAAATGTGTGAGTGTTCATGTACACGCATCAGGTGTCTCTGCACACTCTACACTGTCTGCTCGTCTGCTGCGTGCTGCGTCGGTTACGACAGCGTTCGTGTATCAATGTTTTTGTGATAAAGCTGTAAGTATTTGTTACTGATTTATTATAAAAGTGTAGTGAAAATGAATAAATGAGTAATTAGAAAGACTTGTAACAATTGTATTTCTATTTGTAGATTTCATTCGTAAGAATGCCCAAAGCCAAACAGTATAATTGTTAACAGTAAATTAACCGCTACATATCTTTCATGGGATGATATTTCAACGAACGTGTTTTCCGTAAAAGATGTTCTTGCGAAAATTCAAAGAATTTCTGATGAAAAAATGTATTCGCCAACTTTTTCCCCCATGTCGTCTATCATTCCCAAAACAGTGATTAAAAATCTAAGTCAAAATAAAGTAGATTTTAATATTATTGTTGATAAATTTATGGAAGGTAATGATGGTTTAAGATCGTTTCTAATAAATGGGCAAAGCCCTTTAATCAAAAGAGCTACCAGTGTAAATAAAATACTTGAATTTTTAAATGACTTGACAAGTCTCATACAGCATGGGATGTCAGATAAGTAGGATGATTTCTAAGATGAGTGATTCAAACTATGAGCATGTGATTTTGTAATGTGCAAAAAAATTGTATCTTAAGAAGAAATAATAAATTTGAAATTAAAAAAANAAAGTTTGGCAAAGTTAGGTAAAGTTTAACAAACATATGTTAGTCAAGGTTTGGCAAAGTTAGGCAAGATTCGGAAAATTTAGGCAAGATTTGGCAATTTTCGGTATAGTTTGGTAAAGTTGAGCAGAATTAAACAAAGTTATGACAGTTCTAGACTGAAGTTTAATAGCTAAATTTGTAATTTATCCACACGTGCAGGAGTGAATACACACTATCTTCTATCAATGTATTAAACCTGTAGTAAAACATATACCCAATGTTAATTAAACATTTTTATATAGCATATACGGTCACATACATAAAAATAAATATTTGATTTTTATAGGGTTCTTGGTATATTGGGCTATTGCTAAATATATAATGAATACATTACAATCATATTATCTTTAAACTTTAATATACCGGTTACAGTATATGCTTAGCGCACCTTAATTTAATGTTAGTAATACATATCTTCTACTATCTTATCAAATTGCGATAGTATACAAAATCTTAATAACATAGATGGTTCTATGACATTTAAGTGCGTTTTCTTATGTTTATCGACATAATTTTAATGAGAAACATGCGTGTGTCCTGCGTTTAAAAAAAATTATTAGATTTTGTAAGCTTTTTAATAAAAACAATAACTTTTTAAAAACTTTCATAATCAATTTTGCGTACGTTCGTTATAATACCGCAATCGTTAGTTGTAGTTTCAACAATAAAATAATTTTTTTTCTGCTATCTTAAATATTTATTGGTTGTATATCTTTAGTTAGAATAAATAATTCTAGAATATTTTGTACATTTATGAATACTATTAACGTTTATTATTTTTTTAAGCAATTTTTTTCTGTCTCAGAAAGAGTATAAGAAATATCTAATAACTATCATTAATATTCTATTTCTAGTGCTAAAAAAAAGTTGGTAAGTAATTACCTCAAATACAAATAAAGAAGATTAACTTTTTTATTTACTTATAAAAAATATGTGCTAGTCCCATTTGGTGCGATGCTGTTCTGTGTGAAAGTGTATGAACGTAGATATTTATTTATGTATGGAGTACATGTATTATATTTTGGATTTTTTTATATGTACACTTACAGAACCGCCATCTAACACATTTATTGGCTCCATGCAAACATCGTGCTGCCCTTATTTCATTTCCCTAACCCATGTTAAATCTTATGGAAGCAAATAGTACCCGTGGCAGGCACCAGCGACACTATACCCTAGTTTTCATAAAATTTCGTGTTAAAGTGACAGCCAGCGCCAGCCCTCCCCTCCAACTCCATGAAGGGAGTCAATACGAGGTAATAAATAAATAAATAAATAAAAATTGAAAAAATATAGTAGATTTGTTCGATTAACAGGTTCCAAGCGCTCGGAGCGATCGGAGTGCTCTGAACTCTAGCCTGGAAACGTGTTCTTGCTCCGAGCGCTCCAACTGCCCCAAGTGACCCAAAAAATCCGTAGTAGTGCCCGGTTTACTTTTCGTCTAGTGTAAGTATAAATTATCTACAGACAAGAGGTTAAGATAATTCATAGCTGGCTCTCTTACGGTTTTTTTGGGTTGCCTGATTATGAGCATGTGTGGAGCAGTTGGAGTGCTCGGAACGATCGGAGCAAAAACGCGTGTTCGGACTAGAGCTCAAAGCACTCTGAGCGCTCCGAACCTCTTAATCAAAAAAATCTAGTGGTTATAATTTTATTTCTAATATTATTAATTTTCATTTTTCTTAACTCAGCCTGACTTACCTTGCAGCTTAATCTGACTGACCTTGCGTCATAAAGTTGCTTAGCTTCGCCGAAATGTGCCTTAAATTTCTAATTACTGCCAATATTTGCCAAATCTTGACTAACTCTGCCATTCCTTGCCTAACTCTGCCTAACCCTGCATAACTCTATCTAACTCTGCCAAACGCTGCAAAACTTTGCTAAAGGTCCGAATCGCTGGAATTTGGCAGAGTTTTGCAGAGTTAGGCAGAATTTGGCAAAGTTAGGCTAAGTTCAGCAGGGTTTGACAATATTACAGTTTCCACTCGGGTCGCGTTCTAATTAATATGAAAAGTTTAAATGTAGGAGTATTATAGCCCTCATCATACACACGAAATTTCAACAAGATTGGTTGTAAACTTTTCGCGAATCAGTAAGAAAACTAAAAAAAGGTATTTTCGTAAAATAGCCATAAAAAAGTTTAGGTGTAACGTAGCTTCATTTTTCAAAAGTGCTCTTGTTCGTCAAGAGTTCATCTATAAGATCTTCAAA
Organism: Copidosoma floridanum; assembly: GCF_000648655.2. Next base: position 854,228 of record NW_019379553.1, read on the forward strand.
TGCCGTTGGCTCAAGTTTATTTTTCCTTCATAGCTGTTAGGTTCTCCCAGCGCAGACCTTGGAGAGGATCAGTGATTTCTGGTTTAATGCTTATGAGTCGAGAGGGTAGTATAGGGTTGTCGGTCACCAGGGTTTCCAGCCTTGCGACGAACAACTCCGCTCGTGACGTCTGCCAGTGAATGACTGATTTAGTTTAATAGTGACCGTCTTTTTAGTTAACAGAGTCTTTTAGTCGACGAATCGTTGCCAGGAATGGTAGTAAAAATGTATTTTTTGGCAAGGTAGTTTCAACTTAGGTGTCCCTAAAAAGAACCGATGTGATAAATGGTTAAGTAGGGAACGTAAATACTTATAACGGCCCTGAAATGGGCCAGTGGTGATATTTTCAGTTATTCCTTAGTATTCTTGATGATGGAGAGCTAGCTGTGGGTAGCTTGACTCTTAATATTGGAGTCTCTGTGTATACGGAGACCGTACAGGAGAGAGGTATGCTACTGACCAAAGAATATCCATACCAACCGCTCATCGTTAGTCGAGAAAGTGGGCCTGGAGAATACCTTCTCTGTAGTTATGCTGTTGGGACAACCACTAAGAAGGAGGATGTTGTAGCTGCCCACACTTATACGGGCTATCTTCTATGGCTTGTATTTAAAGTAGAAAATCCTCTGACAGCACCAGGCCAGATGGTAAAATGGCCACAAAGCTCTGAAATGTTGGAGCAGGTTGTACTCTGGCTAGACACGTGTTCTGGAATTGCATCGAAGACGTTGACGTTCCAAACGCCTATTTTTCCGTGTCACTCGGATATCTTGGTAACCCGGGGTAAAAACCGAACTTTATTAATCAATTAAATAAAAATTATTACCGTACGCACCTACTATCACCAAATGACATGAAGTGCTTGATGTGTTAATAATTAATTTCTCGAGATTTTTTATTCATTACTAAAATGGTCCATAAGGTCACCTAGTGATAGGCGTTTGTGTTCTTATTAAACATTGTATTATTTAATAGAGTGGCCAGTAAGCACCTTGGGTCATCGGGTGATACGCGCTAGTGTTGTTGATTAACAATCTTTTATTCAATGGAGTGGCCAGTAAGCGCTCCGGATCACCGGGTGATAGTAGGCGCTTGTGTTATTGGTTAATTTTTTATTAATTAATTGAGTGGCCAGTAAGCACCCCGGGTCATTGGGTTATAGGCCAATATATAGGTCATTGGGTTATAGTGTTACTTAACATTTTAATTATTTAACAGTGTGGCCAGTAAGCGCTTCAGGTTGTGTGGTGATTGGTGCTTGCGTTATTATTTTATTTATTTTATTAATAAACAAAGCAACCAATAAGTACTTCGGGTTGTGTAGTGATTGGCGTCTGCCTTATTATTTAATGCTCTTTATCAATAAATGAAGCGACTAGTAAGTGGCCTGGATTATATGGTGGTTGGCGCGCAGAGCGCGCAGGGGGCGCAGCGCCCTAGTACTACATCAATTACAAATCGTAAATGGCTTTGTGGTGCCTTCGTTACGGCGGACTAGAAAAGGGACAATTCACCTCTCCTCTGGCTTGCTTGCATCAGGAAGCTGCGTGGTCAGATAACTTCCGTCCGTTACTTGCGCCAGGACTAAGGGCTATACTCATAGCTCGTGTCAGCTCGACACATGTACATATACTATATTTAATAAACGAGAGAATTCTTGTTCTCATTCAAGACGAGACTTTCTTTATCCTGCCGTACATCAACGTCCTGGTCTCTTCTCCTTGAACGCGGTATAGGTAGAAGTAGGACTGCCTAGTGCCTAGCAACCTGACAACTAGCCACCGGCTATTCGACTTCCCATATCTTTCTAAAATTACATTACATATATACATTTACGACACGTTGCAAATTAATTAACTACATGACATTAAGAACACGCACTACCCACCACTGACTGGGCTCCAGGAACTCCGCGAATGACTTTCAAATGACTTGTCATTTGCGGATTGCTTTGATTTACGCGAAATAAGTACCCCTGAGCACAAAGTCAGTTCAAATAATTATAATTATTGAAGCTCACAATTTGTTAGTGCGAGAGTGCAATTAAGAAGATGAAGTTGTTCTACTGTGCGACATATTTGAATTTTTTTCTGCCAGTTTGGTAGCTGTCTGCTCTCGAGAGCGCTATAGCTATACACACACACACACACACACACACACACACACACACACACACACACACACACACACATATACACACACACACACACACACACACACACACACACACACACACACACACACACACACACACACACACACACACACACACACACACACACACACACACACACACACACACACACACACACACACACACACACACACACACACACACACACACACACACACACACACACACACACACACACACACACACACACACACACACACACACACACACACACACACACACACACACACACACACACACACACACACACACACACACACACACACACACACACACACACACACACACACACACACACACACACACACACACACACACACACACACACACACACACACACACACACACACACACACACACACACACACACACACACACACAT
>NW_019379553.1:860116-874671 GCF_000648655.2 Copidosoma floridanum
AACGAATATATAAAACGTTGTTCGAGAGGAATCCTGCCTCGACTCTATTCAAATCACACTGATCTGGGATGTCAAACGTCATAGTGGCTTCATTTAGTTCATTTTTCTTGGTACCCTGAACTAATACCGATTTTTCTCTGACCTGAAAAATAAAAGCATTGTATTAAATAACTAGTATGGACAGATAGATGGAGAACGTGATATAAAATTTTTTGTTAACTACGATCAAAATTGTTGAAATTGCTATTTATTCTGACCAGATTACATAGAAAAATAGGTTTACGAATAAACGCACCATCTCTGTTTGTTACTAAACAAATGCTAAATATTTTTCAGATTTTCTTTTTTAATTTTGAGTGTATCTTTTTTGTAGGTACCATATTGAAAATGTCTATCGATAATTTGCTTTTTATTTGTTAATGTACCAAAGGATACTATGATTGGTTTGTTTACCGCAAAGTAATACCTTGTGTAAAAAATTCGAAAATTTCTATTCGAAATTCGAGTTTTAAAATTTTATTAACTTATTTATTTTTAATAAAAACTCTTTGAAATTTAAAATTTAAACCTTAACTTCGATGTTTTGGATTTGACCGAATCGCAACCAATTTTACTTGAAAGAGTCTATTTTAATACGATTAAAAAATGTTAATGACGTATTTATAGCAAGTATTTTATCACTATTAGTAGCATATTTTCTTACGATTGCCTAAATTCTATTCGTTGTTTCGACTTAAATAAAAAATTCTTCTACTTTTGCAGAATATTTTTTGTTGATTTACATAAATTAATACATTTTTATATACATTAATAACAATTGAAAAACATTATACTTCAACAGTTCACGTGCTGTACCCATTTCGGAACGATACATTGTATGCATTTAGTCGTCGACGTATGCGAATAATAAAATTTACTTTGCCACCTTTAAAAATTTATGGATCCTACTGTGCACTCTGTACTTATAGAAAACCCTAGTTTAAGGTACTTTTTTTAACAGTGTAACTTTCTTAACAGCCTTACTTTCTTAATTTATTGATTTTAACGACAGCAGAAAAAAATGAATAACGTAAATAAATTTTATGGCATACTGTCGAAAAGTTTATTCTTAATTCGAAGTGTGTACAACGTTTCAGTTGTATGTTGGCAACCCTTTTTAGGCAAATAGTAAGCAAAAAGTATGCCATAAACTTCATTTACATTATTTAGCGTTACTTTCTGTTGACACTCTGCAGCCACTCATTCCTAAACGACTCATGAGTGCTTACAATTTTTGCTTTGAAGAAATTATAAGGCACACATTAAGGTCATCTAAAAAAAGAGATTTCTTTAAGCTAAAATGAGGATAAGGATGTAATAGGGGAATCTCAGAGAACAGAGCACAAGATAATTTAAATTGTTAATAATCATACTAGTAGTTGCGACAGCCACTACATTCCGAAACCAAAAAATCAAAAAATATAAAATATTTTTTGTTATTTATACATGTATTTCTCATAACATAGAGAACATCTTAAAACGTTTGTTTCAGATCCATAAAGAATATAACAATTAATGTTAAAAAACAGTATAAATTAATTACAACACGTATTCATTAAGCGCCATAATTTTTTTATTTAGCAAGCAGACAACCAAATGCAAAGCATGTAATAGTATTCGCAAGTATGATCTTTATGCTCGGTTATTGGTAATGAATGTAACAATTATCAATTTAATTAAGTATCTAAAAATATTTAGACGAAATAGATGAATTCTTTTAAAATTGAAAAACACTTCAAGAAAAACAATTGTAAAAAAACATGAAATTGATAATAAGTATCGTTCGAAGCACGTTAATACAGTTATTATAAATTTCAATCCGTTTAAAAGTATACTTTATTGAGTTCAATTGGTTACGTTACAGTAAAATGTAACAATTTATTTATGTTGCATAATAGATTTTTTTCTTAAATAGGAGTCAGAATAAAAAAAAAAAAATTATTTTAAATTAAAGACCCTTGCCTCATTAATAATATTAACTTATGAAATTTATTCTATATATACTTTAAAGTCCAGAGCAGCCAATAAGAGTTTAAAATGAACAATCGTTTTGTGATATCATTTTCCATGTAAGATAAAAATCGTTCTGCATGGTTCAGGATCCCTGTAAGTGGTAACAAATTGTCAATATTTAACTATTTTTATTAAAAATGTTTCAATTCATAATTTTCTAAAATCAAAATTTTAAAAAGCTATTTTTGTACTTTTTTGCTCTATAACTTTCGGAATAGTAGGTGTGATATGATTTTACAAACATGAATTGAGAGATAATCACATGTTGAACAAACTATTTCTAGCTATGTTTTCGACTCAAAGATAAAAAAAAAAATTATAAACGAAACTGTTTTTTTAGAGCCTAATCACTTATTGATCAGTGTTTGAATAACATCAACTCCATGCACATTTTCCACCCTTTGTAACAAAAAAATTTATTAATTTGATGTTTTTCCTGCTCCCTGGAAATCTTTATAGACATTTCTACTCTACTTTAGTATAACCTCTACAAAACATATATGCTTCAAAAGTTATTAAAAAAAAAAAGACAAAGAAAATAAAGTTATACGCCCATTATATTACATGGAATACACTACAATTCTGGGTATAAAAATACCTTCTATAAAACAATATTATGTACATAGGTGGTTTAATTATCGTATGGATGAGTATACCAATCATATATATATTGATTGAGTATGGGTTTAGTTAATAATTTAATATCAAATAAATTAACGATTATGAACAATATGTTAGCGCACAAAACAATATTAATAATATGTAGGCTGGCCAGTACAAGACTGTACTCTTTTATCAGATCTTTTTTTTTGTTAAAAGTCAACTGTAGTTTTAAAAAATCGCATTTAAACATGTAACCTTGTAAAAAAACTGCGTAAAATTGCATTTATACGATCTTTAGAAATCTCCTTATTTCTTTTGGTAAAAAAGATTACTTTTGGATAAACTTATCCAATTATCAAAAGGATCCACAAGTTGATTTTTATAGTAACTTAAAAGAAAGGGAACAAGTGTGTGTAAAAGCGTCTTCGTGAGTACATCAACATGAGAAAATCAATGGCTAGCTTAGCTGCTCAAAATCTTAAAAGTGGGACCGCTTGCAGCAGAGTGGGTAAGGGCCTTTTTGTTTCAATCAATTAGAAGGGAAAAAAACAATTGATAATATTTAAAATGTGTCGTGTAGTGTGGTTGCGTTAGGTGGTGTAAAGTGGACCGGAAGTACGTCACGGTGGGTGAGGCGAAGTGGAGATGATGAAGCAAAATCCACTTCTGTCATACTTTTTCTCAAGGCAGCTATTTAAAAACCGTTGATTTATCCTCATGAGTAACGCGCCTATAAAGGTATAACTTAAAAAATTTTGATACTTACAATGACCTTAATAGTGTCCTTGTTTAATTCCGTGTAGTCAAATTCCGTCTGCTGGACCCTCTTTTAAAAAAAGAAAATTCCATTGAATTTAATAAAAAATCTCACAGAACTTCAGGTACGTAAAAGCAATTTCAAAATCACCATACCTTATCGCCAACAAATAAAGGGCAATAATCTTTGCTGGGTATCAGATCCAATTGTCTTGACACTCTGGTATCATTCCTAGAAGACATAATCAGACAAGCCTCACGGCCAGAAAAGCAAAAGCCAGCCTTCTTAGATTCTTCATGAATTTGGTCATGGATGTCAAGCATCTGTTCCTGCATATCATCGGACATTTTCCACAAATACTGTGATATAACTGCTTAGGTGCTAGACGAGAAAAGTCTCACAAGCAACTAACGAACAATGAAACGATTTCCAGTGTTGCTGCTGTACGTGTAGCGTTCATGACATCACTATCGTTTATAATTGATACCCGTTATCTCGTCTACTAAAAGTTTCCGTGGCTAACATTGTTAATGATACTTACTAGCGTGCGCTTAGGTACGTGCTTTGTTGCAGAAAAATATCTAATATAAATGTCTATTAATTTTTGCTGCTTACTAAAACTTTTTTTTTAAAGGCAAAAGTTTATAATTCGGTTCTCCATTCCGAACCTTTAATAATTACTGTTAGAAGGTCTGTGTGTAAAGAGGTACCATGGACATTTCCTACGTACGCGTGAGTGTCAAAAAAGAGTAAATCTCGTTAAAATCGTCAATTTCACTTAAAGCTATCTTAGCACAGTGGTTCGGAGAGTTCTTTGCTATAAAATTTATACCTTATAGTTACTGATTACAAATTTGTAAGAGCACTGATGATAAATTTACTTTGAATCCTTATTACAATTATTTATTATAGTGTGAGAGCGCGAACCATGAACCATAAATTAGGTAGAAATATACATGTACATTAATGTAGTCAATGCGAGATTCCCTTACCCCCATTAAGAGTAATAGCTGCATGTAAATTTAGTACTAGATATAACGTCTACTATCTCGCGTAATTTAGATCAATGTACTTTTACTATCGAAGCGCAATATTACTATTATCTCGTATTTTTCCGAGGGATGTTGAACTCATTTTCACTATCGGAATGTAAAATCTCTATCGTCTTGTAATTAAAATAGCCAATTGTATTTATCATGCAGCTAGTAAAATTGACATGCCGAGCAAAGGACTTACTATTAGAAATGAAAAGTCCAGAAGTTGTCACGACCAAAAACTTACAGTTACTTGAATAAAGAGGATGCTAACGAAGAGTTCAGTTAATAGTTGTTGTGTCAAATATATCAGAGAGTCTACTTTCTAGTCTGAATTTCAATAGCTAGTGTGTTTTTCTGACATTAGAGCAAGTCTGATATTTTTTTTTCTAACACTGTATTTGGTCCCGAATGTAGACATACATACCTTTGAATTAGGACATGCCCGAGGACATGCCCTGTATAACGTCTTCACTCTAGTTATTAAGGGACTCATGCCATATATTCGAAACATGTCTTATTGAAAGAAAGTTCAGTAAAAGTAATGTCACAAATATGTATAGAGGACTTACATAACGAGTGTGCAGTTGTCACAGCTTTCGTTTCTTGTTTGTTGTGAACGCATACCTCAGTTTACTAAGAAAAATAAAAAGAGCTCCCGATTTTCTATTCCATTTTCACTTTTTTTGCAAGTGTGGGCTCTCGAATAACAGTTGTCATGCTTATATAAAATTTCCAATACGTTTCTGTAAATAGGAGACGATTGTGTACCTCTGAAAGTTTCAGCTCGACATTTTAAAATAATAAAGACGACATTATTATACTTATATAAATATTGTATTCATACCAAAAAACTCATGAAGAATACGTAAAAAGCTCTTGCGATCTGCTAAAATCTATATCCTGGTAAGTTTGATCAATACGGTTAAAATCATCAAGTAAGAGACGACAGCGTGTTTTCTTCATGAATTTAAGACAAAAACGTTCACAGCTACTGACTTTCAACTCAAATTTTTTGACATAATCTTCATTTTTCGGATTATAATTTGAAACTTTTTCTTCAGAATATTTGTATTTTTTTCGAGAAAGCATGATGTTACGCGTGGATTACAGGCAATACGTAATGTCTCAAAGTAAGGCTCCCTAATATCAATATGACCGTAAGCAAACTTTAGCATTGACTATCTTGAAAATTTTCTTTAAAGCAGATAGAAATGTGGTTGCCATCAGGTTAATCATATTTTTTCTTTAAAAAAAATCACTTTTTAATTGTGCAATACTTTTGCAAGAAATCAATTCAGATTTCTGACTTATCGAAAAAAAGGCACACACTTTTCATAAAATTAAAACATGTACGTCCAAAAAAATAGTAGAAGTCCTTCGATTAACGTAGTTCTCGTAAAAAACAAAGTCATCATGAAAATTATTTAGTGACTCTCAACCATTCTAAACGGCTTTAAATGNGAACAAGTGTGTGTAAAAGCGTCTTCGTGAGTACATCAACATGAGAAAATCAATGGCTAGCTTAGCTGCTCAAAATCTTAAAAGTGGGACCGCTTGCAGCAGAGAGGGTAAGGGCCTTTTTGTTTCAATCAATTAGAAGGGAAAAAAACAATTGATAATATTTAAAATGTGTCGTGTAGTGTGGTTGCGTTAGGTGGTGTAAAGTGGACCGGAAGTACGTCTCGGTGGGTGAGGCGAAGTGGAGATGATGAAGCAAAATCCACTTCTGTCATACTTTTTCTCAAGGCAGCTATTTAAAAACCGTTGATTTATCCTCATGAGTAACGCGCCTATAAAGGTATAACTTAAAAAATTTTGATACTTACAATGACCTTAATAGTGTCCTTGTTTAATTCCGTGTAGTCAAATTCCGTCTGCTGGACCCTCTTTTAAAAAAAGAAAATTCCATTGAATTTAATAAAAAATCTCACAGAACTTCAGGTACGTAAAAGCAATTTCAAAATCACCATACCTTATCGCCAACAAATAAAGGGCAATAATCTTTGCTGGGTATCAGATCCAATTGTCTTGACACTCTGGTATCATTCCTAGAAGACATAATCAGACAAGCCTCACGGCCGGAAAAGCAAAAGCCAGCCTTCTTAGATTCTTCATGAATTTGGTCATGGATGTCAAGCATCTGTTCCTGCATATCATCGGACATTTTCCACAAATACTGTGATATAACTGCTTAGGTGCTAGACGAGAAAAGTCTCACAAGCAACTAACGAACAATGAAACCATTTCCAGTGTTGCTGCTGTACGTGTAGCGTTCATGACATTACTATCGTTTATAATTGATTCCCGTTATCTCGTCTACTAAAAGTTTCCGTGGCTAACATTGTTAAAGATACTTGCTAGCGTGCGCTTAGGTACGTGCTTTGTTGCAGAAAAATATCTAATATAATTGTCTATTAATTTATGCTGCTTACTAAAACTTTTTTTAAAGGCAAAGGTTTATAATACGGTTCTCCATTTCGAACCTTCAATAATTACTGTTAGAAGGTATGTGTGTAAAGAGGTACCATGGACATCTCCTACGTACGCGTGAGTGTCAAAAAAGAGTAAATCTCGTTAAAATCGTCAATTTCACTTAAAGCTATCTTAGCACAGTGGTTCGGAGAGTTCTTTGCTATCAAATTTATACCTTATACTTACTGATTACAAATTTGTAAGAGCACTGATGATAAATTTACTTTGAATCCTTATTACAATTATTTATTATAGTGTGAGAGCGCGAACCATGAACCATAAATTAGGTAGAAATATACATGTACATTAATGTAGTCAATGCGAGATTCCCTTACCCCCATTAAGAGTAAAAGCTGCATGTAACTTTAGTACTAGATATAACGTCTACTATCTCGCGTAATTTAGATCAATGTACTTTTACTATCGAAGCGCAATATTACTATTATCTCGTATTTTTCCGAGGGATGTTGAACTCATTTTCACTATCGGAATGTAAAATCTCTATCGTCTTGTAATGAAAATAGCCAATTGTATTCATCATGCAGCTAGTAAAATTGACATGCTGAGCAAAGGACTTACTATTAGAAATGAAAAGTCCAAAAGTTGTCACGACCAAAAGCTTAGAGTTACTTGAATAAAGGGGATGCTCACGAAGAGTTCAGTTAAGAGTTGTTGTGTCAAATATGTCAGAGAGTCTACTTTTTAGTCTGAATTTCAATAGCTAGCGTGTTTTTCTGACATTAGAGCAAGTCTGATATTTTTTTTTCTGACACTGTATTAGGTCCTGAATGCAGACATACATACCTTTGAATTAGGACATGCCCGAGGACATGCCCTGTATAACGTCTCCACTCTAATTATTAAGGGACTCATGCCATATATTCGAAACATGTCTTATTGAAAGAAAGTTCAGTAAAAGTAATGTCACAAATATGTATAGAGGACTTACATAACGAGTGTGCAGTTGTCACAGCTTTCGTTTCTTGTTTGTTGTGAACGCATACCTCAGTTTACTAAGAAAAATAAAAAGAGCTCCCGATTTTCTATTCCATTTTCACTTTTTTTGCAAGTGTGGGCTCTCGAATAACAGTTGTCATGCTTATATAAAATTTCCAATACGTTTCTGTAAATAGGAGACGATTGTGTACCTCTGAAAGTTTCAGCTCGACATTTTAAAATAATAAAGACGACATTATTATACTTATATAAATATTGTATTCATACCAAAAAACTCATGAAGAATACGTAAAAAGCTCTTGCGATCTGCTAAAATCTATATCCTGGTAAGTTTGATCAATACGGTTAAAATCATCAAGTAAGAGACGACAGCGTGTTTTCTTCATGAATTTAAGACAAAAACGTTCACAGCTACTGACTTTCAACTCAAATTTTTTGACATAATCTTCATTTTTCGGATTATAATTTGAAACTTTTTCTTCAGAATATTTGTATTTTTTTCGAGAAAGCATGATGTTACGCGTGGATTACAGGCAATACGTAATGTCTCAAAGTAAGGCTCCCTAATATCAATATGACCGTAAGCAAACTTTAGCATTGACTATCTTGAAAATTTTCTTTAAAGCAGATAGAAATGTGGTTGCCATCAGGTTAATCATATTTTTTCTTTAAAAAAAATCACTTTTTAATTGTGCAATACTTTTGCAAGAAATCAATTCAGATTTCTGACTTATCGAAAAAAAGGCACACACTTTTCATAAAATTAAAACATGTACGTCCAAAAAAATAGTAGAAGTCCTTCGATTAACGTAGTTCTCGTAAAAAACAAAGTCATCATGAAAATTATTTAGTGACTCTCAACCATTCTAAACGGCTTTAAATGAAAATTCCTAATAACAATTCGAAACCTTATATCCTTCCCAAATAGTTGCTGTTCCTGAGAGTTTTCAGATTGTAAAAAATAGAAACATTAAGTGTTATATTATTTTCAACTAGACTTTCTCTTTAGTAACTAAATTAATCTCTAGTAGTGCAAAGTAGATCAAATCAGATTCTATTACACATAGGTAAGTCAACATGTCTTTACTTTTACTAGTTTCCCGTAAACCATCTGCAAAAAAATCTTTGTATTGTAAGCATATCGACATACAACATACAAAAGATTATTACATAGTTTGAACACTTAAGAATGAAATATCAAAAGACACCAAAAGTATCGAAAACTTAGGGAAAAAGCATTTTGTCGAGCTTGCGTTAACCACAGTAGGGTAGAAAAAAAAGCTCACATGTTGAAGGTGATTGGCCGTTGAATTTGGAGAGTAGGAGAAAAAGTAGCACGTAATTGCTGCGAGTGGATACGTGGCCTCACCAAACATTGTAATTGGTGGGAGCAGTGGACGTCAATGTTCGATTAGTTTGGTGTTGTTGTGGTGGTGTTAGTCACAATTTCGGGGATGGCTCAATGTATTTTTCACTTCGTGCTGTAGTATTGATATTAAAATTCTCTGACGCATGTATTGGCTCATTTCATAGAACATTTCTCGCAGTACGGAGAGAATCATATAAAAGTATGAGTAGCAATGGAAAAATACAATGATTTTCCTTAGTTTTGTTTGAAAAAGGCTGTACAGATAGGTTTTAAATCTTTGTTCATAACCTATACTCCTCAGATACATAATCCAACTTATAAATCACAGGAGTATTATCTTCTTCTGCAAAAAATGCAGAAACTAATCTGGTTATGCTAGAAAAAGTCGACATTTTTTGTTGCAATCGCAGTTTTTGATTGTATCTAAATAATCAGTTCAGATACATGTAGCATTGTAAAAGTGACAAGAACTATTTAAATAAAGTGTACTGATTCTCTTCAAGATTGTGTCTTAAAAAATTGTTTTCATAAAATTGTTATCTTAAAAAAAGTTTTTTACGAAAACTTCAATTACATGTAACTTTTAATTTTATTAATATTTTGAACCAGATTAACAAAATAATAAAAATAAGCTATTATAATTTGTAAGTTATTATTTAAGTAAACAGTGTAAAATTTTTATACGCTTAACTAACAATGCATAAGAAGTGCAAAACTCAACATTATTTCGGTTTAGCCTGTCTATTAGTTTGTGAATATGTATTTTTTGTACCCGAAATTAAATGTTTATTTCTTAAAAATTGAATGGTAGTTAGTTAAACTATCGATTCTTATATTTCCATGTTCTCATTCTAAATATTTAAAAAAATATTGTAAGAACAAATGAGCTCCTTCCAAAAAAATACAGTATTTTTTACAAAATAAAAAGGAAAAGGTAGATATATTAAATCTGATATGTATATCAGGTAAACAATAACATAACTACTTTAAGACTGCTTAAATATATGATCTAAATTTGATACTTTAATTAATCTTTCAGTTTTAGCAATAACTACTATAAAAGTAGTGGTGATCTAAAGGAAAAAGTAATGTACTATAGTTCAAGAAACAATTTTTTTTTAATTCTAAGTAAAAGGTAACGAAATCTTTCATAGTGAAATTATTATATACACAGATATATACTTCTTTATTAAAAGGCGGGTTATTGGACATTAATTATTTAACTTGAATTTATTAAGTTAAAAAACTTACAATTACCGACAATATTTTCGTTACGATGTACAAAACAGTACTTTTGAATTTAGATAAAATAACAAAGTGGCTGATAATGAGAGAATCACTAAACTATTTTAGATACTTCTTAAAATTTTTAATACCTTATTGTTAATCTTAGAGTTTAAGTGAATCGAAATTTTGAACAATAAAAAAAGGATTAAAAAAGAAAGCGTAACAATACGTTGATTAGTAATTTATACAAACAAAAAATTTTTAAAACAACGTATACTGCTTATCTGCGAGTAAAACTGTAGTATAGTTCAAAGCATATTTAAACAATTAAACAATTTAAGTGCAATACGTTATTGATCGTGTTAAACTTAAAATTGTGTTACAGTGTTTCAGATTTATTAAATTATTAAGAGAACATAATATGTTCAAAACTACTCAATAATAAAGTAAACTGTGTAAATGCAACTCTGTAAACAGTCAAATTCTTACCTTACAAAAAGTTGTGTGATAAACGTTGTAACCGTAAAAAAAATGGTTTTTTTTACAACTTTAATCAGCATGTGTCACGTAAAATGTAATGATAATTCATTACTTAATTTCAGTTTGTAGTTAATATAAAAATTTTGATTTTTGTTGTTTTTTGTTGCCAAAGAAATGGTCTCGTATTTATTAAAACATCATCACGTTGGCGTAAAATATTTGAACTCGTACACACCTACAGATCGGTGGCTTGTGATTACTCAAATAAACCCAAAAAAGTGCGTTCGATCAATAAAATGATGTACTTACCATCGGGGCAGTGCCGGATATACAGGGCAGATTATAGGAAAGATAAGCGTGAAACAAAAACACTTGCAAGGCACGTACCGATAATCGTTAATATATTATGAGCAGAGCTGCGTAGTAGAAGGTGGTAAAAGTGAATAGTCATTCTCATTGAACGCATTAGGACTGACACACGATATTCAAGGGACTCGAGTTTTTTCCCTCGGCTCAACAGCTTAGCTACTTTGTCGTGTGCCAGAAAATACAGATAAGCTATCAATAACTGAGGGAGTGGAAAGGAAAAAGCTTAGGAAAAATCGGAAAAGCATTGGGGCTGCTATGACTATATAATTATGTCCTCAATCGCAGTTGCGAAGGGGACGGGTTTATTGAAGGAGAGTCCTATGTATTTACGTATACAATAAAGCTTTATTTTGGCATTTAGTACTGTTTTTTTAAACCACCTGCCGTTGGCACATTTTTTTACCTTTAAAAGATGTAGCTTAAAAAACCTATGCAATGATTAGATTAAAATAAATACAATAGAAATAAGGTGTTAAAAAAAGTATCATAACCGTACTAATAATAACTATATTTTTCATGAAATCTTAGACATACTCACCTACTGACGTAAATTATTACATTTAAAATAATTTTCATAATATTTTAAGCATTTCTTGTTATGTGGCAGCCCTTAGAAAAATTATTACGCAGCATAATTAAAATTACCATGTCTAACACAGTAACAAATGTGATAGTATAGTTTGTGTTATTTAACACAGTAAATTTTAATGTCATCGATTTAAAATGTCCCACATTCAGAAGTAGAATTTGTTATGTGACAGAGTAAAATTTCTTATTCCACTAAATTGCTAGGAACTTTGATACTTACGAGTATTCAGAGGAACAAAAAAATTTAAGAAAGAGAGTAATCAGGTATGATTGTATGGTAAATAAAATCTGCTGCTATTATTGTGTTATTTTGTTGTTTTTAAATTCAGTAAACGTTAATTTTTACTTACTTATTAAAAAATAAATTTTCTTGGACAATAAAAATTTCACGTCTAATAGTATACGTAAAATAGTATTTGTAAAATCTATGAAAAATTTGAGAACTTCTGTACTTATCAGATTTTAGCATTCCTTTATTCTTACTTTTAACGAAAATCTATTACATCAAGCATAAAAAGCATATTGTCAAGGGAATAATAAGACAATAACCCTACGTTTGTCTTTCAAAAATCTTCACACTTTAATTTATGTTAAAAAATGAAATCGTAGCAGCTAGTTAAGTAAACTAAACTTTTTTCCGTTGTAACAGATTACAAACTATGCTTATTTCAAAACTTTGAGTTGTGATGTTTATTATTTCTTAAAACATTATTTAAAATTAGGTCTTCAACAACTAATAATTATTTGACAAAAGCGGATACTACCTTTTTAGTCAAATAGTCTTGAAAACTATTACTACGAGTCAAATTATGCATAGACTATCTTGTTTCACAACATCTGCATCAAAGAAGAACAAACACCTCACCGCATTTACATGAGAACAAATTTAGACTAATTTTTGAATTAAAAAATAAACAAAGTAGTTGTCAAAATGTGTCTTGAACTACAAAAAAATATTACGTGTGGAACAAGAAATATTTTAAGTTTTTACTAAAAAGTTATACACTCAGAACTTACTTTTAGAATTAATAAAATTTAGTTGGATACCACAAATTATAATACAAGACAAAAAATAAATAAGTGAGTCAAAAAAAATAGAATATCAAGAAAAAGTTTATGAAGTATGAAACGCAATAGACTTCCAATTTAACAGACGCTTACAAAAATAATAGCAATTATTATAACCACAACAGCGTATTCAAGAGCAGAGATAAAACTACATACACACACAAATTCCTTAATCAGTTAATTGATTTATCAAATTTTTGATTTTTATAACAGTAAAATGAAAATTTTGGAATTATATTTTTTAATTTTATTTCAATATACAACGAATTAACAATGTTAAAGAGGACATGAGGGTCAATTACGCATAACAACATACTTTCGCAAGAAAAGCACATGATAAATACTAGTATGGAAAAAAAAAATTTTCTTCAATTCTGTAAGTCTACGAAGAGCTCGTATCGAACTCTAGTTTAAAATATTGAAGAAAAATTAAATGAAAACAGTATTATTAAAACGAGAGCAGTTAAAAAAAAAACTTATAGTAGCAAAATGAAGAAATGTATTTTTCTCAAGAAATTTTAAAAACAAGTACAGATAATTTTTTAATTTTATCTCACAATCCAACTGACGAATTCCAGTGAGTCATAATTTAGGTATACAGAAATAGTCTCGTAACTAAAAGAGAGCCGTATTATTTAGTCATACTGACAAACCCGCAACGTTCTAAACTATATCAGTTTCCTAAATCACATAGACAAAATCATATTAGACAAGTGGTGTTGATTATGAACGCTCCTTCTTACAAAAGTCCCAAGAAATAAATCGGTATTGTAAACTACAGCACTTAATTTTTATCTACATTTAGTATTTAAAGTTTAAAATATTTAATTTAAAAAATTAAAAAACTTTAAAATTAGTGAGAATGGTAATATGATTTTCTTCCGATGTAAGTAACTCGTTTTCTAGTATTTTAATCTACAAAGAACATAAAAATATAAAGGAGTTAAAAGTAAAAAACAACAGACACCTGTGTAATAGACGACACTACAAAGAGTTTACTGTTGGATTAAATAATAGTATATCAAGTGCAATAAAAAATTTCAAAATGGTCAATCTACTTACCCCACTTTTGTTAGAAGATTTTATGAGTTACCTAGATAATCAAATAATATACCATCAATCAAACCAAAAGCTATCACGCAAACACGAATATTTCGAAAATTTTTGAACATTTTTAAGGGCTCACCAAGACAATAGCCGAAGTTGGTGAAATTTATTAACAGCCTCTATTACAATATTGAATTTACTGTCCAAAAAAAAAAAAAAAAACAACAGTTCGAGCTCTTCAGATATTACTAATACTGGGGTACAAGTTTGCTTGAATTTTTGCATCTATCATAAACCAAAATATACAGATATCGCAATTTACAGTAGAACTTTCCATCCATATTTCATGTAAAATGATAAAAAATATCGAATTTAAAAAAGCTATTAGTAGTAATCTTCAAGCGTCTGTTAAACAAAAAGAAATTCTATTTGTCCGTCGCATATTTTAGAAAGCCCTTAAGAATTATTCCAAAAATATCAAACACACATCACACAGAGGTAGTATTAAATATGTTAAGAACATAAGAAT
>NW_019379554.1:3262-13598 GCF_000648655.2 Copidosoma floridanum
TTATAGAATTTATATGAAGTCTTAATATAATTTCTAGGGTATACAGAAACACAACGTAAAAACTTGATGAAAATTTTATAAAAAATTTTCACCTGGGGTGGCCATCTTCGCCTTGTTGCGTGTTGCCCAGCCTCGCATAGTGGTCAAGCTCGATACTGGTACTGAGGTAACGAGGTGAAATTTACAAGTTAACGTTATCAAAGCAACAAAAATGAATGTTGCAAACGAAAAAACACTTTCTCGCAAGAGTAAAAGCCGATGCAGAATTCCTCAGTGTTAACAAAAAATTTACAGCTCTCTTCACTTATTGTCAAAGAGCCAAAAAATGAAAAAATATGGATTCATGCATGCAAGTTGGGTCATGTTTCCAATAACAGTTTGATCTGTAATGCTCACTTTAAAGAAAGTGATTTTATTCCAAGTCAGTAAAATTTTAATAAAAAAACAAGAAAAATTTTAAAACTTCATACATGATTTTTCATAAAAATAAGTATTAATTTTAGGTAGAAACCCTAAACGACGAATGTTTAAAATTAATGTTATACCAACAGTAAATTTACCTGTAAGACCTTTGGATGAAATACTTACTTGATGAAATACCAGTGGACAAAAAGATGCTATTTCCCAAAAGAAAAATACAGTAGAAAGAAGAAACATGCAAAAATAAGCATCGATTAGTGCCGATCAGTCAGCTGAAGATGAGTCATTAGTGAATAATGAAGAGTTGAGTGAAGTAAATGATTCTCCTTCCAATGAGTCCACGCTCTTTCCTTGTGACAATGTTGATTGTAAGAACGATGGTGTTGAAGAATCAATGGAAATCGAAGAAAACAGTGACCTGTTAAGTGATCAGCAAGCAGCAGAAATACTGCTTGCCTTGAGAAAGTATCGTCAGCCTTAATCTGTACTAAGTGTTGTAAGTCCTGCAAAAGCTGAGGGAATAGATAAATGCGTTGGTGCTGATGATTTATCTATTATGCATCTTCTTAAAACAGATGATCAATTGAACAGTTTCGCAGTCATAACTTTCAAGTTATTGAACAATTTGAGGAAGGCTGTGTGTCATGCAATGTGAGAAAAAAAATTAGCAATTTCGGTTTTCAATTAAGTCAAGAATTGTACTGTGCTTCAGCAAATTGAAATTAAACTTGACGTTCAAGTGTTTATCCATGCTAAGCCGGTGTCAAGTATTGAGCCGGGCGGGCTGTCACTTAGTGCTGTCGTTTTTAGACACAGGGCAAACATTTCAATATTATTTGAGTTTGTTGTCAGTCTGCTACAAAATATTACATGGTTTGCTTTAAAAACTCTTTCCCCCTCTTTATATGGCCTTCTTCCTACACCGACATAGTTGAAAATATCACAAAAATCGAGAAAAATAATAAACACTTTGCATTTTTCCCCTTTACATTTTTTTCCCCACCTGGTTATGTCAGTGCCGAGCTCAACCACTATGCGGCGCTGGGCAACACGTAACACAGCGAATTAGCTTCGAGCCTTGTCCGCTTTTAAATTTGACGCCTTACACATTGATGACTCATTCGTATTTAGTGACCCTCAAAACTTCCGAGAAAGTATTTTGGCTCTGTGTTTTACGAACTACATAAATATGAAAGTCCAGAAGACGACGAGTTTAACGCCCGACCTGAGCCTCAGGTGTTTCGGTAGCCATCGTCGACTGCACGATCGTGCTCGGCGACCCCCAAAACCCCCTAATAAGTATTTTGGCTCGTTATTTCACGAATTAGATACAAAAGTCTACAGGATGACGTTTTTGATACCCACCTTGGGCTCCAGGTGCCTCGGATACCGTTGCCTCCAAACCCCCCAGTAACGACATCGGACTTATTTCTAATACAAAATGAAAATCAAGGGTTCGTACTGAGCTTGATCTTTTTTTCATTGCTAAGCAAACACTAATAGGTATACTATTAGTGTGTGCTTCAATAAATGATTGTGCATGACGTAAGCCGAGATCACATGGAATTCAATGATGAATAAGTATTTAAGAATCTAATTTAATGTTTGAGCCTTCCATACGTAGAAGTATCTGCATTCATATTAGAACGTAAGTATTTAAACATAGAACGGTGTTGGCTCAGTGGTTAGTTTGCTAGACATAGAAACAATTACTAATCTAGGGGTTATGGGTTCGATTCATGGAGAAAAACCTCGTTTTTTTTAAAAGCCGTTTTCAACAGGCAATAAATTATGAACCGTACCAATAAATACAATGGTAATACGACAGTATGTTAAGAGCTTTTGTTTATAAGTAACTAGCGGCCCCCCGTCTCGGCTTTGCCTAAGACTTACTAAATAAAACACCGTAGTGTGTTAACATGTGATGTAAAACGTTTTCAGTTAGAAATTTTACATCTATTACTGACACTTCTCAGAACAAAAATCTTCTTATTAAAAACATATTTGTTCGGAATCCATACAGTTTATTTGGTCAAACAATAAGCTGTAAAAAATAAAAAAAATATAATCATGCTAAAAAGTACCGTGCATTCCTCATATCATAAAATAATCATTGGCTTTAAAAGGCCGTTGATTTGCAGTCAGTCCCGTATAATCCCAACGTCTCCTGGTATAACGTCGAAGACGGTGTCTAAAGCACCTTTTTTTTCGACTCAGTTGTTTCGGTGATCTAAGGTGAAAAGGTAGGTTCGTGATGCTTGTCCGTTGGTAACTGTTCCGTTGGCTCACGTTCATTATTTTTTCTTCATAGCCTATAAGTTCTCCCAACGCAGACCTTGGAGAAAATCGGTGATTCCTGGTTGAATGCTTAAAGTTGAGAGGCTAATATAGGGTCGTCGGTCACCGAGGTTCCCAGCCTTGCTACGAACAACTCTGCTCGTAACGTCTGCCAGTGAATGACTGACTTGGTTTAATAGTGCCCGTCTTCAGTTACTATAGTCTTTTAGTCAACGAATCGCTTCCGGAAATAGTAGTAAAAATTTATGTGTTCGCAAGGTAGTTTACACTTCGGTGGCCCCTAAGAAAGAACTGATAAAATTGATGGTTAAGTAGGAAACGTAAATACTTATAATGGCCCCAAAAAGCGCCAGTGGTGAAACTTCCAGGCTATTCTTTATTCCTGGCTGAATAGCTGGCTACGGGTAGTTTGATTCTTACCCTGGGAGTCTCTATGTACGGAGACTGTGATGGAGGGAGGTACGCTGCTGACCAAAGAATATCTCGTCTTCGGGTCGTTCCCCGGATAACCAACCACTCATCGTAAGACGGGAACGTGTGGGTGAGCGCGTTGGGGACGCGACGACTAAGAAGGTAGCCGTTGTGGCTGCCCGTGCCTCTTAAAGCTGTTTCACCTGTCTTACATTTGTAGCCAAAAATTCTCTGACTGCACAAGGCGAGATAGTGGGACTGCCACACAACTCTGAAGATTTGGACCAGATTGTGCTCTGGCTAAATATGTCTCCTGGTATTTTGCCAGAGACGTCATCGGTTGGAATGAATTTTTTTTTGATCGCACTCGTCGAGATTCAGAGTAAATGGCAACGTAGGTCCCTTCCCCCTTACAGGAGAGTGTCGTCCGTAACCAGGATACCCAGCTGCACGACGATCATCTTCATTCTCGATGCAGCTCGAACTGCCAGTAGACATGTAAATGAAATTCCGCGACGCTCCGGCGTATTATAACCACACTTTTTGAATTCTGTTGCAGGTAGCCTCGATTTTATGTCGACGCCACCTAGCGGACTTTACTAAACAAAAGTGAAAAGCTGGCGTATTTTGCAAAACTTTGAGCTCATTGATTGCTATTGTTACTAAATTTTTTAAGATGAAATCTATACTAAAACCATCTAGGAAGTATCATAAATCAGTGTGCAAAATTTCAGCAAAATCGGTTCAGTAGTTTTCGCGGTTAGCGATTACAACGGTTTTAGCGACTTATTAGTAAGATATTCATATATTTTTTCTACATAAACATACTTGCTATTTGCTTTTAAAATTCAAGTCGTTAAGTGGTCAAATATTTTTAATATTAGTAACAGTAATACCATCAAACACGTTAATATAAGATGGACTTGCGATTTCGGGTAAAGTGTTGACGCAGTTATGCTGGCTTGGTCGAATTATTATATCATCTGATGATGATGAAGTTAGGTTTTCTTCTTTTTTTTCTAACTGTCGTTCCCTATTACGATTTTCATACGTATGACAGAGTTGTAGAAAACGTATTTTGATATCATCTTGTAAAAGATTTTTAATACTTTCAACCAGCATTGTAAAAGACGGCCTTAATGTCGGCTCTTCCTCCCAGCAATGGAGCATTATATCGTAACTAAAAAAAGGTAAGCAATGTAGTGACAGTTTTATGGAAATGGACTTTTCACAAAAACATTTATTTACATGTCATCAGTGGCATAAGTAGGCTGAGCCATTCTGTATCCCCTGACTAATTTCTGATACATTACTTCAAACTCTACACGTGCAAAAGGTATTTCTGCAAGGGTAAAAAGTTCCCATAGAATTTCACCAAATGACCACACATCTGACATAGTAGAAAAGACTCCATCCCTAATGGACTCAATGGCCATCCACTTTACAGGCAATTTGCCAACGCATTGCTTCTTATAGTTTTCGTCTTTGTACAATGTCTTTGCCAGACCAAAATCGCATATCTTAATAATGTTATTTTCTGCCAATAATATATTTCTCGTGGCTAAGTCACAATGTAGNCATATTAAAGAAATATTTTCACCCTTATGAAAACTTCTATTTGGTTGTATGATTCCAAAAGATGCATAAGTAACCTTATCTGAAGAAAAAAAAAATTATCTATGCAATAGCAACTCACGAAAGAAAGTAAAAGATGAATAAAAATCCAAGTTGAACACTTGATATTATTTAGATCTATTTACATGTCATGCGAATTTTCTTTGATGTAGAGGTACATCCATAGCTATTGCAAGCCTTGCATGTTATTACATTAGATGTTACTAACTGTTTCAGTGCTACCGTTGACTTTTGTTTGGAATTGCTATTTTGCAGATCTGTTTCTATTCCCTGGAAAAATTAATTAACTTTCAAAAAATGTTATTTCTATAGTTACATTCAAATATTAGTCCAAACGTAAGAATGCAGATTAGCAAATTATTTTTTATATTAACTAACAAACCAGTAAGTTATGGTCTGTAAGATTAATTGTCAACGTTATCGTCCAATAGTTAATTTCGGTCCAGGATATATTCGACTTAGATGACGATCGACAAGGCAAACAAACTGGGCAGTTTTATTAAAACTGAAGTGAGATTAAAGGTAAGTTTTGTCAAACTGGACCGTTGCCTTACCTTCAAGAAAAAAAAAATCAAATGCTTAACATAAAGTTCCATGTAAAAAAGCAGCAAAAGTATTTAGAACTGCATTATATTGTAAAAATCCAAAAAAAAATTGTTTATTCTCAAAATTTGAGCCACAAGATAACTGACAATTTTGACTTTTTTATTTTACTAACTGTCATTTTGGTTCACGTTTAAGCTTTGCAGTTTTTAAACAGAATCAGAACTTGACAGATAGAAGTTGGAATCTTTAAATGTCATGTTTCAATTTCAAAGAGTTTCACAGTCGTAACGGTTACAAAAATAGAATATTTTATCTAAATTAGTAGATTGAAAGTACAAATTCATAGCCCTAGCAAGTATACATTGACTAATATTAATTTAATCTTAAATATGAAAACCGTATAAAAAGTTACTGTTTGGCTCTTTATTTATTCAAAAATCATACAATGTAGTCCATGATTCTTCTGAATGTGTTATGGATTATTTTCGGACGACTAGATGAATCTTTTATGTCTCTTTCTGTAAATGATGCAAAAGAGCTGGTCCAAATTTTAATTAATGTCTAATGTCGAATACTTATAAATTATAAGTGTAGATGGTTGCAACTTTCATTGATATAAAAGAATACAAATGCGTTTAATAGACAATTTCAAACGTAGTTTCTATCAAGCCCACTAATCTACAATAAAGAAGTGCCAATTTCTAAAAAAAATTTTTCAAAGTATATCAGGAATGGTTTCTTATCACTGAGGTCAGTATTTAAACACCATTATGTAGGTAAAGAAAATGATAAAGTCTAAAATCTTTTTGAGAGACGACGTTTTTTTCCTTTTAATCGGTGCATATAATGTAAAATAAAGAATTATTAACTCCCTAAATCTCAAAACTAATACTACGAGATCATTATTATTTAGGTGCAGCAAGTCTAGAGTTTAAATAACAATTTTACCACTGCCTACATACTACTTCCATTTCTGATGAAATTAAACTAAAAATACTTAAAACTTAGTAATAAAACTGTAAAAAAAATGGTCTCACTAATCTTTTTTAATTTTTAATGTTGTCCGTTCAAAATATTAATGACACGCGAAAATCTAACTTATTTATCTACCATAAACGTCAAGATAAAATTTCAACACCTTTACTATTTTATCATGCTTAGCTTTAAGCGTAAAAGTTCCCATGTCATCTTTATCGATGTTTAATAAAGTTTATCGTCTCATCGTTCCGTAATCGGATATTCTTACGTCCTTTAAGGCACTAATCATAGCTGTGTCGTTGTGATTAGTTGAACAGCCATTGATTAGTTGTGTAGTCGTGCCAAAATACCACCAACATCGAAATACCTTCCATAGGATAAAAAAAAAACAATTCTTCAAAAGAAGTGATATTAGAAACATAATTTTTTTAAATTTTCATTTTTTATAAGTTGTATCTTGTATTTAGAAGAATAACTAAGACATAATTAAAATGCGTCTAATTTCTCAGTAACCAGATTTCATAATGTAATAAAAAAGAGCACGATCAATTGCTCGCCTTTTTACACTTAAAACTAGAATCGTGAGATCATTATTATATTCAACCGTCGAGAGTCGCGAGTTAAAATAAAACTTTTACCGTGACTTGCAAAATACAAAATAATGCTATTTCTTCTATTTCTACTAAAAATAATCAACTTTCTTTACTTTTGCATTTTTGCATCTCGTTTGGTTTAAAATATTTATATCATGCGAATACACAACAGGCTTTATGTAATGTGTAAGCTTCACATATATTTTTAGCTTTTTTACTATTCTATCATTTTCAACTTTAACAGTCACAATCACATACCATCTGTATCCCTATTTGATATAGTCAATCGGCTTATTGTTCTCTTTTGAATATTCTTATACCTGTTCAGTAAGGACATATGTTATATCTTCAAGGGCAAATCCAGAAATACAAAAAATTTTACAAAAAAACCTAGAAAAAAACTACTTCCTATGTATAGCAAAGCAAAAGAAATAACTAAACATATTACCACTCCAAAGTTGGTATTATTCATCCATCAATAAGAACCACGAAAATTACAGATTTGTCATCCTCTAAAAATATATTTGGATTGTAAGAGATTGAATTTGAAAATGGTCTGTTGAATGCAAAAAAGAAAAATTCATCAGAATATACAGAGTTTAAGGCGCTTTTCCCAAAAAATGAACTTTTATATTTTTGCTTGAAACTTTGTTTATTGCTAGATGATGGTATAATAGACATTTTCTAAAAATTTTGAGAAAAATTGTTCGTTTAGTTTTTGCGTTAAACAATTTCAAAGTTTGGCAAATTCGTATGTATCTCTTCGTCTAACGCACGGTGTCTAATGGCAACGGCTGTTGACTCACTGCTCCGTTTTGTAGATTACTCGGAAAATAAATTATTTGTCTTTAATTAAACACCATCACCAAACAGTTGTAAGTTCCAGGAATGTTTTAGTCAATTGAATAGAGACTTCGTACGTTTACTTCTATGAGTAATTTAAGTTTTTAAGTAGCAAGCAACGAAAATAAGAGGTTACTTTTGTAGCGGAATAATTTTGTGAAACGCAGTTGGCAACATGTATCTTCTGCACCACGTTCAAATTGAATTACGCACATAGATATGCAATAATAGTAGTATACATCATAGTAAGTTACTGTTATGTTGTAGTAAAAACTCATACATTTATATATTTCCATGGTCTTGATAAGAGTTAATTACGTAAGTGTAGCGAACGGTAAATTTCTCTTATGCACGAAATTTGAAATACTTTAAGGTCACAGGTTAAAAAAGCCCAGTTATAATAATTGAGTTGCTGTTAGTATACAACTTCTGTTGATAAAATCCTGTAGATACTATTTACATCCACTCAAATGTACATTCTTTTTTCTCATTTTCTACGTTATTACGTTTTACACAAAAAAATTTTGATCTTATTCACGTGGGGACACCAAAGTTCTAATAATTTTTTTGTACATACATTAACTGAAGTACACACACCGGAAAACAGAATTTTTTTTAAATGTAAGTGAATGAATTCTTTTTTGTGTGAGACTTTATGGCAAGTTTTTTGATCTCTTAGAGTTTCTATCGTAACGTACCATTGAACAAAAAAATTGATTTTTGGAAAGTTGGCAAGTCAACACAAGAGCAGAAAAAAATAACACAAAACTTTATTTCTAAGTAACTGGTAACCAAACAGAAGTAATTATTGGTTATGGAAATCCTAGGATATAACTAATTAAATGCATACACACATGCAATCAAATACATGCAGACAGATACTATTACTAAAGTACCCGACTTTGATTACATAAATTCAGAAAACTAGTTAAAATCATGTTCTTTAAAAGGGTTATTTTTCACTTCTCTATAAAATAGTACAAAAAGCAATAAAATTTTCGAATATATAATGTTAAGCCCCTAGAGTAAGTAAGGCATGAGGTTACCAACTTTTGCATTGAATAATCGATGTTTTTACAGGAATTATAAACAACCTTTTTTAAAACTACAGTGTCTTTAAATCTTTACATGTGGGCAACGAAAAAAAACATCAAATGCATTATATATGCTTCTATAGGTGCAGGCTTATTACACCCATCTTGTTTTCTATTATAGAGAAAGCATAACCTCATGAGCTATACTGTTTAAAAAATTTGTCAAGTGTATTTATAGTTGACTGCTCGGCATAACATGAATTTTTGTTAATCAAACTCTTTTCTGTTACTGATTAAAAAGATTTATATTTTGTTCAATATTAAGTACTTTATTCTTGAATAGTCAATAATGCCTTACATAGTTTTAGATAGTATAATCAAATGTAAAATTTACTGTACTTTTGTAAAGTACAGACTAATTTTACTCGTTTAAATTTGTTTTCGAAAAATAAAAAAGAAAGTAAAGGGATATATAATAAAATCATTAAATATCTTGTATTTTGTCCTATTGTTAAAAAAAATTAAACTCATGTGTTGTGTCTATGAGATTTACAATTTGTAAGGATACAAGAAAATTTAGATTATTTTTGATTAAGTGGAAATGTTTTTTTTGCAGATGTTAAAACTTAATTCTTTCTGTACAAACTCTGTAGCAAAATTACTAAGTGCTTTATCGATAAAAATCTGAATGGACAAACGGTAACATTAATTTAAACTTAAACCAAAATGCATTAATTAAACATTAATTTAAACTTAGACCAAAACTAATGATCCTACTAATAATCTATTTCACCAACTATGCTATTGTCAACAGTTTTAACTCTTTCAAGTAGTACAGCTGGAATTGATTACAAGTCAAGTCGTACATTTAAAGGAATAACAACCATAAGATGGAAAACAGTTTTCTTGAACCCAAAATGTTCGTCGTACTGAAAAAAACGTTTTTGAATTTCAACTTCATTGCTATTTGATTCTAGTATACTACTTAATGACATTTTTTTAACCTAATTATATAATTTATTTGAATCGTCAGATACAAAATTTAATATCAACAGCGATGCCTTATGACTCATAATTTAAAGACAGAAAGTTACTTTATTTAATGATATCACTAGGGATAAGAACTTTTTTAAGTTCTTTACTCTATTCTTCTCTATACATGCAAACGATACTGATCGAACTCAGGCTTGCCCTCCATAACTTGCTCTGACACGTGATTATATTTATTTAGTTTTTTTACTATGAGGTTTTGAAAGAGATGCTAAGTAATAACACAAAAACTCGTGCATATTTTCATGAAAATTTTCTATCTTAATCAATTATATTTTTAATTTTTCTTCAAAACTAAGATAAAAATCAATGCTTCTTGTATTTCATATTTAAAAAATTAGTTTAAATAAACGTATCGATAGAAAAATACAAGTATTTCCTTTGTACTTAGTCTACTTAACGTATAATTGCTTGAGAATTTAAAAAAGTACAATCAGTAAAACTATTACCTATTTGATGTTTTTCTCATACAAGGACCGATTTTACCTTTATCTGATTTAATTTGATTAATAAAAGTTTGTCGATGAT
>NW_019379554.1:23813-87603 GCF_000648655.2 Copidosoma floridanum
GGAGAAAAAATTTAGATGTTCAATCTTTTTTCACAATATTAAAAATAATAACCTGAATCTTCTAGAAATAAATAAGTTCTACAAGTATTATTATAAAATAGCCTTAAGTAACTAAAGAAACTAAACTGACACGAGGCTATCCTGACATATCGCAAATAAAGTGCATCAAACAGTTTTCGTTTGCATTGATTATTTAAGAAACTTCCTATCAGTGACTTGACCTTTTTTGACAAAAGTATTTTTTTCAATACATCCTGCAAGATAGAAGACGATTATATCGTTTCAGAATTTTCTTTCAGACAAGAAAATTCGTTAGTGTTAACGCGCTTTCGGCTCACAAGATAGTCAATAGTAGTATACATCATAGTAAGTTACTGTTATGTTGTAGTAAAAACTCATACATTTATATATTTCCATGGTCTTGATAAGAGTTGATTACGTAAGTGTAGCGAACGGTAAATTTCTCTTATGCACGAAATTTAAAATACTTTAAGGTCATAGGGTAAAAAATGCCAGTTATAATAATTAAGTGCTATTAGTATAGAATCCCTGTTGATAGAATCCTGTAGATACTATTTACATACACTCAAATGTACATTCTTTTTTCTCATTTTCTACGTTATTACATTATACACAAAAAAATTCTGATCTTATTCACGCGGGGACACCAAAGTTCTAATACATTTTTTGTACATACATTAACTGACGTACATACACCGGAAAACAGAATTTTTTTTAAATGTAAGTGGATGAATTCTTTTTTGTGTAAGACTTTATGGCAAGTTTTTTGATCTCTTAGAGTTTCTATCATAACGTACCATTGAACAAAAAAATTGGTTTTTGGAAAGTTGGCAAGTCAACACAAGAGCAGAAAAAAACAACACAAACCTTTATTTCTAAGTTACTGGTAACCAATCAGAAGTAATTATTGGTTATGAAAATCCTAGGATATAACTACTCAAACGCACACACACATGCAAATAAACACTGGCAGACAGATACTATTACTAAAATACCCGACTTTGATTACATAAATTCAAAAAACTAGTTAAAATCATGTTCTTTGAAAGGGTTATTTTTCACTTCTCTATAAAATAGTACAAAAAGCAATAAAATTTTCGAATATATAATGTTAAGCCCCTAGAGTAAGTAAGGCATGAGGTTACCAACTTTTGCATTGAATAATCGATGTTTTTACAGGAATTATAAACAACCTTTTTTAAAACTACAGTGTCTTTAAATCTTTACATGTGGGCAACGAAAAAAAACATCAAATGCATTATATATGCTTCTATAGGTGCAGGCTTATTACACCCATCTTGTTTTCTATTATAGAGAAAGCATAACCTCATGAGCTATACTGTTTAAAAAATTTGTCAAGTGTATTTATAGTTGACTGCTCGGCATAACATGAATTTTTGTTAATCAAACTCTTTTCTGTTACTGATTAAAAAGATTTATATTTTGTTCAATATTAAGTACTTTATTCTTGAATAGTCAATAATGCCTTACATAGTTTTAGATAGTATAATCAAATGTAAAATTTACTGTACTTTTGTAAAGTACAGACTAATTTTACTCGTTTAAATTTGTTTTCGAAAAATAAAAAAGAAAGTAAAGGGATATATAATTACTATTGGCAATAACATTTTCTACCTTTCACAGTAATAATTTGTGATTGTTCCACTGTTCCGTAATCGTTCTTAGCATGGCATGAATAATTACCAGCATCTTTTTCAAAAAAATATCTTATAACTAATTTTTGATTGCTGTCTTCGAAAGTATACTGTGATGACATCTTCAGAGGTACATTGTTTTTTGACCACGTAATGTTAGGGGTTGGAATCCCTTTAACATGGCAAAATAATATCAGGGGATTCTCAAAATCCCTTGCCATTACTGTTCTCTCTGTAGCGTTCAAATTTACAAGAGTAAAAGAAGGTGGATCTATACAAAAAAATTATCATGAACGGAGTAAAAATAGTTGAGATTTATAAATGAAAATGTACATCATAACTGTTTCTCATTCTTACCATTGATGTTAAGGAAGTATGACTCTGTAAGTATTTTGCGCGAAGGATATCCAACAAACCCGTAGTATCTTTCCGTCGCTTTGCAATAGTACTTCCTTCTATCTGATTCACTCACGTTATTGATCGTGAGAATGGCTTGGTAAGTAAATTCAGTTACCTTCGATGTAACGTGTATTCTCTCTAAACATTTAGAAAAATATGTATAATTGGTTGAACTACACTAAAAAAACTTGACTTATAACTCTTAAAGAATAAATTTAGAACTAACTGGAGCACACTACCACTTGACGATTATCGTCATACCATATGACGATGGAGAAATCATTGATTGTAGCAGAACATATTAAAGAAATATTTTCACCTTTCTGAAAAGTTCTATTTGCTTGTATGATTCCAAAAGATGCATTAGCTACCCCATCTGAAACAAAAAAATATTCATGCAACTTAAACTATTTGTATCCCTATTTGATGTAGTTAATCGGCTTATCGTTCTCTCTTAAATTCTCTTATGCCTGTTTAGTAAGGACAAATGATATATCTTCAAGGAAAAATCCAGAAATACAAAAAAATTTACGAAAAAACCTTTAAAAAAAACTCTTTTCTATGTATAGCAAAGCAAAATAAATAACTAAACGAATTACCGCTCCAAAGTTGGTATTAGTCATCCATCAATAAGAACCACGAAAGTTACTGATTTATCATTCTCTGAAAGTATATTTGGATTGTAAGAGATTAAATTTGGAAATAGTCTGTTGAATGCAATGAAAAAAAATTCATCAGAATATACAGAGTTTAAGGCGCTTTTCCCAAAAAATTAATTTTTATATTTTTGCTTGAAACTATGTTTATTGCTAGATAATGTATTAATACACATTTTCTGAAAATTTGAGCAAAATTGTACTTTTAGTTTTAGCGTACAACAACTTCAAAGTTTGACAAATTCGTATGCATCTGTTTGTCTAACACACGGTGTCTTACGGCAACGGCTGTCGACTCACTGCTCTGTTTTGTAGATTACTCGGAAAGTAAATTATTTGTCTTTGATTAAACACTATTACCACATAGTTGTGAATTCCAAAAATGTTTTAGTCAATTGAATAGAAAATTTGTACATTAACTTCTATTAGTAATTTGAGTTTGAAAGGAGCAAGCAACGAAAATAAGAGGTTACTTTTGTCGCGAAATAATTTGGTGAAACGCAGTTGGCAACATGTATCTTCTGCACCACATTCAAATTAAATTACGCACAGGTATGCAGAATACTTGCACAAAATTTTTTTTCCAATAATAACGAATCAGATAAGGTAAATAATTATTATCATTATGGAACTAATTATAAATTACAGGATTCTTTTTTATATTTGTATGTTTGAATTTATGGTTATTAAACTTACAGTTATTAATCACAGTTATATTGTAATAAATACATAAATTAGACAACTTTTAAGGAGAGAAATGATTAATTAAATTTTGCACAAAAAAAGCATTATTTGTAATACATACTAAACGTCCACATTTTTTCTTGTAAAAATTCTTCAAACAAGCTTTTTCCTGAAGTAACGAATTTTTTACGTAAATGATTATACGTCATTCCTTGTGCGATAATTTTTTTGCAAACGGCGGCATTAGTTGTTTTTTCAATTTATTCTAAGTCTGGCATTTTTGATCTTATGAAGTACTGCTCATTTTTTTAGTTGCAAAATGATCGACGGGGATCAATTTTTTGTCACATCCAATTCATCGATAAAATATTTACATAAGCTTTCCAAGACTTTCACGTCAAACATTGCTTCGTGAAAATTTTCACTGATTTTTAACAAATCTTTTGCAAAATTGCCTAGCTTTAAACTACCTTGACCTTTTCTCTCTGGAAACGCTTTTTTTAATAATAATAAAGGATCATCAAAGCCATGAATAATTGTTTGAAAATAATCTCTTAGGTTTTCCTTTTAAATGACCCTTATCAGTAACGTATGATCAAAGCGACTACCATTATAAGCAATAACAATACACTTTTTTCCTAATTCATGTAAAAAATCACGCCAGCAAATGCTTCAGGTAACAAAATCGTTTCCACTACAACGCCATCATAATAAAGTTTTGGTCCTCTGTTACTTAATTTTATTGCTATAGATGATTCTGTGTCGATATTTTGAGTTGGTATAACATATACAGAAAATTGTACTTCTCCATTTTTATGGCAGCAATTTGAATTATATCACAAGAATCTATATCTAAGGTCGTCGTTTCTAAGTCGTAATATACAAGAACGTAATCACCAATTGCTGTAGTTGTAAAAATTTTGAAATTTTTGCTTTGAACATTAGTGATTGAAAGATACGACTTGTAGCTCGGACCTTTGACATCTTAAGTTCTGACTCGACAACTTTGTCTAATACTGTAATTCAGACTCCTTTTACATTTGCACTCTTTTGTAAATCTTAGTTCTCCCTCCCTCAGTCTTTTTTTATCTGCTAGATCTGAAAACTTGCAGTTATTTTTTTCAGGTGAATGTTGCAAAATATATTTCACTCGTACTACTGATTCATATCCAAAATTAAAATGGATAATTCCGGTACTGACACGTATATCACCCTGTTTACTACGACTACAGTTTTTGTTTTTCGGAAAATGATTCACTATGATGCTGTTCAAGCATTCATTGCGTTGGCTAATAGCTGTTATGAAAAATTTATGAGCATTGGCTGCGTAAATTTCAAAAAGAGTTTTCATATCAATGTACAATTCTTGGCTTTTAAAAGTGACAGCATGGAACTTCTTAAAATTTACCTTGAAAATTCGAGAACTAGCATACCACATACCGCAAGTGATATGTAAACCAAATAAATGATCTGGGATGGAAAGTCATATTGATTTTCATTTCACCGTATTTTTATTATTTTGATAAATAGAAAAATTAAAAAGTTTCTTAACATGTGTGATGACATTTTTTTTCTTAAATTCACTGTGTTTCTTTCCTAACTCATACAATTTCTTGATGAAATTTTTTTTCAGATGATTCCATTCTGCAAATTTAAATATTTTTTTTTTTAATTTCCTATCCTGATATTGTCGATGGCTACAGCGTCCTTATCTCCAATGACGACTCTGACTTCCATTTTGTCATTTTTTAAAGACATACTGTCGTTTACTAACTCAGCGGCTACGTCACCTTCCATCGATTTGGCACTACCTGTATAATTTTTGTGGCAATCGTGATCAGTCGGATCATGGCCATATTCGCACGTTGTGCATTTGCTGTTTCGAGTGCGAAAATCCAACACTTTGCCCGATAACAAACAAATAACTGCCCCGTACCCATTTAAAGAGTCATAACATTTGCCGGTGCTTCTCCTACTCTAGCCCATGTCTTAAGATACTATAATATTTACTACGTCAAGGACGTGAGCATCGAATCCGGTGATACTACCTTTTTTTTCTTCTTCAATGGCAGCCATCATCTCCGGATATATTTCCTTTGTCACTTCTTTTGGACTGTAAAAGGAAAAGGAAAGTAGGCTGCTGTAAAGTGTCATGCAATAAATTAAGTTCTTTTCTCTATTAGACATGTTACGTTATGTACATCTTTATTTGCATACTTATTTGTACTGTATCTTTATTTGCACAGTTAAGTATAAAATAAAAGTATACAATACAGTAAGTGTTTAAATAAAAATAATATACTATAAAGCTTACAAAAAATACTAGTTACAATAATACTACTTTTTCCTCTACCTCAATTTGAAAAAAGAAAATTGAAGTAGGTATTAAAAAATTCTGTCAACATTAAGCAAAATCAACAAGAATCTTACACGATCTAAAACTCACAATTCCATTCAAAAGTCCATAATATTTCCAATAACCAACCGGCGTTCTTCTTGTCTTGCTTTAGCACAACTTTCTTCGGCAACTTTGTTATTGCAGCTCCAACAGAAGTCAAATTTTGCGTACAACTTGTGGTCGATTGAAGGCATATTTAAACATGCTAAAAGCCGATTCGACTCTCTGCAGCCAATTTTTGCCTCTATGCTACCTATATTATTGAAAATATTAAAATTATGTCAATCATTTAGTGACAAATATGACTTTTTTATTACCAAGAACCAAAATCTCGATGTTGACACTTAGATTCACATTTTACTCTGATTGTCGGGGTTGAATCACCTCTGCTGGGACTTGGTGTTCTTTGACAGATTTGACAATTGTTACAGCACAACATTTTAAGCACTTGGTTTCAAAAGTGGACAATACACCATGCTGTTTCTCCTAGACAATATTTTCCAAAAAAATTCGTTCGCTACAATGTGAACAGAACAGACTTCTGGCGAAAATGTTTACATCTACGATCCAACGTCCTTCGAATGAAACTTTTTCCTCTGGGAGGCTCATACTTTTTCTCCTTAGTCTCCATTGCCTTAATGTTTTTGGGACGTATACTCTTTTTTCCTCGAATGATATTGTCTTATTTTTCTTTACAAACAAGTTTCCTCCGTTTACACGCAACTGGTTTTTGGACCAATGATCCATTTGTAATTATTTATTTACATCAAAGAATAAAGATTATGGAAGGTTACGTCGTGTACAATCAGCTGACGAACTATTATATACACAGATGTACTGTTACTCTCATTCCGCGAAATAAGTACATAATTGACAACTTTGCCCACTGAATGATTTGCTAACTTATTTACTGACATGGTAACGCATAGACAATTAACGCTAGATGGTGTACCTCCCGAGAGAGAAGGGCCTCAATTTATTATGCTATGCTGATACAAAGAAAATAATAATAATAATAAGAAACTAAAATAAATTATACGAAACAACACATGTATTAAAACTGTATCATTTGGTTTAAAAAGTTTGATTACTATGGAACTCTTTAAAAAACATAAAATTTTTATAAGATAATCATATTTTTTTTCTAAATAAACATACTTGCTATTTGCTTTTAAAATTCAAGTCGTTATGTGGTCAAATATTTTTAATATTAGTTACAGTAATACCATCGAACACGTTTACATAAGATGGACTTGCGATTTCGGGTAAAGTGTTAACGTAGTTATGCTGGCTCGGTCGAATTATTATATCGTCTGATGGAGATGAAGTGAGGTTTTCTTTTTTTTTTTCTAACTGTCGTTCCCTATTACAATTTTCATACGTATGATAGAGTTTTAGAAAACGTATTTTGATATCATCTTGTAAAAGATTTTTAATACTTTCAACCAGCATTGTAAAAGACGGCCTTAATGTCGGCTCTTCCTCCCAGCAATGGAGCATTATATCGTAACTANTTTAGAAAACGTATTTTGATATCATCTTGTAAAAGATTTTTAATACTTTCAACCAGCATTGTAAAAGACGGCCTTAATGTCGGCTCTTCCTCCCAGCAATGGAGCATTATATCGTAACTAAAAAAAGGTAAGCAATGTAGTGACAGTTTTATGGAAATGGACTTTTCACAAAAACATTTATTTACATGTCATCAGTAGCATAAGTAGGCTGAGCCATTCTGTATCCCCTGACTAATTTCTGATACATTACTTCGAACCGTACACCTGCGTAAGGTATTTCTGCAAGGGTGAAAAGTTCCCACAGAACTACACCAAATGACCACACATCTGACATAGTGGAAAAGACTCCATCCCTAATGGACTCAATGGCCATCCACTTTACAGGCAACTTGCCAACGCATCGCTTCTTATAGTTTTCGTCTTTGTACAATGTCTTTGCCAGACCAAAATCGCATATCTTAATAATGTTATTTTCTGCCAATAATATATTCCTTGTGGCTAAGTCACAATGTAGTACCTAAAAATAAGACAAGTAGCAAACACCTAGAGTTAGTTAATATGTTAGAATCCAGTAACATGAATAATTGTATACAGATAGGTGCTTGCCTTTTTTTGGGAAAGGTACTCCATACCATTTGCTACTTGATAAGCCCACAAAAAAAGATCCTCAGTGCAGAGAAACGAAACATCTTCATTCGCGTAGTCCCCTTTGTAATTAGAACGCCAACCTGGCTGGGAATCATCGTCATCAAAATCATCACTAAATTCCATTGGTCCAACAAATGTCCGATCCTCTGAGCCGTAAATGCTGGTTTTATTGCTTGGACTACTGCTGCTCGACACCATACTGAAATCACTAAAGATCTTGTATTTGTCATATTGTAAAAAAAAATAAAACTTATGTGTTATGGCTATGAGAGTTACAATTTGTTAGGATACAATAAAATTTCAATTATTTTTGATTTAGTAGAAGTGTTTTTTTTTGTAGACGTAAAAACTTAATTCTTTCTGTACAAACTCTTTAGCGAAATTACAACGAGCTTTATCGATAAAAATCTGAATTGACAAACGGTAACATTAATTGAAACTTAGACCTAAATCAGTATTTAGACTCAAAATACTCGAATAAGTATTCAAGATAAGTATTAATTAACGCACGTAAGTCCTCAAAACCAATGATCCTACTAATAATCTATTTCACAAACTATGCTTTCATCAACAGTTTTAACTCTTTCAAGTAGTACATCTGTGATTGTGATTCCGAATTAAGTCGTACATTTAAAGAAATAACAATCTTAAGATGGAAAACAGTTTTCTTAAATCCAAAATGTTTGTCGTATTGAAAACAACGTTTTTGAATTTCAATTCCATCGCTACTTGATCCTAGTATACTACTTGAAGACATTTTCCTTAATTTAATTATATAATTTATTCAAATCGTTGTATACAAAATTCAAGATTAATAGCAATGCCTTATGGCTGATAATTTAAAGACATAAAGTATAATGATAACGCTATGGATGAAAACTTTTTTAAGTTCTTTGCTCTATTTTTCTCTACATGCAAGCGATACTAATCAAACTCAGGCTTGCCCTCCATAACTTGCTCTGACACGTGATTATATTTATTTAGTTCTTTTACTATGAGATTTTAAAAGAGATGCAAAGTAATAACACAAGAACTTTTGCATATTTTCATAAAATTTTTCTATCTTTATCAATTGTATCTTTAATTTTTTTTCAAAACTATGATAAAAATCAATGCTTTTTGTATTTTATATTGAAAAAATTAGTTTGAATTAACGTATCGATTGAAAAATACAAGTTTTTCCTTTGTACTTGGTCTACTTAACGTATAATTGCTTGAGAATTAAAAAAAGGACAATCAATAAAATTATTACCTATTTGATATTTTTCTAATACAAAAGCCGATTTCACCTTCATCTGATTCAATTTGATTAATAAAAGTTTTTCGATGATACAAGAGATAATTTTGCAGATTTCCAAATTTGCAAAGCTCAACAATCACCAAAAGTTCACCTGAAATGTAAAATAATTTTGTATAATAAATACACTTTCTTTCATATGTGATTGATCATAGTATTACGTAAATGCTTACGTTTGGCTATATTTTTTGTACAAGCTCCCAAAAGACTTGTAATATTCAAATGTTGTCCCAAATAAATCATAATTTTAAGCTCCTTCGCCAATGCAGTAATATACATTGGATCTGCATTTTTGCGAACTGTTTTTACAGCTACAGTTGTCTTAGATTCTTTAGCAAATATTCCATAAGCTACGGCCTTATACACGACTCCAAAAGCTCCACTTCCTAATTTTTTATCTTGATGTTAAAGAGGTACATATTAAACGTTAATATTAATTAAGTTAATCGTATATTTCTTTAAACACATTTATAATCTCTTACCTAATTTTATTTTCTCTCTGGGAAACTCCCATCTTATATCGTACGGAAGGAGTTCTGCCTGCTCATCTACTGTAAGTTCTGGATTCATCAAATCAAGTTCCCCTTCCGTAAACTGGGTAAGACTAGATTCTAATAAAAGTTTTTCTCTAAACTGGAAAAGATTATTTACTTAAAATGTAATGCACCTATATTATTAAGTTTATTGATATGATATGTACGTGTGTTGATAATAATCAAATTTTTTTATTTACCTTTCCATGTTGTACTTGTAAGTAAAAGTAAATTGATAGAAAAGTAAGGATTGCGATGAACCATACTACTATTCCAGTATAAAAATTAGTATTTGGATTTCCTACAACGAAAATTGATTGCTTTTATCAAAGAACTTTTTCCTGCTTTCAACATTAAATTCGGTCCATGCAATCAAATCGTTCATACTCAAATTTTCGAGGATAAATCATCATAACACAATCAGAATCCAGCTTTATACGTTAAAATAAATATTTTTTTTTTTAGTGTGATCTTAAATTCTGAAGTTATATAGTTTGAAAAACAAAGAATGAGATGTTTAATCTTTTACCGCAATATTTAAAATAATAACTTGTATCTTCTAGAAAAAATTTATACATTAACAAGTTATACAAGTACTATTGTAAAATAGCCTTAAGCTACTAAAGAAAATAAACTGCCATGAGGCTATCCTAAACATATCTCAAATGAAGTGCATCAAGCAGTTTTCGTTTGCATTGATTATTTAAGAAATTCCCTGTCGATGGCTTGACCTTAAAATAAAAAAATTTGTTTGTGTTAGCGCGTCTTCGGCTCACAGGACAGTCGATAGTATATACATATAGTATACGTCATAGTAAATTACTGATATAATGAAACAAAAACTCATACATTTATATAATTTTCATGATCTTGATAAGAGTTAATTATGTAAGTGTAGCGATCGGAAAATTTTACTTATGCATGAAATTTTAAATACTTTAAGGTCGTAGGGTAAAAAAGCCTAATTTTGATAATTGAGTTGCTAGTAATACACAACTCTTGTTGATAGAATCCTATAGATACTATTTACATGCACTGAAATGTACATTCGTTTTTCTCATCTTTTATTCTATAACATTTTACGCAAGAAAATTCTGATCTTATTCTCGTGGAATTACTCACTTACATACATCAACACAAACATCACACACCGGAAAACCGAATTTTCTTTTAAATGCTAGTGAATGAATTATTTTTTGTTTAAGACTTTATGGCAAGCTTTCTAATCTCCATTAATTAGAGTTTCCATTGCAAAAAACCATCAAACAAAAAAATTAATTTTTGGAAAACGGCAAGATAAAAATAAGACCGAAAAGAAATAACACAAAATTTTAATTCTGAGTAGTTGGTATTCAAATAAGAGTAATTAATAAGTGTGATCTACAAACGAACTAAAATAATTTAAGTTAGTCATAACTTATCCATTCAAACCTGAAATTTCTGATGATATAAATACAACCTACATCCAAAACAATCTACATAATTTGTTTTCTCAGTTTAAAAACATTTCTCAACAGAAAGCTGTAACAATAGATTAAATTCTAAATTTTTATTATTAAAATATCCTTCAACAACGATGAAAACTAAGGGTCGTAATATTTCCAAGAAATATCATTCTACAATAATGAAATATTTATATGTAGTAAAAAATAGTAAAATTTAATTTTTTTCATCAAAAACAAGCAAAAACGCATTATTGAAGTTGGATACGGAAATCCTAGGATGTAACTAATTAAACGCATACACACATGCAAACAAATACATGCACGCACATATAAATAGATACTTTTACTGAACTTTGATTATATAAATTCGGAAAACAAGTTTAAATCATGTTTCTTGAGGAAATCTTTGTTTCTTTTTCGTAAAGTTTCTGGTACGAAAAGCAACAGAATATTCGGATACATAATGTGAAGCCCCTAGAGTAAGTAAGGCATGAGTTAACTAATTTTTTGCATTGAATAATCGATACTTCTGCAGGAATTATAATCAACTTTTTTTTAAACCATAGACTCTTCATCTCTTTACGTGTGTGCAACGAAAAAGAACACAAAATGCATTATATATGTTTCTACAATTGAGGCTTATCACACCCACCTCCTTTTCTGTTATAAAACAAAGCATGACCTCATGAGCTTTACTACTTTGAAAAGTTGTCAAATGTATTAATGGTTGACTGCTTGGCATGATTTAAATTTATGTTAATTAAAACTTCTCTGTTAAAACAATTTTTATTTTGCTCCATATTCAGTACTTTATTCTTCAGAACTGAATAATGCCTTACATAGTTTTAGATAGTATAATCAAATGTAAAATTTACTGTACTTTTGTAAAGTACAGACTAACTTTACTCGTTTAATAGTATATTACGTACCAAGGGACTAAAGCAAGCCAGTTCGTGGCTGGTGTAGTGTGCGCCCGAGCGTAGCGAGGGCGCTACAAGCAATAGCCACTCGCTGGCTTGCTTTAGTCTCGCGGTGCGTATACACTTTTATATCACACTCAGTGGAAAGTTCGTTGCATTGAGAGGGAGAGAGATAGAAGGAAAACAAGCCATTCATTGTGTGGTTATAGGTTATATCACAAGAGTTTTTATAATTGTTTCCGATTGTGATATTTAGGACATTCCTGTATTTTTGTATAAAATATGGCAACAGTTTCGACAGTCATGTTCGAAGAGGATTCTTCTGACGAAGAAAACTTTAACGAGGATAAAGTAGGGGAAGGAAGAGACTTTGACTGTCAACGAAATGCCATTGTTCAAAATTTACTTCCCATAAAATCGAGAGCATTATATGAATATGCATACGCTCGATTCTTACAATGGAAGCATAAGAACAAGGACCTAATTATTTAACTCTTTTAATAAATGTGTTTCGAAATGTAATAATTTTGATAGTTTATTATACAAGATTGATAAAAATGAAGAACTGTAAAAATGCAGTTATTATTTAAAAATGTGTGAACAAAGAAAATTGTATAACAATTTTAATTATTTCCATTTGTTCATAATCTCATGTTTTTTTTTGCATAAAATGCACCAGCAAATAGTACATTGGCTTTATCTTGTTGATGTTTCCCAAATTTGTTTGTTTACTGCAGTGTGGCGCCCTCGCTATGTTCGAGCACCGAACTACTTCAGGCACTTATTGGTTTATGTATATAGTAATATACAGTAAGATATTGATACGCATGCGTACACGCACTTATTACACAGTTTCTGTCCCTGTATACAGGGAGAACAGTACGAACTTTACGCTTAGTGTGATATAAATTTGTTTTCGAAATATAAAAAAGAAAGTAAAGGGATATATAATTACTATTGGCAATAACATTTTCTACCTTTCACAGTAATAATTTGTGATTGTTCCACTGTTCCGTAATCGTTCTTAGCATGGCATGAATAATTACCAGCATCTTTTTCAAAAAAATATCTTATAACTAATTTTTGATTGCTGTCTTCGAAAGTATACTGTGATGACATCTTCAGAGGTACATTGTTTTTTGACCACGTAATGTTAGGGGTTGGAATCCCTTTAACATGGCAAAATAATATCAGGGGATTCTCAAAATCCCTTGCCATTACTGTTCTCTCTGTAGCGTTCAAATTTACAAGAGTAAAAGAAGGTGGATCTATACAAAAAAATTATCATGAACGGAGTAAAAATAGTTGAGATTTATAAATGAAAATGTACATCATAACTGTTTCTCATTCTTACCATTGATGTTAAGGAAGTATGACTCTGTAAGTATTTTGCGCGAAGGATATCCAACAAACCCGTAGTATCTTTCCGTCGCTTTGCAATAGTACTTCCTTCTATCTGATTCACTCACGTTATTGATCGTGAGAATGGCTTGGTAAGTAAATTCAGTTACCTTCGATGTAACGTGTATTCTTTCTAAACATTTAGAAAAATATGTATGATTGGTCAAACTATACTGAAAATTTTCATCCACGACACTTAAAAAATAAATCTAAAACTGACCGAAAGTATCTACCACCTGATCGTTATCATCATACCATACGACGGTAAAGAAATAATGACTCACACCAGCACATATTAAAGAAATATTGTCACCTTTATGAAAACTTCTATATGGTTGTATGATTCCAAAATATGGTTTATTTACTTCATCTGAAAAAAAATTATCCACGCAATAGTAACTTACGACAAAAATAAAAATTTTACAAAAATTAAAGTTAAACACTATTATTTAGATTTATGTACCTGCTATGCGAATTTCCTTTGACGTAGAGGCACATCCATAGCTATTGCAAGCCTTGCATTTTATTACACCAGATGTTACTAGCTGTTTTAGTTCTACCGTTGACTTTTGTTTGAAATTGCCATTTGGCTCATCTGTTTCTATTCCCTGGAAGAATAAGTCAATATTCAGAAAATGTTATTTCTATAGTTACTGTTGTTGAAACAGCCAAACTATTCAAATATATGTGGTGAGGACAGGGTATGCCGGGAGATGTTAAGAAAGAACAATAGGCTATATTTAAGGAAATATATATTCTTTACATTTATATAACTTAGGCTTAACAATGTTAGTTAGCAATAAGCCAACACTCAGCTCTCGAATCACACACGACGAGCACACCACGCTGTTGCGTACAGTTATAGGTTATTCACGTGAACACGCGACGTTATGATTATACACTGGACGCAAAACTCGAAAGCAGCACACACGCTAAAAAGGTACACGCACACTCCGGAGTAGTACACGATTGATACAATGATCGTGGGCGCGTTACACATACGCAGAAGCGGATACCCAAGAAGGCAACGCACCAAACCACGCTGATACGTTGACGCGAATCATGAAGCTATCGAGGTGGAACAAATTCGCAAACGCGCTCACGCTTTGATACAATTGGCCATACGGCGACAAATACCTGCGGCGTCGAGGGTTGACGGCTCCGAGAAAGATCTCCGCAGGGGAACGGCAGAAATCGACCAGAGAACAGCTCAGCTGTCGACCAGAGAAAAGCTCCCAGTGAGGGTGGACGAGAACAGCCCGTTTTGGCAGATGGAGATCAGCCCCAGGTTAGCAGCAGTGCAGTGGGTGTATGCAGATGGAGTTCAGCTCCAGGGTTAGCAGCAATGCAGTGGGTCCCTTTCGCTCAGGTTAGAGGACAGCTCAGTGAACAGCGGGAGAGACGTATCCAGGGCTAGAGTAGTATAGCAACTGCCGCTTTTCGGTAGACGCGCGCCGTTTCTTGCTTCTCCTTTCTTCTACCACTCTCTCTGTCTCTCTCTCTCCTACTTTCCTCGCATTACAACTCACTCCCCACCCTTTTCTTAAACCTACTAGCCAACGCTGAACATGCCTCCCGCCTATTCACCTAGGGTGAATATTTGCTTACTAAGTGGTGTGGGTCGTAGGAATTGCCTCTGTCTCTAACAGAAGGGGGCAAACTCGAGAGACGTGTCGACGAAGGGTTCCGGTAGCGGTTTTGACTGTAACTACCCGTACCAGAGCGTCAGGTCCTGGGTGGGTGGCGATTACACGGGCTAATGGCCATTTTGCAGGAGGGTAACGTTCATCTCTCACAAGGACCATACTGCCAACTGCCAGGCTAGTCGTAGGGGAGCGCCACTTATTGCGTTCCTGCAACTGTTGGAGATACTCCTCAGACCAGCGTTTCCAAAAGTCGGTT
This sequence comes from Copidosoma floridanum, assembly GCF_000648655.2. Next base: position 39,287 of record NW_019379554.1, read on the forward strand.
TTCAGCCTTTGAAGAAGTTGGAAACGGTTAAGACGAGCAAGTGGTACATCCGGGTGCTCTTCGCCTGGGATCAGAAAGGAAGATTCCCCTATCAAAAGTGAGCTGGGGTGAGAGCCTGCAGATCGTTCGCGTCTTCAGCGAGTGGAGTCAAGGGACGAGAATTGAGGCAAGCCTCAATCTCTGTTAACAAGGTGTACAATTCCTCGTAAGTGAGAGCGTGTTCCCCAATTGTTCGTTTTAGATGATGCTTGGTGGACTTCACGCCCGCTTCCCAAAGTCCTCCGCAGTGGGGCGAGCTTGGTGGGATAAAAGACCAAGTGGTACCGTCGTTAACTAGTACAGCGGCCGCTCTCTGATAAAAGATAGAAGCTCGATGGAACATATCCTTTAGTTCATGGTCAGATCCATGAAAGGTGGTAGCGTTGTCGCTGAATAACCGTTTGCAGGGCCCGCGACGGCTGACAAACCGACGGAAGGCTGCGATAAATGCAGCAGAAGTGAGGTCGCTCACAAGCTTAAGATGGATAGCTCGAGTAGTAAAGCAAACAAAGAGTACTATGTACCCCTTGCTCGTACAGTTTCCTCGAATTTTCCTGGGTCTAACAGAGATGGGTCCTGCATAATCTAGTCCTGCCTTCAGAAAGGGGCGAGCGACAGTTACTCGGTCTGAAGGTAAATCCCCCATCATCTGATGAATCAGCTTAGGCTTCACCTTTTGACACGGGACACATTGACGTACTAAAGTCTTGACTATCTTGTTTCGGCCCGTGATCCATACCCATCGTGAAACAGTCGCTGATGTCAGAAGGGTCCACCGTGGAGGCAAAGGAAATGAGCTCGCCGGACAAACAGGCGACTTAGAGCTGAACAGCCCGAGAGGATGGGGGGGGGGGTGTTTGCGATCAATTGACAGGGTTGTCTTGGACAGACGCCCCCCAACTCGAAGGATTCCGGTTTCCGGATCAAAGATCGGATTGAGCTTGTTCAAAAAATGATGCTTCGGCAACGGCTTCTGTTGTGACAGGTTGCCCAATTCTGTCGCAAAATCGTGTGATTGCGACAACCGGATAGCGACGTGGTGGGCTTGAGACAACTCGAATGCCGATAGAAAAGGGGCCAGGGGGGGGGGTAAACCTGACCGTTTTGCTCGGAGAACTCGAAGAGGACGTAGACAGTACGCGATAACTCGCTCCAGCTTGGACAGAGAAGAGAACCGAGTGAGCAATTATGGCTCTTTTGGGGTCGAAATAGTGGTGAAAACTCGAACCCTTTGAGCTTGTACCGGCCAACGAGGGGGATCCTGGAGCAGCCAGGACGGTCCATACCACCACAGCCGGGAGCCGATCAGGCTCGAGGGTGTGCAACCCTGCGAGGCGAGATCAGCCGGATTTTCACTGGAGGGTACGTGAGACCAAGTAGCGGTAGGCAGTTTGGTTTGAATGAATGCCACGCGGTTAGCCACGAACGTTTTCAACTGCCGAGGGTGTTTGTTAAGCCAATCGAGGACGATCTGGCTATCGGTCCAAGCAAATACTGGTAATGGACGAAAGAAGTCAGAATTTCGAATATGACGGATTAACTTGACCAGAAGAGCGGCGGCGCACAACTCGAGGTTAGGTATGCTTAGGGTCTTGACTGGAGCTACCTTGGTCTTTGATATAAGCAAATTACTGTGGTGTCCGCCTGCCTTTGTTGTAACCTTGAGGTACAGATCTGCCGCCATGCCCTGTTTAGACGAGCCGGAAAACCCGTTGAGTTCGTATTTCTGATCAGTGCTTGTCCCAATCCAACGGGGAATGGTTAGCTCGTTTAGGTTGGGGAGGGACTCACAGTAGGAAATCCATTGTTTACGCATCTCAACGGGGATGGGTTCGTCCCAACCACAACGCAATATCCACAGATCTTGCATCAAGAACTTGGCTTTGACCACTACGGGTGAGACCCAGCCGAAAGGGTCATACAGTCAAGCGATTCGAGAAAGAACCATACGTTTGGTGACGTTCCCTTTAAGATCCTCAGGTGGGGTAACTTGGAACGTGAACTCGTCTTTCGAGGGGTTCCATTGAAGTCCCAATATCTTAACTACTCCATCTTCACCGACACCCTTTATGTAGCCGTTTGGCCCTTCACATTTACTCGTAGGAATAAGGTCAGGATGATTAGCGGACCACTTGTCCAACGTCATCCCAGCGGTGGCGAGAATAGATATGAGTTCCTTCCTCTTGTGCAAAGCTCCACTGAGAGTGTCATCCCCAACGAACATATCATCCACGTAGGTCCCTTCCTCAATGATTTGAGCTCCTTGGGGGAACTTATGACGTTCGTCGGTAGCTAGTTGCCTGAGTGTGCGGATTGCTAAGAAGGGAGCGCAGTTCGTACCGTAAGTCACGGTAGTTAAGCGATAATCCACGGGAGGAACATCTGGGGAGGGAGCCCATAGAATTCTTTGATAGTCTTGATGAGCCGGCTCCATCCGTATTTGCCTGAACATCCTCACGATGTCCACTGTAAAAGCGTAGCGAGGTCTACGCCAATTAAGCTATACGAGCGGCAGCTCAGCTTGAAGGGGAGGACCGGAATGCAGGTAATCATTCAGTGAATGGCTTCGTGTTTTCCTGGATCCATCGAAAACGACTCTAACCTTTCGTTTATGGGGGGGACCGGTGACGACGGCATGATGAGGCAGGTACCAGGCTGTTGGATTATTGACCGCGGCCGGAGGCACCTTAGCCATGTGTCCTTGAGCTTCGTAACAGGTTAAGAATTCGTGGTACTGATCACGGAGCCAGGAATCTTGGGTAAGGCGCCTATGTAAACTGGTCAGTGTCGCTAGAGCCGTCTGCCTTGTTTCTCGGCCCAGGGGGGGTATGCCCTCCTTGAGAGGCAATTGGACCATGTAGCGGCCATCCCGGTCACGGCTATGCGTCGTTTGATACTGCCATTCACAGTATTCTGAATTCGGATCGGCTAAGGAAGAACTGGTCGCGACCTCATCTACGGTCCAAAACCTTTGGATGAGATGCTGAGGTGATCCTCATACGTAGTGTGCAGAACGTGTATGGATTGAGGGCCTGGATTAACCGCCCGCCTTGGCAAGCTTTCAGATATGATTCCAGACACTATCCATCCTAGGGTGGTGTTTTGAGCAATCAGGTTTGTGTTAGGGAACCTCTTCAACCCTGATTTAAGGAGCTTGCCATAAACGTCCGCCCCAAGGATAACATCTACTGATCCTCCCTTCCAAAATTCTGGATCCGCTAACTCGAGCTTCCTTATAGATGACGGTTGAAGAATCGGCGAGCTCCGATCTGAGAGGTGAGAAGTCAAACGGGGTAGCACAAGGGCGCTAAATTCAAGGGAGAGTTGAGTGGACCTTAGTGAACGTAGTCGGAGTGTCACTATTGCCTTAGAGACTCCGGAATGAGACGCTCCGATTCCTTCAAGGGTAATTTGAATGGGTATCTTCGGTAATCTCAACAATTGCACCATGGATTCGGTAACGAAAGAACTTTCGGATCCTTGATCTAGTAAGGCTCTAGCCTTGATTATCGTGCCCGAGGGTCCAAGTATCTCGATCTGAGCTGTAGCAAGAATCACTGACGAGATGGGCAAGCAAGGGGCCGAGTGGTAGGACTTGACATTGAATCCTGAATCCGAACCTTTAGGAGGTGGTAAATTGGATCCTGAAACGTTGCGCTGATCAAGCGATTTAGGCTTCTCAAGATGCAGCAGAGTATGGTGGGTGTCCTTACAGGTAAGGCAGCGAACAATTGATTTGCAGGCGTCAAACCGATGGTTTCCTAAGCAGTTGAAACATAAGCTGAAACGGCGGGCTTCATTTTTCCTTTCAAAAGGTGTCAAGGCCTTGAACTGTGGGCATTTCCAAATTGGATGCACACCATTGCAGAGGGGACAAGCTGGGGAGTTTAAGCTTCTCAATTGCTTAGCTAAATGCGCCTTGCGTATAGGGCCAGTGTTTGAAGCACCCTGGTTGTTATTCAGAGCAGGGTTAGATGCGGTCACCCTGGAACCTAATCCCAGCATACTTAATCCTTGCACTCGATTTTCTATAAATTCTATAAATTTAGCGAAAGTAGGGAAACGGTCCAGAGCGTTTAATTCAGTCGAACTAACGCTGGCGCGGGCTACCGCAGAACGGTCAGTGGCACTCATGTCGAGTTCCCAGGCCTTCCTTGAAATGGTGTCCAAACGCCCAGACAAAAGGTGGATCAGCCACACGTTCCAGTGCTGGACCGGCATTTTGAGGATCTCCAAAGCCCGGACTATGCGTTGTGCTTCGTCACTAAAAGTCCTTAAGTCCTTGGCAGACTCACGAGTCAAGTGGGGAAGAGCATAAAGTGCATTTAGTAAGTTATTGATGGTCAACCGAGGATTGCAGAAACGCTCTCGCAAGGTCTTCCAAGTGGAAGTGTAGTTTTCTCCCTTCAGAGCTACATCCTTGACTAAATTAGAGGCTACCCCGGTGAGGCATGATTTTAAGTATTGTAATTTATTTACATCTGGAATCGACCCAACCTCGTGAACTAAGGATTCGAACAGTCCAGAGAAACTCTCCCAATCTTCATAATTACCTGAGAAGGTAGGGAGCACTAATTTAGGTAAGTGGGCCAATTGGTGGTCAATGTTGACGGAACCGTTCGCAGATCTCCGCAGGGGATCGGCAGGAATCGACCAGAGAACAGCTCAGCTGTCGACCAGAGAAAAGCTCCCAGTGAGGGTGGACGAGAACAGCCCGTCTAGGCAGATGGAGATCAGCCCCAGGTTAGCAGCAGTGCAGTGGGTGTATGCAGATGGAGGTCAGCTCCAGGGTTAGCAGCAATGCAGTCGGTCCCTTTCGCTCAGGTTAGAGGACAGCTCAGTGAACAGCGGGAGAGACGTACCCATGGCTAGAGTAGTATAGCAACTGCCGCTTTTCGGTAGACGCGCGCCGTTTCTCGCTTCTCCTTTCTTCTACCGCTCTCCCTGTTCCCCCTCCTACTTTCCTCGCATCACAACTCACTCCCCACCCTTTTCTTAAACCTACTAGCCAACGCTGAACAGTTACATTCATACAATAATCTAAACGTACGAATGCAGATAAACAAATTATTTTTTGTAGTAACTAACAAACCTGTAAGTTATGTTCTGTAAGGTCAAGTGTCAATGTTTTCGTCCAATAGTTAATTTTGGTCCAGGATATATTTGACTTAGGATGACGATCGACAAGGCAAACAAACTTGGCAGTTTTATTAAAACTGTAGTGAGATTGAAGGTAAGTTTTGTCAAACTCGACCATTGGCTTACCTGCAAGAAAAAAAAATCGAATGCTTGACATGGAGTTTTATAACAAAAAGCAGCATAAGTATTTAGAACTGCAAGATAATAAAAAAAAAAAACCAAAAAAAATTCACAAAGATTCAACCGCATGTCTACCGACAAATTTAAACTTTTTTACTTTACTGAATACAAACTTGCTTTATGTATAAGCTTTACACTTTAAAAGTAGAGTTGGCCATTTTACAGGTAGGAGTTAGAAACTATAAATGTCATTTTTTAATTTCAGAGAGTTTTATGGTCATAATGGTTACAAAAACAAAACCATTTTATCTAAATTGGTGGATTGAAAGTACAAATTTTGAGCCCAAGCAAGAACATATCGACTAATATTAATTAAATCTACAATATTAAAGCCTAAAAACAAAATAAATTCTATTTGGCACTTTGTTTACTTAAAAGTTGTATAATTGCAGTTTATTATTTTTTTGAATGTCTTATGGATTATTTTTTAATGAACGGGCTACTTAGTTTTGGACGTATGGGCTTGATAAATCTTTTTTGTCTCTTTCTGTAAATGATGCAAAAAAAGCTAGTCTAAATTTAAATTACATTTCTAATGTGAAATACTAACTAATCTACGAAGTCCACTAATCTACAATTAGGAAGTGCCAATTTTTTAAAAATTGTAGAAGTATAGAAGGAATGGTTTCTTATCTGTGAGCTCAGTATTTAAATACCATTATGTTGGTAAAAAAAATCATAGTGTCAAATCTTTATGAAAGACGACGTTTTTTTCCTTGTAATCGGAGCATATGATGTAAAATAAAAAATTATTGACTCCCTAAAACTCAAAACTAATCCTACGATATTATTATTATTCAAGTGCAGCAAGTCTAGAGTTTAAATACCAATTTCACCACTGCCTACAGACTACTTCCATTTTTGATAATATTGAACTAAAAATACTCAAAACTGTATAATAAAACTGTTGAAAAAAATGGTCTCTCTAATCATTTCTAATCTTGTCCGTTCGAAATGTTTATGTCACGCGAGAATCTAACATATTTATGTACCATGAACGTCAAGATAAAATTTCAGTTCCTTTACTATTTTATCATGTTTAGCTGTAAGCGTGAAAAATCCCGTGTCATCTTCATCGATGTTTAATAGAGTCAATCGGCTCATTGTTCCGTAATCGGACATTATTACTTTCCTCAAGTGGGAACGAATTATATAACCTCGAGGGTGAGTCCTAAAATGAAAAAGATTTTTTAATACTAAAAAAAATTAATAAACTTACGTATACCAAATCAATATAAATGAAAATATTACCACTTAAGAGTTGGTATTGGGCATGCATCAACAAGAGCCACAAAAGTCACTGATTTACTATCATCCGAGTGTATATTCAGATTATCAGAAGTAAGATTGATGTATGGTTTGTTAGTATCTACAAAATTAAAATAACAGAGTTTCATTTTTTACGTAGTACTATTTGAAAAAAAAAAATAATAATAACATTAATGACAATATCAATAACAATAATAATGACAATAATAATATAAATAACAGTAATATTTATGAACAAAATAAAATTTATCGATCACTCACCAAACACGCACACGTGAGTATCAAGACTCTCTTTTTCATCAAACGAAGATCTTATTTTACAAGTGTAGTTACCTCTATCATCGTGAGTTACATTGTCAATAATAAGCTCAGACGTTACGAGATTGACTAAATTACGAATTCCTTTTTCTTCTACTCGAATGGTATTTGAAACTTTTCTAGAAGTCTTATAAGCACACGTTTTTCATTAATTGAACATCACATTAAAAATATCTAACTATTCATATTTTAAGACATAAAACAAAAACTGAATATTTAATTTTAGCTGTGTTCAATTTACCACGTTATGTGGAATCTCCCAGAAGATAGTGTAAAAGGATTCTCTTCTTATTTCAACTGTGCATGTAAGATTCAATCTCGAACCTGTTGATACAGCTTTTTCACCGCCTATTCTTAAGATACTCATACATGGAGAGAAGGAAGTACTCTGAACTTTTATTCTTATTGCATGTGAAAAGTTTTTACTTTCAACAGTACAAGTATTATATATAATGCCTATACCCCAATTTGATTCTTTAATGACAAAACCAATTTTTGAGTCAAAAGTGATCGTTTCGCTCAGTCCAAAAACCTAAGAAAATTAAAAATATTGGAAAGTTTGCGTCGTTTTCTATATAAGTTTTTATCGAGCATGAAGTATGTTTTACATGTCCATTTCTTCGAAGAGTCACTTTAAATTCAGGGGATGTTGTCTGGCATGGTAAGATAATGTGATTAGAACATCCCGAAGCCAGTAAATAATAATTATCATCCTTATTTATATGTACAAATAAACTTCTATTGGCTGCGCATAGAAATAAACCATTTTTCAAAAAGCCTTATTTTTAATATTGTTTAAGTTTTTAAATAAAATTTAGTTTATAAAAAGATAAATCCAAAATACGCAATACTCTTACATTTTACATAAACGTACACCCAACTGATACTTAAATCACTGTAGTTTTTGTACGTCATACTTGTTATTTGTTTGCTTTCATCAGCACATCCATACCAGCCAGTGTCTCCAAAAACGGATGATAATCTTATAAATGTCTTGTGGGTACTCCTGACTTCTGGTGTAATAAGGGGCTGTGAGGTGGTCTTTTTTTTTAAATTCAAAAATTAGTGGTTGTTATTTTTTTTGAAGTATTTTTTTGTACAACCCTTCAAACATGCAATGGTAAAGTCATTCAACTTACCCTACCCCTTTTATCACTTGTAGGGAAATAAAAATTAACATAGCTATTGCTTGTGCACGTAATGTTTAGAGGTTCTCCTTCATTTATTTCTAACTCAGTCACATTTGGGTTCAGTTGAGGCTTAAATCCATGGCAGCCTTAAAATTTCGAATTTATATCCATGATTAAAAAGTAAGAAATCTTGTCTCGATTTGCCTCTATGAGAAAACTTACATACTATTAAGTAAAACATAAAAATTATAATAGTGAAACAGTCCTAGATTAAGGGAGAAGGAGGCTAATAGGTATGTTTGTAGCACTCAGCCTCCAAAAATAGTAAAATTAATTATTCTCATGCAAACTAAGCTTTTAGCGGTACTGCCTTACCAGAGAGTTTCATTTTTTTGTAGAACAGTAAGAGTAACTTCTTATTCATCGGCTATTCAAAGTATGGGAATAAATTCTTAACCATTTAATAACTCCAATGTAACAAGTTCAATGTAATCTACACCTTTAAGTGTTAGTAAACTAAGTACTATTCTTACAAAATCTTATTATTTAGTATAATAACTGTTGAAATATATTAGTGAATCAATGATGAAAAATGAAATAATAAATACTCTACAACGAATTTTTTCTAATCTTATTATAAGAAATGTTTCGTTTAGGTACAAGTACTGTTTACATGCTTTCTACGATTATTTAAAATAATATTGCTCATGAATGATTCTACACATTTCTAACTTCAAATAGAATAAGTATTCTTATTGTAAAATAGATATATTAATAGAACAAAGTGCATCATTTGTCTAATTTTAAGAACAAAAAATATACTATGGTTAAAGTATCTGAGATTAAATCTTGAATTTAGGATTTTTGATTTTTCTGATAAGGGTGCTTGATAAAAAAAAAAGTGGAAAAACTATACAAAAATACATGTATACCATAAACCTCTTGAATTAATGTTCGCACTCTCTCATTGGAAAAAAACTTTTTTATTCATAACAGTTATTAACAAGATATAATACTATTAGCACTACGTAACGAAATTTTTGATCTCCCAAATTTCGTCCTGTGATTTTCTAAATACAGTCTAATAAATAAAAACTAATAATTAACATAATCAAGCTAATCAGTAAACATAAAAATTTTTTTATGTTGATGAATGACTTAAGAGTGATCAACTACATCACAATTTTATAATAATTTTCATACGAAGTAAAATTCTCAACTGAAATATTTAATTCAGAAGTACATCAGGCCAGTTACTAGTTTTCAAATAAGTTTTATTACATGGCACTATAATGAGTTTTTTTATACGTAAGTTTTAAAAAATTCCGAACAATTAGTAGATTAGGCTTCACAACAGCACAACAAACCAATAATAAAGATAATAGTTTAGTGTGTTTCAACAAAATCTTTTAAATAAATTTTGTCATAGTCTTAAGTCAAAATTATCTTGTTCTGTTTTATATTGTCTTTATTTTGTCTCATAGTTCAAAGAAAAAAAATCAAGTTATACTTACATAATTTTGACGATAGAAAATAATGGTAAAAAGTATTCAGACACAAGAGATGAGTAACTTGGAATAAACATATCCAGTTTAAAAAAATGTAATTATGAAACATTAAAATAATTCAATGATAAGAAAAAACATGAACCAAAACATACTACTCATTTTGACAAATATGGGTTGAAGTTAAAAAAAAAAAAAAAAACCAAGAACTAAAAAGTTAAAAGATTAGTTTTAAAGATGTATAGCATAGCTCAAATAATTACGAATATTTTAATTAAAAAAATTACGACTATGATGAACTTCTAAATTTTGATTCAATATACGTTAAAGATAGTAAGGTAGGAAATCCGTGCTCCTAGTTAATCAAGTAAAAGAAGTGTGTCATTTACCGTATGATGACAGTATTACTGTTGATGACAGTATGCTTTTGAAATAGAAAAATATTACTCAGTAAACTGAGTCTTTTTTTATGCTGACATACCATAATTTAAAAGAACTAAAATAAAGTACAAATTATAAAGATTCGTACAGTATTTTTTATAAAAATAGTTTGATTAGGTACGTATGGATTTAAAGCTTTTACTGCTGTATCACACTACAATCCATGGTAAATAATGTATTTTAAACTCAAATATCTTAAAAACTAGTATCGATACGTTAACTTAAAAAAATTTGTGATGACAAAAAAAATATAATGTATAACATATTTCAAATTCAGGAAAAGTTTATTTGTTAGTAGCGACGGATTTGTGAAAAAATCATCGAGTACCTCCTATTATATTATGAGAGATTTGTAGTAAGATAATCACACTAGCTTTCTCAGTAATTTTAGGTCATTTATCATCTCAAGCAGCTGTAACTATAACATAAGAACATTTTTTTTCAATCACTACTGTTAATGCTTTGTTTTCTGTAGGTTGATAGCTGAAAGTATTTTAAAAGATGACAATTATACTGGTCACATTTAGATTATGTCAGAAAATTGTGTTCTTCTCTATGAACATTACCATTTTATGAACATTTACAGGTAATTGATCACTGCAAAATTATTATATAACAGTATTTGTTCAGTTAGCTAGTAAAATGATATTTTACATGAATATGTTTTAAGTACGAACGTTAGGAATACAAAAAATTATTGTTAATTCAATATTCTTGAAAGTATTATTTTACTGTTGTCTCAAAAACGATATCTGCATATAGTCTTAAAATTAGAAATAAAACAAGACAATATGAAAATAACTCTTGACTCTTCTAAGGCCCTCATGATTTAATAGTAAAATTGTAAATATTTATTAAATGTAAAAACGTATAATCCAAAATAAATAACATTTAAGATAAACATTATTGAGACAAATTTATAAAATTCATGATCTCTCAAATGTTTTTACATTATTTTTTAAATACTCTTATTGTTTGTAAGAATTAAAAAAAACCATTTTTTGTACACACCAGAAGTTAGCCAATCTAATCAAGATAAGCTGTAAATCAAATGACAATTCTTTGTTAATAACAACTTAAATATGAGCAACTACGACATGATGTAATAATTATTTTCGAACGAATGAATGCACTTGATTAAAATATTTAATCAAACAGTATATCTTCTAAATTACTAACTTTTAGTAAGGTTTTTTTTTACAGCATTACAAAAGATTTTTCGAATCATATTACAAATTTGAAAAAAGTCTACATAGCTACTAATAAGATTGTATTGAATTAAACTTAATTTGGATTTAAAAGTAAATGGAGAAGTTAGGTTTTCCATTAACCACGGATCCCTTTAGTTATAATTTTAGCTCTGTTTTAATACGGGCCAATAAAAAATTTACAAAAAACCTTTCCTAACTAATCAAAGTTATCTGATTGCTCAAACATTTGAGGTATCTTCAGAGAGTATCGTAAATTTTTTATACGCTACACTTAGTTGTATAATTTTCTACGTACGTTCTTAAAAAAGAATGTTAGAAAAACATACAAAAACTGTAAGGTTTTTGAAAATGTACTATNAAGGTTTTTAAAAATGTACTATAAGCTTTTGTTAAAAAGGGGCCCTTATTTGTTACCATCGGTCCAAAGAACAACTGCCGCTTTGTGCCCTCGGGCCACACTTTACGCCTTTGTAACCACTTTTGACCTAACGGCAAAAAGTTTTTTGCACCCTCCGGGTCCAGGCACTTCTCTAACTAGGGCCCAAAATGTGCCCACGGGCGCAAAATGGCACTTTGCACCCTCAATGAGAAAAACAAAATATACGACTTGGGCCTAAACATACAATAACCACACCCTTCGAGTGCTCATTTGTTTGTAATTTATGCCCTAGTAACGTAATGTACCATTAAGTTTCTACAAAAAATATAACGAAAAAAGTTTCACTGCGCATAGCTTTACCTACAACTTGATTCGGCAATACTCGCTAGAGCTTCTTTACGTGTACATTAATGCTTATTTTTTTGTTTTCGGTTTATCGTTCTCATCATTAATTTGTGAGTGGAAACAACCTTTGAGACTTTGACCGTTGAGCATACGTATTGTTGTTTTTAATATAAATTTCTTAAATTCACGAATAGGCCAAATAAAACAGAGAACCGTGGCACTCGTGGAGTCAAAGCTCTCTTTTTTTGTATTTCAACACTACCTCGTCAATTATCTAAATTAATCTATCTCCAAGACTATGGTTCGAGAAGAATATATCATAGACTGAGACTAGAAATCTTAGATGGGGCACTGGTATACACCCTACTTTTTGCAGTTACTGTCAACAATATTATTGTGTATGTTAGTTGTATTTTTATTTAAATTGTGCTGATGATACGACTAGAGCGCCAGTTATAAATTAAAAATGTACGTTTTTATGTATACATACCTGAAAGTGCAAAAAAAAAACACAGTAGCTTTGACCACTGAAAAAAAGTCGGCAGATCCTTCCAACCTCGAGTGTTCGACATGATTAACTGTAGGTATGTTCGAGTAGTTGCAATTAAAGTAAATAATTGAGGCTAAAAAAATGTAGACTTTGGCTCAATTATTTTTGAAAGTAAATCGATGCAAGTAATGTCTGAAAAATACACGACGAGTAGATATACCGCTTATTGAAGTAGAGCCTTTGTACCTCGCTACAGTGGTCAAACGTAAAATGGGGAAGCCTTACACTAATTTGACAGAGATAGGAGGTGGCTTCGTCTTGTCACCTGCTACGCACAGGTGTGTGCTCATGATTCGTTAAAGGGCAATCAAACTAATTTCCGCTTTTAATCACATATCTTTGTCTTAATTAAAACTTCTTTTGCAGCCACCCCCTCCTCCGCCAACTGTTTCTAAGCTACACCTTTTGTTACGTAGAATTTAAATAATTGTCTATCTGTACGTGATAGCATCAGTAATGATTTTCGAGTACTTTAGTTTGAATTTTGAATTACCTAACCAATATAATAAAAAAATTAAAGATTCTTGCAGATGGTAAATCTTTTCCTACTATTTAAAATTGACAATGTTCAGGGTTAACATTTAACAACCACAGGTTAGCAGTATTAAAAAAAATTTGAATACTTTCAACTACTTTATTTGAAATCTAATTAAAATTATTAAATCATTTGATACCTCTATCTATGAAAAAGTGTGTACGAGTGTGTCATTGTACAGTTAATTACGAAAATTGGATCTGCATTTTTGCGGATTATTTTTACAACCACTTTTTTATTGATCTTTATAACAATAATCCCATGAGCTTCTACGTTAAAGACAATTCCAAAATTTGCACCTATTCATTGTTTGTATTCAGTTAGATAACTTGGTCGTTTTATATAATTATAGATAAATCAATGCTTATCTCTTTTCTTATCATATTTTTATTTTACTTCCCCTCTGGAAAACTTACATTTTCTGAAGAATATATGAAATTTTACTTGATCATCTACTGTTAGTTCTGAGTGCATTAGTGCTCTTTCTATGAAATATATAAAACCAGCATCACATATCGATGGCCCCTAAGAAGAGTAGCACTATTCATGTTTTCCACATGTTAATTCGAAAGAGAAATTTAGATAGTGCCACTCTTCTTGGGAACCGTCGATATATGTTTAAAGAAAAACTAATTTAATTTATAAAAAATTATTTATTTTATGATATAAGTTTAAGTATAGAATAATTCTCAAAGTATAAGCGTTTTGATAAAAATTACAACAATTTGAGTACCTTGATACATTGTGCTTTATAATTAAAGTAAATCAGAAGAGACGTAAGGGTTATAACAAACGATCCTTCCATTATAGTTTTAAAGTACAGATTTTCATCTCCTCTAGTCGTACCTTATTGCTTTGATGATAGCACTCATTTATTTCAAGAAAAAAAGTGTTGCAGTAAGTGCACGTTTAAGAAAACTGACGCAAAATATTTATTTTTTAAACATAGAACAGAGAGTTTTCAACTTTTGTGTTAGATACAGCTTATGCTACTTACTAACCTTAGTCATAATAACTCTTTTCAAATTCTACTAACGTATATTTTCTAAGGTGCTGATTTGTTAAAAAAAGGAAAAACTTTCTACAAAAAGTTTCTTATTCCTGCCATTATTGAGTATAATAGTACTAAACACTTTTCATGTACCATAAATATCAAGATATAGCTAACTCCTTTAGTATTCTATCATTGTTTAACCTTACAGAAAAACTACCTTGTCATCTTCATCAATAGCATCGGCTTATCATTTTAAAAATTGTTGCGCTTGTCACCTATAGACGAATTGTATTACTTTACAAATAAGGCTTGAAGTATAAAATATTTTTTATTGTTCCCTGGGAAAACTTTCTTTTTATGTATGGTTGCTTATAGTGCTCATACATGAATTCTCACGTAATTGGCTATATTTTTTTACAAGCTCCCAAAAGACTTGTAATATTCAAGTGTTGTCCCAGATAAATCATAATTTTGAGTTCCTTTGCCAATGCAGTAAAAAACATTATATCTGCATTTTTGCAAAGTGTTTTTACAGCTTCAGTTGTGACAGATGTTATTTCAGAAGATATAGGGCTTTTAATACAGCTCTTAAATTGTTCTAATTTCTAATTCTAAATGTTCGTCTTTATGCGAAAAAAAACATCTGGGACGTTGATGTATAAATTAAGCTAAACATAATTTCTTTAATATACCTGTTTATAATTTCTGCCCTTACTATTTTCCTTGAAAGTTCTAACCTCTTATCATCTAGAAGCGATTCTGCTTAATGGTCTGCTGTCAATTTCCAATATAATAAATTGAGAATCCTATCTTCATACGAAGTAGGACAGTATCTCATATTAGTTCTTCTTTGAACTACAAAAAATTATTTATGTGTAAAACCTTTCGATGTTGTGCTTTTAAAAAAAATTCGTAGGTAATTGATATAATAAAAGTTCTTTTTTCTGCTATACCAGCATTCAATTTTGTACAAGTCGCTCGTCCATAAAGATACAAAGATAAATTCTTATTAAATAATCTAGCTACACGTTTTAAAAAACAAGTTTTTTTTTATGATGTCAATTAGAATTCTGAAGACATGTGGTTAGAAAAAAAAAAATTAACTGTACTTTTTATTTTCACAGTATTGAAAAAAGTAACCTGAAACTTCTGTAACGTTCAGATATAATGTATTCGCACATACGTGCGGGCAAACAAACACATGTATAATCACACTCATACCTATGTATTTGCCAGTGTACACTGCTTTAGGTCTAATTTATTTACAAAGTGTATATCATGTCATTTCTATACATAAGTATTTTTTTTATGTAACATTTCTTGTATGAGATAGTAATAAGATTTTCCTAGACGAAAAGTAATGTTTCTCGATTACTTAAGGCATAATTTCACTAATTGTATGCATCAAACACATGATTCTACAACAATAAACATAAAAAACTTTTTTTACAACTATCAACACACCTCTTTTTCTGTTTTGGACTCAAGCGCGACTTAACAAGCCTTAATTAGTAGAAAGTTTGTCAAGTGCTTCTTTGGTTGACTGCTTAGTATGAGACATACTATATTAATTAATTACTTATTTTGCAACTCAATCAAACAATATTCTCTTTTATTTATATTAAATAATTTATTGTTAATAACTTAGTCCGAAGCTTTGGGACTAGTTGTAGTGCTCTTTCCCAACGTCTCCCGGTATAACGTCGAAGACGTTGGTGTCTAAAGCACCTTTTTTATTTGCAGATTCAGTTGTTTTGGTGATCTTAGATGGGGAGATTGGTTAGTGATACTTGTCCAGTGGAGGCTGTCCCGTTGGCTCAAGTTTTTTTTCCTTCATAGCTGTTATAGGTTTGCTCAACGCAGACCTTGGAGAGGATCAGTGATTCCTGGTTGAATGCTTAGAGTCGAGAGGGTAATATAGGGTCGTCGGTCACGGGGTTTTCCAGCCTTGCGAAGAACAACTCCGCAGGTGACGTCTGCTAGTGAATGGCTAACTTGGTTTACTAGTGCCCGTCTGAAGTTAATACAGTCTTTTAGTCAACGAATCGCTTCCGTAATTAGTAGTAAAAATGTATTTGTTCGCAAGGTAGTTTACACTTCGGTGGCCCCTAAGAAAGAACCGATGAAATTGATGGTTAAGTAGGGAACGTAAATACTTTTAATGGCCCTAAAAAGCGCCAGTGGTGAAAATTCCAGGCTATTCTTATTCCTTAAGATGAAGAGCTGGCTACGGGTAGTTTGATTCTTACCCTGGGAGTCTCTATGTACGGAGACTGTGATGGAGGGAGGTACGCTGCTGACCAAAGAATATCTCGTCTTCGGGTCATTCCCCGGATAACCAACCGCTCATCGTTAGACGGGAACGTGTGGGTGAGCGCGTTGGGGACGCGACGACTAAGAAGGTAGCCGTTGTGGCTGCCCGTGCCCCTTAGAGCTGTTTCACCTGTCTTACATTTGTAGCCAAAAATTCTCTGACTGCACAAGGCGAGATAGTGGGACTGCCACACAACTCTGAAGAGTTGGTGTAGATTGTGCTCTGGCTAAATATGTCTCCTGGTATTTTTCCAGAGACGTCATCGGTTTGATGAATTTTTTTTTTATCGTTCTCGTTGAGATTCTGGGTGAATGAGAACGAAAATCCCTTCCCCTTTACAGAAGAGTGTCGTCCATAACCGAGATATCCAGCTGCAAGACTACCATCATCATTTCCTATGCAGCTCGTTAAACTGCCGAAGTACGACTACATCACTATCGAGACGCTCCGGCGTATTATAACCACACTTTTTGAATTCTGTTGCAGGTAGCCTCGATTTTATGTCGACGCCACCTAGCGGACTTTACTAAACAAAAGTGAAAAGCTGGCGTATTTTGCAAAACTTTGAGCTCATTGATTGCTATTGTTACTAAATTTTTTAAGATGAAATCTATACTAAAACCATCTAGGAAGTATCATAAATCAGTGTGCAAAATTTCAGCAAAATCGGTTCAGTAGTTTTCGCGGTTAGCGATTACAACGGTTTTAGCGACTTATTAGTAAGATATTCATATATTTTTTCTACATAAACATACTTGCTATTTGCTTTTAAAATTCAAGTCGTTAAGTGGTCAAATATTTTTAATATTAGTAACAGTAATACCATCAAAAACGTTAATATAAGATGGACTTGCGATTTCGGGTAAAGTGTTGACGCAGTTATGCTGGCTTGGTCGAATTATTATATCATCTGATGATGATGAAGTTAGGTTTTCTTCTTTTTTTTCTAACTGTCGTTCCCTATTACGATTTTCATACGTATGACAGAGTTGTAGAAAACGTATTTTGATATCATCTTGTAAAAGATTTTTAATACTTTCAACCAGCATTGTAAAAGACGGCCTTAATGTCGGCTCTTCCTCCTAGCAATCGAGCATAAAATTGTATCTAAAAAAAGATAAGCAATGTAAAGTGACAGTTTTATGGAAATGGACTTTTCACTAAAACATTTATTTACATGTCATCAGTGGCATAAGTAGGCTGAGCTATTCCGTATCCCCTGACTAATTTCTGATACATTACTTCAAACTCTACACGTGCAAAAGGTATTTCTGCAAGGGTAAAAAGTTCTCATAGAACTACACCAAATGACCACACATCTGACATAGTGGAAAAGACTCCATCCCTAATGGACTCAATGGCCATCCACTTAACAGGCAACTGCCAACGCATTGCTTCTTATAGTTTTTGTCTTTGTACAATGTCTTTACCAGACCAAAATCGCATGTCTTAATAATGTTATTTTCTGCCAATAAAATATTTCTCGCTGCTAAGTCACAATGTAGCACCTAAAAATAAAACGAGTAGCAAACACCTAAAGTTAGTTTATATGTTAGAATCCAGTAACATGAATAATTGTATACAGATAGGTGCTTGCCTTTCTTTGGGAAAGGTACTCCATATCATTTGCTACTTGATAAGCCCATAAAAAAAGATCCTCAGTGCAGAGAAACGGAACATCTTCATTCTCATAGTCCCCTTTGTAATTAGAACGCCAACCTGGCTGGGAATCATCGTCATCAAAATCATCACTAAATTCCATTGGGCCAACAAATGGCCGATCCTCTGAGCAGTAAATGCTGGTCTCATTGCTTGGATCGCTGCCGCCCATAACCACACTGAAATCATTAAATATCTCGTATTTTGTCCTATTGGCCAAAAAAATCAAACTTATGTGTTATGTCTATGAGATTTACGATTTATAAGGATACAAGAAAATTTTGATTATTTTTGATTTAGTTGAAGTTTTTTTTTTGTAGATGTAAAAACTTAATTCTTTCTGTACAAACTCTGTAGCCAAATTAGTAAGTGCTTTATCGATAAATATCTGAATGGATGAACGGTAACATTTATTCAAATTTAGACTAAAATAAGTGTATGGACTTAAAATACTCAAATAAGTATTTAAGATAAGTGTTAATTAACGCATGTATGCCCTTAAAACTAATAATCCTACTAATATTCTGTTTTACAAACTATGCTATCATCAACAGTTTTACCTTTTTAAGTAGTACAACTGGAATTGTGACTACGAGTTAAGTCGTACATTTAAAGGAATAACAATCTTAAGATGTAAAATAGTTTTCTTGAATCCAAAATGTTCGTCGTACTGAAGAAAACGTTTTTGAATTTCAACTCCATTGCTACTTGATACTAGTATACTACTTAATGAAATTTTTTTAAATTTAATTATATGATTTATATTAATTGTTGTATACAAAATTTAATATTAATAGCCATGCCTTGTGACTCATAATTCAAACACATAAGNAATAATAAAATTGAATTTTTTTCAGCAATGACAGGTATGAAAATACAAACAAAAACGCATTTAAATTTGTTATGGAAATACTAGGATATAACTAATTAAATGCATACACACATGCAAATAAATACATGCAGACAGATACTATTACTAAAGTACCCGACTTTGATGACATAAATTTAGAAAACTAGTTAAAATCGTGTTATTTGAGGGAATGTTTATATAGTTTATTTAAATCGTTGTATACCAAATTTTATATTAATACCGATGCCTTATGATTCACAATTTGAAGACCTAAAGTATGATGATAACGCTATGGATAAAAACTTTTTTAAGTTCTTTGCTCTATTCTTCTCTACATGCAAACGATACTAATCAAACTCAGGCTTGCCCTCCATAACTTGCTCTGACACGTGATTTTATTTATTTAGTTCTTTTACTATGAGATTTTGGAAGAGATGCTAAGTAATAACACAAAAACTCTTACGTATTTTCATAAAATTTTTCAATCTTTATCAATTACATCTTTAATTTATCTTCAGAACTATGATAAAAATCAATGCTTCTTGTATTTTATATTAAAAAAATAAGTTTGAATGAACGTATCGATAGAAAAATACAAGTATTTCCTTTGTACTTGGTCTACTTAACGTATTAAGCGGCTAGTAGAAGACTACAGCCAGCTTGGCGCCCGCTACGCTATAATACGTCGATCTGGCTTATTGAAATGTTCAATATCGTGCCATTTATTTATTTGTGCGAATTAATGGCTAAGTTAAAAAACATAAGTTAGTTAAAGATAAAAGAACAAGATGGCAAAAAGTTTGATTACAAAAAATCGCATTATCGGGTCAAACGAAAAATCCGTACACGAAAAGTACCCAAAACATTTCAGAAAAATTCATTTTGCGACCACGCATAGTTTCTATCTCTCTCGCTTCTATAAGAAATACGTGAGAGAGAGTGAGAGGCAATGACACGTGCTATTTGTATCTCTCTCTATAGTCTTGTTCTTTATGAGAGCGAGTGAGTGGCATATATTCTCTTAAATTTTAATGACCAGGAGGAGTCGATAAAATTTTTGCCGAGAAAGTGAACAAGTCATAGGGCACGTGTTTTTGTGTTGCGGCGACGCATAGCCACGCTGGTGTTAAATTTTATTTTCTTTTCATTTTCTTTTTTTTTTTTTTTTCATTCTATGCTGCATTTCAAGTAATAAATTATGGCACGTTCTTTGCCGGTGTACACGACGAACGAGGAGTTCGAGGAGTTAGTTTACCGCGACCCTACGACCTATGTATTTCGAGGTTATATTTACTATTATTTATTTAAAGAATTTTTATATAATATAGGAATGTTACTATTATATATTGAACTAGCAGCCCCCCGTCTCGGCTTCGCCCGAGACTCACTAAATAAAACACCGTAGTGTGTTGACATGTAATGTGAAACGTTTTCAGTTAGAAATTTTACACATATTCCTGACACATCTCAGAACAAAAATCTTCTTCTTAAAAACATATTTTTTCGGAATCCATATAGTTTGTTTGGTCAAATAATAAGGTGTAAAAATTCAAAACAATAATTATGCTGAAAAGTACCGTGCGTTCTTTATGCCATAAAATAATCGGTGGCCATAAGGAGTCGTTGATTTACAGTTTCTTCCGTGTAATTCACGAAAAGGGCTAGTTTTTAAAACTGTTAAGATTTTGAACTCCCAAAAAATATATATTAAAAAAAATTTTTTTTTCTCTTATCTCACAACTTTATTGCCAGAGCAACAAAGTTCTGGAGCTTAAACTCTACATTTTTTATTGCCACAAATAAATAAATACAAATAAATTTTCTACTTATTAAAAAATCTAAATTTAGATCTTTAAAGATTTGAGAGATTACTGTGAGGGTACAATGAAAAGCTGATCTCTTACGTAATGGATTCTTCCGGCTTACGTAATAAAAAGTACGAGCTTTCTTGTATATTTTCTTTAAATTTTTTTTTTCTTACAACAAATACATAACAATAATAAAGCTTGTTATAACAGCTTGAATTCCGGTTTATAACTTAATTGATTTATATACCAAAAAAGTACTCGGTAAAAACGTACAAAAAATATGTGCCTAACAGTTTTATTAATCATACTTAACTCCGAACTCAACCGTACTTTTTTTTTTATTTAGTGGAGATGAGTTTATTTAAAGGAATTAAAAACATTATGTATTCACTATGACGAACGATTTAATCCACTAGATCAAGCCGACATTAAATAACATTAATTTCGATTGAAGTTTAACCATTTAATATTTTATCACTACAAAATAACTATTTCCATTCTTTTAATGCCAACTATATTGTTTTAATTGTTTTAACTTCATCACTCGGCTATTTTTATTGAGTTTGTTAACTAGTGGACGCATGAGAAAAAAGTAAAACGGTTCAAAACCATTGATAATACTAAACCCCACAAAAAGTCCAAGCAGTCCTCCAAAAGATGCTACAAAAATAAAAGTACTCATAATTTTGAAAATGTTTGTAGATAAGTAACCTTACCAAACAAATTTGTCCAACTAAAAAAAATATTTTTACGATATTGTAGCGCTACTAAATCAGTAAAAAAAATGTTAATAATACTGAAATTTACATGGTTGCTCAGTGACCTGTAAATTTTTAAACAGAATTAAAAGCGAAGTTTAAATTTTGTTTTATCAAAATCATATTTAGTTTAAACAATCAACTTACGTTTGTCCTCCTGTACTCATAAAATTTTTATTTAAGAAACTGTATGTACTATCAATGATGTATGTACAAGAATTGCAATCTGGGGGGCAATCGCAAGGCCTTTTACGTATATCTATGATTGCATCCTGTATTTCATTGCTCATTATGTCCGAGCCTGGCCATGATGTATCATATAAATCTAAAAAGAATACATACACGTTAAGAAAATTTCCCATGTAAAAGAAAAAAAAATTTAGCCAGTGCTAACTTTAAAAAACACTTAGTTTCACATTTAGGAAGCCTTAAAATATTATTAAAAAGTATAATAATTCGAGGATCAAAGGGCAACACAAGTTTTTTCTTGGCTACAGAAATAGATGCTGTAACAATCAGCCAATAGATATCAACAAAATTGGATAACTGCCTCAAGAACTAGCTTTTTGACTACAGTTACCAAACCCCCCATACACTGAGAGAAAAAAACCATAATTTTTACCGTGATTGTCCTTACAAAAATTACCGTGCAGACGGTAATCGTGGGACAAAGCGACATCTTGGGACTTTTTAACCTAACTTAGTCAATTGTTACCATGCTGACAGTAAAAATTGTCGGGTGCCCAACAAAATTTCCCCCCACTGCTCTTATATATAGATGTATATAGATAGATTATTGCAATGTAGCATCATTTGTTCAACTCGTCCGTACTCAGAGATAAAATCATCAAATGATTTGAAAAAAAATTACACATGTTCCTCATAGTGTCTTTGTAACAACAGTATCCATCCAATAATCAAAAACATTATCAATAATGCAAAAATAATTTTAACCTAAAAACATGAAACATGTATATTTAGTCAAAAAAAGTCTGTTATAAATTTTCGAAATTTACATTTTTCTTAGTACGACATTTTTCAATCGGATCTCAGGAAAAGGTGTACAAATTTTAACGTCATCATATTTAACGAAAGCAGTTGGGGAGCTATCCCATCCCATGTATAAAAATGCATCGCTTTGTGTATAGAGTCGATGTTATCTCTATCGAATCGAAATCTCGAATATCGATGTGTCTAATACATTTTTTTGTCCTATCTTAAAAAAACGATGGGTCACGTGATGAAGCCAGCATGTTTATTCGTCGTGTTATTGGCTGAGATTGATCGAGCGCGAGTAGATTTGAAAATGAGATTTTGAAAAATCAGTGAAAAGTTATTTTAATTTGTAAGTTGATACATATTACAATATTATGTGTGATGACTAAGATATAATTATTTTATTTTTCTTAAAAAATACAGAAAATAAATGTTTGATTAAATTGTGGGGGTTGGCGCGTAGAGCGCGCAGGGGGCGCAGCCCCCTAGTGGTTAAAAAAACTCGTTAAGTCAAGTGAAGTTGTCCAAAAAAATTGAATAATCTTAGGTTAGCTTAAAAAAAATTTATGTACATACAGTATGTAAGATGTATGTACACTTGATATACAGATAATTATAATGGTTGTGTTCGTGAAAGGCATGGTTTTAATTAGTTCGTCAGTTAAGTGCACGTGATTATTTACTATGAGTGCGAAGGAGAAAACTGTTGCCGTCTTTCTCGCACTCATGGTAAATGATCACGTAACGTGAAAGTAAAAGCATTAACTTAATAGATGAAGAAAAATTAAATTTTTCCGTTTTGTGGAGTGTTCAAAAATATCTCAAGTAATATTTAAAGCATTTGTTTATGCTGCTATTTTTAACAATAATTTTTAAATATAGTCTTATTGTTCGACTTCAATTAAAAAAGTATTGTTGTAGTCGATAAAATTTTTGCCGAGAAAGTGAACAAGTCATAGGGCACGTGTTTTTGTGTACTATTTAAAATTGACAATGTTCAGGGTTAACATTTAACAACCACAGGTTAGCAGTATTAAAAAAAATTTGAATACTTTCAACTACTTTATTTGAAATCTAATTAAAATTATTAAATCATTTGATACCTCTATCTATGAAAAAGTGTGTACGAGTGTGTCATTGTACAGTTAATTACGAAAATTGGATCNTTCTGGTCTCTAAAAAATTTTATAAATGCTATTAAAAATTTTCAATCACTTTCTGAGATTTAGTTTATGTATTAAAATGTTGTACATACCATTTTCTGATTTAAAAAAGAAAGGGGCACAGCCACATTCTTGGAGCATTACTCGTATTCTACAATATATCATGCAGTTGATGTATGAATACTCGTACATGTTATAATTTCGTTTTGCTTGGCGCAAAGCTTCTGGCAAATCGTGTTCATTGAATACACATTTTCTTGTCTCCACTGGTGTTTCTTCTACTGTTGATGTGGAAACTGTTTGTTCAGGTGAAATACTGAGAAAATACTGTTTTCCCAAACTAACTAATCTATATTCTGAACCCCGAACCGGATAATCTTGAGAAGCATGTATTATAACCTTAAATGAGTTTCTCATTAAGTATGTTACAAGGAAAAATTAAAATATTCAGTATTTCCGCAGAACCATCAGCTTATGTCTTTAATTTAATTTTTGACATGAAAAATCTAAGTAAAAAATAAGTAATAATAGTAGTTTTCCTACGAGTTTGAAAAGTCTCTGTTTGCGAACCGATAGGTTTGCGGCCCGAGCCGAAGGCGAGGGACGTAACGAGGTTCGTAAAGGAGACTTTTCGAACGAGTTCCGGAAAACTGCTTTTTCGCCCGAGGAAGTACCAGCCTCCCAAAACCACCCGAGGGCGGAATGGTAGTTTTCCTACGAGTTTGAAAAGTCTCTGTTTGCGAACCGAGACGTTTGCGGCCCGAGCCGAAGGCGAGGGACGTAACGAGGGTCGTAAAGGAGACTTTTCGAACGAGTTCCGGAAAACTGCTTTTTCGCCCGAGGAAGTACCAGCCTCCCAAAACCACCCGAGGGCGGAAAAATATTTTTCGCAATCAGTAAAACTATGTCTATTAAAAAATCCAACTAGAAAATCGGAATAATTTCCCTTAGTGCTATTAAATATTCTGCTAAAAAAAAACTATACATCACAACCGGTTGAAGGAATCCTGATGATTACATACGTAGATGTATATATACATACAGGTTATGTTATGGTGATTGGTGCTTGTATTACAAAATAATAATGTATTAATTTATAAAGTGACCATTAAGCGCCCCAAGGTACTGGTGATTTTCTCTAGTATTATTGATTATGAATTAATGCTTGTATGACTGGTAATAAATGAGGTTAAGTATATTGGGTTCTATTACTGACTACGCGTTAGCATCAGTGAGAAAACAATCATTAAATATTTGTTATGAAAATAATCAAGTAATTAAAATACTTTAAATATGCTCCGGTTCAGGCTCAAATTAATTTTTGAAGATTGGTCAGAAAAAATTTTGTGAAAATTCGATAGTTGTTGAGAAAAAGCTGTTTGTACATATTTTGTTTCTTGAAAATTATGTATGTATACTTCGTACTATACATTGAATACGTCATTTGATAGATGGTGCCATTAATATTTAAATAAATATTGTAGCCTATATTTTAGATTGGAGAGTAAAAGGATAGAACTAATGGACTACGTGGGCACTTAAGTTACTTAGAAACTGGTTCTGAGGATGATTTTTTGAAATAATTTTGAAGTTCAGAAATTACTTTAACTCCTTGTACAGCATAGAGGGTTGAATAATAATCGTAAGGTTGAGGGTGCACTTGCAACATTAAACCTGTTTGATAACCGCATGAACTGATTCCTTTAGGTTTTCTATCAAAAAAACATTTTTTACGTCAGAAATTTCAACTTTCTTTATATTTCGACTATTCAGAACTAAAAATTATTTAAGTTTTAGTACCCTTTATTGTTAATTTTACTTTTTGTGTGAAAATAGTTGAAACTGCAACATATACCATCGTTTGCATAAGATTTTTCAAATAATTCTTTGCAATTCGTTGAATATCCTTTCCATGTACAATTTTTGATGAGCATTGAACAATCTTGATTCACCTAATGAACAACTTCTTTATAATAGCTATATTTTTTACTTGATGTAAGATGGATGTACTATTTTTACGTATTCCATGACTTGAACTGCTGTGTAATTGTTTGCTTCGAAAATGTCTTGAAGCATAGTAAGGTTTAGGTGTACATCATAATCAAAAATACCAGGATCTATCATTTCACTCAGTAAGCGCATTTCTTTGAAGATATACTCTCGGGTCCATCCTCTAAGGTTTTTGCTGCAAGTGAACAAGGATTTTAGTACGTAATAAAAAAATTTAAAGTATAGTAGTGTGGAGACAAGATAGTTTCATATTTTAAAGACATTGCTAAATTTTTTTATAGATTTTTATTGTATGTCAAAAGCGAATCATAATAATTTTTTTCTCTGGACGTGATATACTTATTGAAGAAAACGAAAAATTCAGTCTTAGTGTGAATTTTATAAGAAAACTATATTTTAGTGCATACGCGAGCCGAATGTAGAACCATAGTTATGTTTTACATGTATTTATTTGTTTTCTAATTAAATAACTTATTTTTCAATTCACATCGAAATTATGTTATAAAATGTATCATGGGTCATGATGCACTTTAAAAAATTTCAAAAAGGTTCTGTTTCCGAAAATTTTATAGATTTACAACCATGTGCTTTAGGGTGGTTTGCCAAGTGAGGGGCCGTTTGAGGGTTTATGGATTATGAAAAATATTCTTTGTTCATTGTCATGATAATTGAATATCTAAATTTCATATTAAAATTCCAGAGTTTTGTTGGCTTAAAAAGTTTTAAACGTTGAACAACGTTCAAAAAATATTTATTGTTTTCGAACGCATAAAAAGTATGCAGGAATTTTTTACATTTTTGGTAGGCAATTTTTAGAGAACAAATATTAAAATCAGGAAATAGTAAAAGAGCTTTTACAAAAGAATGAGTTTTGGATATCTTTCGATTTTAGTTAAAGTATCATAAAAATGTGTTAAAACAATAATTAAAGTTCGTAAAAATCGTGATCCAAAACTTAGCCCAACACTCCCCAAGACCATGAACTTCAATGTTGTATAATTTAAATTTAGATTTTTCAAATTATTTAATATAATTTTGCCCTCAGTTGAGATTTCTTGTACTCTTTAAAGTACCTAAGTTGTTTTTAATGTATACAAAAATTATTTCGTGATATTTTACCTTCAAATCTTTGAATAAGTATTAGAGGTTTAACGCAACTAGATATTCTATGCTCATTTGAGTATTTTAGGTGTGGTTAATAAAACTCATTTTAAAACAGTGCCTTACATGAGCCCTTTTAGACAATTTCAATTTTTTGCAAGAAGCAATTTTTCAAAAATCAACCGAAAAAGAAAACATCTCTTGCAATTAGTTGTTTAAATACAACAGAGTTATAACATTATGAATTTTCGAATTCTGGAAGCTGCACCTTTTTTAACATACTTGTAAGGTTTCGTAAGATAATCTACTTTTTGAAAAAAAAATGTATTAGCGGTACAAGGCTAGGATTCTTAAAAAAAAAAAAAAAATCAACAGAAACTACTTTTAATAAGAGTTAAGGAGTTGAAATTAATAAGAAAAGAAAAATATACATAATAATTACAGATTATTAACAAAATCTTGCGCTTTCTGTCGGGAAACTTGATTAATGTTACAAATTGTTACTGCTGGAAAAGCGTAATTCCAAATTCCATATTGCGTTGATTGTATTGTAGTAAGAGTTGAGCGACTTGTATTGTAGTCCCATGCAATTTTTATTAATGCCAAGGAGCAACAGAGTAGTGCCAACACTGTAAGAGTCCACAAACCTCTTTTTGAAAAAATTAATTTCGATTAACTATATACATCATACTTGTGAAAAACTTTGTGAAATATCTGGGAAATCAATTATACTTTAAATAATTTTCAATTACACTATTATCTAAATATATTGTTGAAGAACTTATATTGTAACCAAAATTTTATAAATGTGACAATAGTGAATGGTTAAAGAAATAAGGTGTTTAGATTTTGTATATTTTTTGAAGCACTTGGTTTATAGTATATTACGTACGAGTTTGCAAAGGCTTCGATTTACAAACCGAGAGGTTTACGGCACGAGCCGAAAACGAAGGCCATAACGAGGTTTGTAAAGAAGTCTTTTCGAACGAGTTTCGTATTGGAATTCCAAAAGGTCACGTGACTCTTGCGGTATATATAGTCACTTGGGGGAAAAATAACACAGGCCTTATAGGTGTCATTCTGTTTTTATTTTTTTTACACGTTCAACGATTGTAATACGATAAAAGCCTTTCAATAACATATTTTTGAGGAGATGACAATACCTTAGCTATTTTTTCACAACTCAATTAGTCTTTTGCAGCTTAAAACTTTCCTTTGAAACTGCGAAAACGCACATTTAACCTATACAAAGTTCTCCCGTTCCCGACTATCTATAGGAAAACAAGCTGAAATTTCGTAAGGTTAAATGTGCGTTTTCGCACTTGCAAAGGAAAGTTTTGAGCTGTAAAAGACTAATTAAGTTGGGAAAAAATAGCTAAGACATTGTCATCTCCTCAAAAATATGTTATTGAAAGGCTTTTTTCGTATTACAATCGTTGAACGTGTAAAAAAAAATAAAAACAGAATGGCACCTATAAAACCTGTGTTTTTTTTCTCCAAGTGACTATATATACCGTGAGAGTCACGTGACCTTTTGGAATCCCAAAACTATTTTTTCGCCTGAGAGCCTATAACCAAGCGGTGAAGGTGCTATTTTGAGGTTAGAAGGCGGAAAAGAAATTTTCAGTTTTGGAGCATTTATGAAAAAAATGGTCTTTGTTTCAGTTTATTAGTATTTTGAGTCTTTTTTAAGGTTCAGTTTAAATAGAATTTGTTTGTTACTGAAAATGACTTAAAATATATGTGTAAATTTTAAACATTCGATTGGAGTAGCTATATTTTTGTAACCACAGATTTTTCGTATATTTGTCATGTTAAAGCTGTCCAACAACCTGAAAAATTAGCCATTCAGATTGCATTTTACACCTATTAAACAAAAAAAAAGCAATCGTCAATAGCAAATTTTTATTCAGCAGTGTTAACTCTCAGCCATCTTAGTTGACTTTTTTAAGTGCCCTGTAAAATTAATTACGTGTCGAAAGAAAAAAAAAGAATTTGTTTAAAAGTCAAGTATTTTTCAGTGACAATATTTTTATTATAATAGTGCGATTGTGGTAATTTCAAAATTATGTTTTATAAAGTTTTGTACAGTACCTTTCTATTGATGTACGAGTTTGGATAGTATATTTGTAGCCATGCATTTGAGTGGCCAAACAAAACTCTTTTACGTGTGTTCTTACATAATTTTTCCATCTATTTTTAAGCTTCATTGAAGGTATCTTTGAGATGTGGGCAATATTAATATTTCTAGCCGTGTTATACATTTACGAGATTTTATTATACGAGTTAAAATTATTTTTTTTAAAATTATAATCATCTAAAAGAGTGTACACATAATTAATAAAAACTGAATTTGTAAATGAAGAATTTGAACCCTGTTAAAAATATTTATTCTTTTACTTTTTCAAAAGCACTTGTGAATAACTAAAAATCAAAGTGTTTTGTGGACTGCAAAAGAGTATCTTTTTTATCCGATGCATCTTCATTCAAACGTATGAATGCAGCTACAAATTTATTGATTGTTGCCCTTATAAAATATGTAAATCGCATCCGTATCACGCTTATTATCGTTTGAGTATTTTTACCTGATTGGCATACTCTAACTTTTTTATGCTACGACACTCACAAGATTGTACGGTGATACAAAATAGCGAAATAAACTGATTCAAAAGAACATTACTGTAATCCATTAGCTTATTAAAATTAAAAATTAAAATAGTTTTCCATTACGGCGGGTTCTATTAACATTTGTAATACATTGTGATAGCATCATAGAACAAAATAAAAATAATGCTATCAAAAAATCTAGTAATTCATTAACTGCTTAATTTACATTAGATTTTTGTATAGTACACGTAAAATTGCATAGCTTAATGGTACTTTCTTTGTTGGCCACACACTTCAAGGTTACAGAAAAAATATTTTTATTAAAAATACACAAATATGTGATCTTCTGTGTTCTTTTAACCTTCGATGTAGAGGCTAATAAGCATCTGCTTGAATTTTCTATAATGTACAAGCACTATCGAAAGATAAGGAAAATTGAATAAATAAATAAGTGTTAAATGTGTTATCAATTATTTTTACATTAAAATTGTAAGTTCCAAACTCTTGTTCCACCCTTTATAATATAATGTTCCAATTACTTAAAGACCAAGAGAGAACGTCTCGATTTTTTAAAATAAGAACAATTATTCAAAATGATGAATACATGAAATTGGATCTCTTATCTTGATTTTTAATGGTACTAGACAGATTTGACTTCTGAAATTTTTTCCACTTCGTCGTAAGTCTATTTTATCTTGAAAAAAATTATAGTGTTATTACCGTCTTTTTTATTATACTTTTCGTATAAAACGAGGATAGTTAAATGAAATTGCAACTCGCAATTGAGGTTTATTTTTAAGCTTTCGCTTATTGCTTCACCTTTTTAGTTAAGTTCTATAGTGCAGCAGTTGGATGGGCAGAAAGTAGATCGCTATCTGCGAAGCGGTAAAATGCACGTAGAGGAGGTTGAATCCTTCGACAGCCGCTCTCGTAGAAATGAGACAAAAGCATATGTGATTAGAGCAACACTGGTTAATGCTTTTGCCGAAAGAAGAGTCCAGGAGGCAGTTACTGCTCTTTAGAATAGAAAATGTTTAAGTACTGCGCGTACGAATTTTGTTAAATTTATTTTATCATTAACATTGTATAAAATTTTCAAAAAAATCTACTAGCTACTTTTATAATACAATAGTAAAAGATGGGCAGAACTTGTGAACACGGCAATGCTGTATAAATATTCAAAAACTATTTCATTAGTAATAGAAATATTGACTTTGGCAAGGCTTTCATCAATTTTTTTTAGCTCACTTAATTTCATTTAATGTTTATGCCTCTTCAATACTTTTCAATCACTAATTTTCTTGGACTCGAATAATTTATTTTTTACTCTAAGTCCCTGATATTGTGAGATTAAGTATGATTTTTTTTTTTTCGTTTCATCATCCTGATTTTTTGTTCATCGACACTGTAAAAACAAATAAGTAATAATTTCCAATTTCGTTAAAGGTTGAAGCATACGGCATTTGCAATTTTATACCTCTCACACTAAACATGCAGTATCAAATATATGCGCATGTATACATATGAATGACAGATGACAAAAAGTGGAAACGTTGTCATGTGTACGCACTCCCTTTACATACAAACTACGGGGCTTTATACGGCAGTCTCTGTATTGGTCATTTTTATACGTGTAGTGTTTATGGTGACCGAAAGAAGACCACAGTACCGATCATCAAATTGGAAAGCGCGTTTTTCAGGTCAGGTATTTGCAAAATTAAGTCCGGTCTCTCACATTCGAGCAAGTCTTGCTTACCTTGTAAACTTGGGAAAATCCTCTTTCTAGATCGTGACACTGGACAAAGGGAAAGTCATCTCTTATCTTTCCTTTCGTCTCTCCTTACAACTTACATTTTACAAGTACTTTTTCTAACTCAATTTTAACGTTAATCTAGAATATTGTTGTCAATGTACAATAATATTAGACACTATCCTTTTGTTGAACTGAGCTAGTTACAGAAAGAGTCATTAAAATCGTTTACTTGGTCGAATAATCGGCTGGTCGATTAAAATATTATAATTAAATCTCACTGGTAGAAAAAATTTTATTGNTTCTACGTAAATTACATGAAATCTCATAGTTGCATTACATTATATAATAGGTATTTCTATAGGTAGTTATTATAATGTTTACGCTGATTTTTAAATATAGTGATTAATGTGAGCCAATTTCAAGTGCAAAGAGATTTTATTAAAATAATAATAATAATAATAATACATTCTACGTAAATTACATGAAATCTCATAGTTGCATTACATTATATAATAGGTATTTCTATAGGTAGTTATTATAATGTTTACGCTGATTTTTAAATATAGTGATTAATGTGAGCCAATTTCAAGTGCAAAGAGATTTTATTAAAATCAATATTTATGTTTTTATCATACCATTATAACACCATGATTGAATAAATTAATTGTTGAAAAAAAATAGAAAGAGGTCTCAATATCAATCGGTTTAGCGCAATGGTAATTTGGGTCCCCCTTTTCGAGTATGGGAAAAGGAAGACACCAACAACTCTTATCTCAGATTCGTCATACTTTTGAAATTACTCGTTGGTTTCTCATGCTCGATTGTTTATGGTGTTTGGTTTCTCGAGGAAAAATTGAGGGACGTAAATCATCTTGCACGCGCACAAAATTCTTTCAAATTCTTTCTAGTTGAGAGACGATAAAGAAATGTGAGATGCTTTCACTTTTTGAGGCGAACAGTTTATGCGAACAGATAGGTGTGGTGAAAAGCAGAGAGCGATGGAAAAAATTTAAGAATTAAAATTTTGCAGAGAGTGTTTGTTGACTTGACAGTTGAAAAATTTCTTGTTGTTTATAGCTCCGATAAAAAATGCATGATTGATATAAATGTTGCTACACAAATGTATTTCAAAAATGGCATAGAAATAAAAATTTTTAATAAAGTTTGGAGCCAATGTAGATTAATTGCATACATTGTTGTATTCCAATGACAGTCTTCTTTAAAACTCGCTATTGTGAACTAATTTTAATGTAAACACAAAAATTCTTGAATTTCATAAAGTTCTATCCATGTTATTTTTATGATAGTATGAATAAAAGATTCATGTAAAAATTTGATTTCGTCAGCTATAATCAGTGTATTCGTTTTTATTTTCTTAAAAAAAAATTTATTTTTGTGTTTCCAAACAAATACCATACAGTCAAATATAGCGAAAAATAGAGCAAAGGAGAAAACCAAGTCTGATGTCAGGAGTAATAAAGAATGCTGTGACCTTTTCAACCCTGCATGCAGTATAAAATATCTCAACTAACAAGACTCGCAATAACTCGTGTAACAACATAGCAAATAAGTGTTTTTCCAAAAACTGTAAGTGTTTAAATCTCGTCAACCGATTTTATCAGCTTAAGATACAAATAAAAAATAAATAAATACTGATGTATTCACAAGTTAGGACAGAGGTAAATCTTGAAACCTTGAAAGTAAAAGTAACTTTTTTTTTTTTTTTTTTTTTTTTTTAAGAAAAAGCACAGTTTTATTAATTATTTTTAATAATTTGCAGTTACAACATTTTATTATTTGAAACATTCCTATTACTACACTTTAACTTACTGACCCTTGAAATATTTGTTTTGTGAAGAGTTTCTAATTTTTAAAAACATAAATAACACATATCATGCACAACTTGTTAAATAGTTGTTATCATCACGTAGCTTTATTTTCTAATAAGAAATGAATATGAGCAACAGTTATTAGGACGTATTATCTCTATTACCTAATTAAGGTAATTTAAAAAATGACTAAAAAAAAGAATTCCCGTCAATACAGTTTACGAAAAAGTAAATTTTTAACTCAAAAAATATTTAAAAAATTTTCTTTACTTTTTTATTTAAGCGATTTCTTTTAGTTTATAAAAGTTGATGCTTCATAATTAAGATGTTTTCAATCTTGTAACACAAAAAACGTGTAGTTAATTGGAAAATAAATTTGAAACCACTGATTTGACTTACATTTAAAGCAGTGAAAATTGCAGTGATTAAATAAATTTTATTGATTTTCACTAATGGTTTAAATATAGAGCGTATTTTTATTTATAAATGACACATACAAAAATAGTTTAAGCGTCCAGTGGTTGATTAACGGTGCAAACATTGATTGTAAGAATTTTTTAGTACATATTGTTAAAACCCGTGATAGCATATTACACATACAGGAAGTAGGATTAAAAAATGCCTTAATTTTCACGTATATATTGTAGTTCTAGGCAAAAACGAGGATTCTATTACTTGCTTCCGGGATGTATGTAATTTTTAGTGCTGTTTTAGACGTGTGATAGAATTTATATTGCCGACTATTTAACGGCAGCAACTTACAAATTTAATACATCCCCATGTCTATTTCTATACTTTATTCCTAACATTTATGTTTCACTAAAAAAATGTCACAAATTTTAACTTAAACATGGCTAAAACAGTATTTTGTAAGTGAAAGTGGCAAATATCGTTCTTTTGTTTGTTTGATGATTATCATACTCGAGTCGAAAAAGGAGTCGATCACATGGGCAAAATGCTCATTTAACAGTTAAAATCGTGCGTTTACGATTCATGAACTACATAAGTTTGCAGTCGGGGTAAAAAAAAAAATGCATTGCCTAGATAACAAATCCATCAAACGTCCTATTTGTGTACATGTTTAACACATGCAAGCAGGTAAACACATTAAGGAAGCGAGCTCTGAATATTTTAAATGCAATCACGCGAAACTGACATTAGTAAGGGTATGTTTGTAAGGAGAAAAGTTCTAAAGGCCAACATACGCCGTATTTTATTGAAAATATAAAATCTCATTGATTGGAAAAGAAATCATTCGTTACATAACTTTTTTTTTTGATTGGAAAGTAAACAAAAAAATTTTTATACAGGAAAAATATCGGTAAGAAAATCGCTGTGATAGGGAAAATGGGGTCAGTATATTTCATAATGCTCAAATCAAGACTTCTCTCTGAGTTTAGTTATGAGACAAAAATAGTTTTACATCTGATGATTATTGCGTATAAAAATATTTTCTGTGCTAACGGCTAGACGTGATCTTATAAAGAAGTGCAGCCAACTCTGTAAATCTAATGTGCCATTAGCTAAAGGGTTTTCCTAAGTTTATAGCACGCAGCGTATAGCTTATAATTATTCCTGTTAGGTGGGAAATTTTAATACAAAAAAAAATTAAGATTAAAAAAATAATTACGCCTCAATTCGATCAGATTATTTTGAGTTGTATTTTCAAGTTTATACGGCTAGAGTGTTAGTATAATCTGATCGATAAGATGGGAGACTAATTACTTCCACACTGCCCTTCATAACAGGCTGTGAACTTATGCTTCTCTTTACTCAACGACCTGAGTATGCAATTATAATATTAATCAAAAATTTTCTTAATAATCGAAGATTAAAGAACTTTTTAATAAAAATGCAAATGAGTTACACATCGTCTTCCTACTTAATCAATAGTAATTGATAGTTGAAATGATGTCATTATTGAACAACTGTTGTTTGAAGTATTGAAACTTTATAATTAAAACTTTTTTTTCATCGAATAAATTGATATTTGGAATCAATTTTTTAAAATAACTGCCCATTACATAAAATTTAATTACATGATTAATTTGATTATTAGACATGTACGTGTTTTTCGCCAATATTTTTTACCAAGTGCTTTTTAATCTACAAAGCAATAAAGTTGGAAGTTGCAAAACGAACTCTTGCAAAGATTTTTTTTGTGTGCTTATTATCAAGAAAAAAAAGTAAGTAAGACTATTCTATCATCATGTAAAACTTACATAAAAAGTAACTACCGCACTGCACGAAAAAATATTATTCTAAACTTGATCAAATAATCAATCGACCTTTAGGTACTTAAGGAAGATATATCTAAAAGGAAACAATTCAAAAAATTAACTTTATTGAAACGCAGAATAGTAAAATGTACAAGACAAATTTATTGTTAATTTTATTACAAAAACATTGAGGAGTTAAAATATTGCAAGACTCTTCGTATGAATATTCTAATATCACAAATTAGCAGACTTTAAATTTTTGTCATTTTTAGAAATAGAATTTGGCCTTTTCAATAATAGAAATTGTGATCTCATTAGGATTAGAACTAGAAACCATAAATGGCCTATTTAAATAATCCATGTGTTTATGAGAATGAGCCAATATGTCATGGAAGGTCTCTATGCATATTTCATGTACAATCACGCCCAGCATGTGACATACTTAAGCGCAAGTTTAGTAAACTATTGTTTTCACCTACGGTTCGATTCTCTGCAAAACTAAAGAATGTAATGTTAATAAAAAACATTATAAAATATAAAGTCTGAAAATATTTGTTTTTATTCCCTCAATGTATTTTTTAAAAATATGATTTGTATGTGAAACTGAATCGATAAGCATCCTTAAACATTTTTACAAATATTACTTGAGTAAAATTTCACGTACCGAAATTTTTACAAAATTTCTTAGTTTAAATCAAAACGAATAATAAAATAATATCCTATGCCTCAAATAAATTACACTTTTGTGCGAGAAAAACGTAATCAGTGGATGAGTATAATTGAAAGACAAGCTGTAAGCTTCTGTTTATCAACAGGATTTCATGGCTACAAATACATAGCTCAAATGAATCGGACTATTACCGAAAGGTATGAAATATTAAATTGTGTTCAGAGTAGGAAGGTGCTCATTTTCTTTCAGTACAATAAAAAGCTGGAAAATACTATTTTCATCAATTTTTCATCAAATGCACAAATTTTTAAGTAGAAGTTTACCTAATTAATTGGATGATATTTGAAGTTATCGGAAATATTACTATCTCGGTCACTACTCTTCTAATTCTAGAGGTGTTTAAAAACGAAAGTTTTAAAATCAAGTACCTATTGTCTAAAATTCATTTTTTTTGTAGATTGTATTTTTCAGCGCATTTTAAAATAATTAGCAAATTTTAGAAATTGTTGTTAAAGGACGTCTAAGAATATTTGAGATACATACATACATTTTTAATTAAATGAGTAACCATAAACATACATCCACCCACACTGTTTGGATGAAAATTTTATTTTCTTTAACACTATTTTCAAAGAAGCAGAGTATCGTTTTCTATACATTTTTTGAACAGAAAATTTAAAATATTAAATGCTACTAAAAAAAATATTCAGTACTACTTTGACGAACGGACGTGCACTGAATTTAAAGCATTCTTACAGTAACTTTTTAAAGAAATGTTGCCTACCTTATTGATGTAAAACATTTTTAATATATTTTATTTCCTAACAAAATATTTTGAACGCGACACTTAATACCAAAATTACTTGTAACCGAGCTTATAATTTGCTAATTAAAAAAATGTTTAACCAATTTATAACTTCTTTGTAGACAAGCAAAAGTCGCATAAATAAGTATATTATTACAGTTGAATTTTTTTTAAATGTAATACTAATACATTACAATATTTGGTAAAATGTTAATAGACGTATTGATTTTTTTATTACAGATTAATATGGGCTGGCGTGGTGGTAGCCTCGCTGTGTTGCTCATTAATATTTATGCAAATAGCTTGGGAGTACAATTCATCACACTCGACTTTAACTGTCATCGAATCAACTCATCATGGAATCTGGAACTTTCCCTTTCCTGCTATCACTATTTGCAATAATAATCAAGTTTCCTTGAGGAAAACTCGACAATTCGTTGATAATTTGTAAATTTTTTAATGTATCTTTTTATGTGTAGTGAAAATTTCAAAGAGTGTGTTCATAAAAAAAGTAGTAATAATTACTAATGCTTTGTTTTGTCGTGAACTGACAAACGATGTCTTAAATAAAAATATTGTTTGTCAATATAATTATCATAAATCATACTTTTAGGATTTTAATGTCTTAGAAGAAAATCATATTTGGTTTAATTTTTATCAACAAAAAATACATTATAAATTTGATTTTTACCGGGTAAATAAACTTAAACTAATTAAAATTAAAATAAACTCGATTTTTCCGTTAAACAACGCACTAGCTTAATTCTTTTCCGACTACAAATACATTAAACTGTAGAAAAAAAAATGATTTTAATCTTTCTACACCCGAAGCACACTATTTAACTTCATTTTTTTTAAATAAGTATGAAATACGAAATTTACATTTTTCTTATTCATTCTCTCAAATTATCTTGTTTAACTGTATATTTTATGAAATATGTACTGTTGTACAAGGAATTTTTTTAAATCTTTGAAAAATTCTTAGAGCACACTATGTAACAAAGTATGCAGTTAAAAAATTAATTGTACCGTCATAAACTTAAAAACAGCACTAATACCTAATGTAAGTGACTACATCCGATAAAATATTTAAAAAAAACAATGTTTTTTCAATCTCGTTTGAAATGTATTTACTATTTATAAAGACTAAATGTTAAGTGGGCTTTTATGTCAGAAGGGAACAATAACTCCTTCCAAAAAGTGTATACTTAAATTTTATTATTTTACTTCACTGCAGAGAAAACCATTTGTTTTAGATCAGCGTTGAGTAGGTAGAGAAGACGAAAAAAATAATGGATACCAAACGATTTTTCAGAACTACATTTGGAGGTTTAACACGAGATTACATATTAGAAGAAATGCGACTATTAATCGAAATACTTGATCCAGGAGCTTATAACTACAACGTAGATTGGAATCTAACAATTCTTCAAGATGTTTTTGATGCTAACAACTATACTATTTCTGATGTTATGAAACTGGTACACGTACATCAACTTTGTAAACTTTCAGAACTAAAAAGTCTTAAAGATGCTTAAGTTAAAGAAAAAAAAATATTACAGGTTAATCAAGATTGCACCAGCCTTCTTAGGAATTGCAAATGGAAGGGAAATTCAACTCCCTGCCACGAGCTTTTTGAACAAACTTATGCTCGCGATGGCATTTGCTGCAGCTTTAATTATTTCAATTCAGAAAATAGGTCTCGGAGAAACATGTTTGTTGAATAAAAAAAAAAAAATTCTAATCTTAATTATTCTTATACAATTAGATATTTAGAGTCAACTTGTTTTAATAATATTTTTTAAACAAATATTTGTTAGCGAACCAAAAAAATTGACGGCCTGTGGCTATCAAACTGGGTTGTCATTCTTGGCTGATCCAGAACCGAATGACTATCATTCAAGTTTATATGGTTTTTATGGAATCAAAGTAAAAAAATTTGTTTGTACAGATAAAAACAGATAAAAAAAAAAGTTCAAAACATATATTTTAGGTGATGCTACATTATCCATATAGTTATCCAGATCGCAGCACTGAATTTCAGCTGGTTAGTCTTGGAGTTCAAAACTTTCTTGGTATTTCACCAGAAGAAACTTACTCCACGCGAGGCGTACTAGAACTACAGGTTCGAGATCGAGATTGTATATTTAGCGAAAAAGAATTGTCAAAAGAGCTGAAACTACTGAAAAAAAACTATACATGGATCAAGTACACGTATACAAATTGTTTAAACGAATGCAGAGCTAATACGACCATAACAGAGTGTGGATGCGTGCCTTACTACATTCCCCAAAATGGTTAAGAGCAAAGAATTTTCACCATAGTAAATGAATTATGATTTTCAAATGTTTTTATTTATTTTACATACAGGTAACCGTGTCTGTAATTTGAGGGATGTGCAATGTTTAAAAAGAATTCGAGGTACGTAAATTTAAATAAATTTGTCTCTGTTTTCATGATTTTAGTATAAAAACAAGTATAAAAATTATCGTTATCTTAACTAAGAATTACGGTTAAGTAACATAGTACTGATAATTAAATAATAAATATCATTAGTCTCTGGCATAATTTATTAATAAATACCAAATTAGTTTTGACTAGCTAGGATTTTAACGAAAATTTGTATAAATTTTTTTTTGTACACAACAAACGATTTTTTTTAATGTAAAATGTAATGCTATAAATTTTATTTTTCTGATTACTTCAGTTTTCTACGATACACCGTGGCCTGGATTGAAAATGAATAGTTCCAATTTCACAGATTTTGAAATTGACATAAGCAATAGGCCTTGTGCTTGTTTACCAGATTGCAGACTTTATCGTTATCCAGTTGATAGTACTCAAGGTATTTTAAGGAAAAGCATTTTAGAGA
The DNA here is from genome assembly GCF_000648655.2 of Copidosoma floridanum. Next base: position 78,736 of record NW_019379554.1, read on the forward strand.
ATCATAAAACATTCTCGTAAGTATTAAATATTAACTTGTCTAAATACATGATTAATGCTATATTAGAATGCATCCTCAACATAATTCATTTTATTTATTCAGATAGAGATTTTGAGCTATAATTTTATATCACATTTAATATTTTTGGAGGGGGGATCGAAAATTTATTCAAAAGTTAGTATTACTGTTTGATTGGAACATAATTAAAAATTTACCATAAAATAACTCTAAAATTAATTTTTTAAATATAATGTCAATAGTATTATGATAAAATTATGAGAACAGTACACAAGAATTAAAGAAACGAGCAGAGTAATAGTGAATTTATATAAATTTATGATTGGTTAATAAAATTTCATGAAACAAACACGATTCCGTGAACGTTTACTCATAGATACAGAATGTCCTTAAAAAAATATTAAAAAAAAAAATTTATAACGTAAATTTAACTAACGTCTATTTAAACAATAAGTTATGATCTACATTGGTAGACGATTGTTTTTCTGAAATTCACATTTGATAAAATTCTAACAATAAAAATGATATCTTATTACTTTTGCACTATCTGGGATGGAAATTTTGCAACCAACGATACATACTGAAAGTTTAAGGACAATATTTCATGAGAATTTTAATTAAAACCTAAAAAAATTAAAATAAAGGTAGTGGACAGTGAGTACTTGGATATCTAAGTATGAAGTTATACTTCCATAACATTCTATGGCAGACAATATATGAATATAAATATATCTTCTATGAAACGGTGTCATGCACGAAGGTTGTGCAATAATCATTGGAATGAGTAAATTTTAATTGGGTGTAGTTTCAATACACATTTTTATATTAAATAAATAAACAATTTAAAAAATATACTATACGTAGCCATCGTACGGTGTGCTGCCACACTGGCCAGTAAGAAAGGACCCGCTTTCATCGAATCTTTCGATTATTTCAAAACAAACGTCTACTTCTACTTTGATAAGTTTATGACATCTCTAACACAGCGCTTGCATCTGTCACATACGCTGACAAACTCATTGTTACAATTAGTTGAGTACACACCACCACCCACAATAAATAATTATTTAAAAGAAGGCTTAGAAAGTATTAGTAAACCGGTTTCATTGATGAATTTTTATTCAATTTTACATTTTATAAAACAGATGATTAACATTTTGTCAGTAAAATATGGTACAAACATAATCATAATGTATACATAATTATTGATTGAAATTAAAAAATGTAAAAAGATAAGTAAAAAAGTATAAAAGATGTATGAGAACGGTTTCCGTTAACTTTGCGCAGCTTTCAACCTTGTTAATAGATTCATGTCGATCATATTCACAAAATGACACTATTGGCTTGTGATAACTAAAATAAGAAATATTAACCTTTGATTCTAATTTAGAATAATTGCTATCCTGTAGTACCACTTTATTTTTAATAGGATAGTATTACATGATAGTAAAAAATTTTGAAAGAAAAAGACACAATAATAGGGTATCAAATTATCCATGAAATCTCGTATGAATAAACCGTTAATGTAAAAAGATTAAAACTTTAAAAAATTGTTGAAAAAAATTGAGTAAATAATTATTTATTTGAAAAATTCCCAATTATAATGAAAATTAAATAAACATTCACTTATATACAGGATAGCTGTTACTAAAAAAAACGGTTTGTAAGGTTAAAAAAAATTATTTAATTTAATGATTAATTAAGTAACAAATATCATTTACAATTAAACCTATTTAATTAACGAACAGTAAATAACTATTTTTATGAAAAGTAAGGTACGAACGACAGTATAGGAAAAAGCGATTTTCAATTATAGGGATTGCTCGTGACAGAATAGGTAACATACTCGACTCGCGTTCTGAAGATTGCTGGTTTGATCCTTGAAGAAAGTTTATTTTTCAGAAGGATTTGGTAAAGAATAAAGAAATAAAATGAAATAAAAACTAAAATTTGCTTGCTCAAGATATACGTTTTGGTGGCGCTACGCGAGGTGGTTGAAAATAGTGATCTTATAAGTAGGAGGGGGAGGCAAAGCGAAGCCTCTCAAAAAAAAAATTTTTTCAAAAACGTAATAGTTTTATACTATTTTAAAAGTTGTTTCACGAAAAAGAAAGAGCTAATGTAAATTTAGGATAAAATCAATTAATAACAAAAACTATGATAAAAATGTCAAGCCAAAGTTTAAAAAGTTTAATCGATTTAGTGTTAAATTCTCGTTTTCTTTGTAAAACGTTAATTTTTTTCATATTTATTCTCTAGAATATATTAAGAACAAATTTTTTAATATAGTAGTCATCAGTAACATAGTTTTATATTTCTTATACATAAGAATAACATCGATTTAGTTATTTAAATAAGTTTTTTATTCCAGTGACATGGATGTCTCAAAAAATACAAGCCTTGTTAATATATTTTTCACCGATCTAGTATCAATACAATATCGCCGTGACATATATTATAATTGGAGGAATTTGTGTGGTAAGAGGATTTATACTGTTAATGTGGGTACACAAGTCGTTATATGAATTGATATACTTTGCACAAGTGTATGGAGACGTAAAAATTATGCAAAAATATATAAACTAAGGCAAATGATAGTAACGCAGCATATCACAGCATCATTAACAGCAACATCCCTCACCCGTGTAACAATATTTTTTACCAATAAGATTATATAAGATTATATTACCGTATCACACTCTTGACATATTATGTAATAGTAGCTTCATAAATGAAAAAAATTATCTACGTACATAGCAACATCAGTTAATTTTAGAAGTATTTAAAATTTTTTAAGATATTGAAACAATATTGCGTGTGGTATGTACTTGCAACAATATGCAGTAAATGTATTATCACTGATAATTTGGGACTTGAACACAAGTTTGTTCTAACAGTATGAAATTACACGCCTTATAAAATAATTAGTTGTTGTATTAGTTGATAATGAAGCTTGGGGCATAAATTCCATGTTAAGGCTTAGAAGTTATCTTTTCTTATTTGATTATATAAGAAGCTTTTTAATGGATGAAAAATCACATACTAACATAACATGATACAAATGTGTTTCCTGAAGTTTAAATTCAAAGTAGAATACACCGGCAAATGTGTCTTGTTACTTGTTAATACGGTGCCCAGAGGGTGGAAGGTTTTTTATTTTTTTAGAATCGATTTGACAGTTAATAGTAGTTTTTTTTTAATTTTAATACTCAACAGTATTACCTTTGTTGATGGTATTATTTTCACGTAAATAAACGTCTTTTATTTATCATATGATTAGTTAAGACTTATCCCACAGTTTCAGAGCAGATAAGTTAAAAAAATTATTTTAAGCAGTTAAAAAAAAGAAATAAAACTCGTAGATTTGATGAGGGTAAAAAATTATGAAAACAGTACATTTCTTTTTTTGTACAAAAAATTGATATTGAAATTCATTTATCCTCCATGGTATTAGCTTTGTGCATTTACTTATTGTTGCGCGTAGAAACATCAATGTCAATACTTACATAGGACTAATCTTATGAAGAAGTTGAGTAATTAAAAAGATAGAAGAGGGTTGGTTATAAATCTCATGCTTTTGAAATAAAAAATGATTCAAAATTTTTTTTATTTTTTTTTTTTAACCATCAAATATCTTTCTACTTTTATGAAGTTTTAAATTCTTCCTTCACAAAAAAATATTTTTACACCTTAATTGAAAGATTTGAAAACTTTTTTTAAAAACGTGATCCGCTGTGACAGGCCTTTATTCATAAAGTTTTAATCTACAACTATAATTATTTTATTGCAGCATCATTTGGAGGACTATTAGGCCTTTTTGTCGGTTTCAGCCTCATGACTGGAATCGAACTTGTCTATTTTTTTGTTGTTCGTGTTATTGCTGATAAATGTAAGAACGGCAGAAAAATTGAAACCGATTCCGACAATTACCCATAAACTATTCTTACAAAATTATCTCGAAAAAATGTAAGTAAGAATTTTAAATAAACTTTCTTTCAAACAAATGCTTCTTTTTACTAGACTGGACAAATCAAACGCTCCGTGTACTCCTTTTTTTAAATATAGTATATTATAGTTTTTGAAAATCATGTACATCCGAACAAATTTTACAATTCATTTGTAATCATTTTCGATTGTTTCGACATTGTTAATATAATACAAAAACATAAATCATATTGTAACGTCGGTAGACTACAATAACTAATAATTTTTTTTTTGCTCGCTCATGCTAACTGGAAATGGATAATAGTACTATTCCATACAAAAACAAATAAAAACATCCTCAGGGAAAAGCCACTAAAGGCAAAAATCTAACTAGGAGCAGCTGCACTGAGATATAGTGCTGGAATAATTTAGAATCAGTGTACGTAGATTAAAATCAAAAGAAAGTAATATTAAATGCCAGAGTTATTACATATTGCATAAAACAACTCATACATGCTATATCTGTAGCGAGTAGCAATCATAGAATCGTTAACTATGGAACGACTTTGTTAACTTCCAAGGAGTTAACCGTTTTCTTCCGTTCATGTTCGCAGATGCATGATTTACCGAGTGACCCTTTTATTACACTGATTATTTTATAAACCAACTGCAATAGCCTAATTTGTAAACTGGTTAAGTTTTCGTCACTTTTGTCAAATGGAAAGGAAAACAAGAAAATCTCCCCTGACTCAGATAAGGCGTAAGAAAATCCATACACCTATCTTGACTGTGGGCAATGGGATTTGCTACTTCCGGAGGGATGGGATTAGCATGCGTCATAATTTCCCCTCCAACGACCAGTGGCAAAAACATGTTTATCAAAATCCTACCAAAACTCCGATTTATTTTTCCTTTTCAACATTATAATCAGCAAAAATACCCATAAACATAGTTATGTTAACTCATAACAAACGCAGCGCTATTACCTTCATCAATTCCTTTTATTTTTGTTATTATTACTACTACTAATATTATAATTACAAGTTATTATGCCAACGACCACTGTTATTACTGCCTATGTATTAGTGCTAATTGATAAATCATCACACACCGATCGTTCATTCACCCGAGCATCTCTTAAAATCTTAACCGATTTATACCGTTCTTTTTGCAATGAGCTCGACTGAATGAACGAATGACATTAAGCATTAGTAAACATTAATAATATTCTATCTTAAGGTGAATATTAAGTCATTGTAAAATTGTGTAATATCTTGATGTAAAGGAGAAAGAAAGACCTTGAATCAGTGGATCATCTTCCCTTCTCTTGATGCGTACAGGAGAAAAGCGGGTGTGGGAAGTGTCAACACAGTTCTAGCCGATTGGATTTTTGTCCGTTATCACTTCCCCAAGATTTCCTGCGTCAATTCAGAGCCAGCAAGTGGTCGAGGTCCGCTACTCTTTACAATAAAGGGCCTATAGAGGCCCCGAAGGGCAGTCAATTTTTTCGTTGTCACACTCGAACGATCGACTGGATGTCGACTCGATCACCAATGCGGTTTCTACTTCAATTCGCGCTGGTTCGCCGTGTCTTAAGTTTTTTCTTCAAATAAAAGTAGACGTGGTCAAAATTTTACCCCACCTTCGCGCCCAGCGTGTGTCCCGAGTCATTAAGCGAAAGCTTAGACTCAAATGAATCGTCGCGCCAACGCAACATGTGCTTATAAGTGTTTTTTCCATAGTAATATTTTGTAACTGTAAAAATAAAAATGATGAAAAATAATCTTAAGTAAATAAACCTAAAATTATGTATTAGTATAAGTCAGGATTTGTATGCAGATTTAATTGTAAAGTTAAAAAGAAATAAAATATTTTTTTTTTTAAATACAATCGACGAAATTTATTTCGAAAAAATTTGTTTGATAACTAGTTTTTATACAGCTGACAAAGATGTTATTATTAAAATCTTTTTAAAAATTCAAGTCTAGTAGAAGTATATTTTGATATATTGTTATTCGAAGATTTATATCAAATAAAAAGATGAAACATATTTTAGCATTACTTAGACACTTTTAAAAGTAAGTTTAAAATAAAACAATCGTTAGGAAAATGTTTGAAACTATGTTTCTTACCGGATCTATTTTATTTTTATCATATTTGCATTAGGGCCTCACAAGAGTCAAGAGTAATCTTGTTGTTGTCTTGAATTCAAAGACAATATTCAATACAAAATGCGAGTCAAATTTTCAAGACAACATCAATATAACTCTCTCAAGAATATTGTCTTGACAAAAATTATTGACTTTCCATGCGTAAATTTGGATGAACAAAAAAACAAAAAAAAACAATATTTCAAATTTGATCTTTATTGTTACTTAATAATTTGACAATCATTAATTAAAAAATATTAATGAATTCTTTTTATATGTATAAGGTAAAAGTACCAATGCTGGAACGATTTTTTTGTGTAATTTTGTTTTAAAATTCATATAAAATTACATTCTTTCTACTTTTATGAAGTTTTAAATTCTTCCTTCACAAAAAAATATTTTTACACCTTAATTGAAAGATTTGAAAACTTTTTTTAAAAACGTGATCCGCTGTGACAGGCCTTTATTCATAAAGTTTTAATCTACAACTATAATTATTTTATTGCAGCATCATTTGGAGGACTATTAGGCCTTTTTGTCGGTTTCAGCCTCATGACTGGAATCGAACTTGTCTATTTTTTTGTTGTTCGTGTTATTGCTGATAAATGTAAGAACGGCAGAAAAATTGAAACCGATTCCGACAATTACCCATAAACTATTCTTACAAAATTATCTCGAAAAAATGTAAGTAAGAATTTTAAATAAACTTTCTTTCAAACAAATGCTTCTTTTTNCAAGAGCAAAGTATTTCATCTTCTCAACATAAATTGAATCGCAATAGGCAAAGTATTATTAGAAAAGGAAGTATCAGTATAAAGAAAGATTGATAGTGTCTGTATTACATGAAACATTACATAAAAATAGTGAAATTTTCACGCTATAATTAAGATTATGTAAATTCAATGTTCAGAATTTTATTATTATTTTTCCAATTTATGGAAGGTCATAACTACTTCAAAACTTTTGGAACCGTCTCTACAGTCATTTTAAGATTACGATAATTGTACTTGTGCGATTGCTGAGTCCTAAATCAAAATTTTTCAATGAAATTTTGTTTACCACATCTGCTTCTCAGACCTCTTTGTACACTATATTCACGTCATCAATGATTTAAAATCTCTTCGAGATGAGGGGAGTTACAATAATAACCGCTGATTTGACCGAAAAAAGCATTCTGTCTCTGCAACGACACTACAAATAGATAGATACCTTCAGATTTGGATCTGAAAAAAAATTGACAGTACTCTCGTTCACTCAAAAATATAAAATGATGAATTGTTAGTATCTGAAAATTAGTCACTTTGCCAAATTAAATAAATTGTGGCACATAATTCAAAAGTGTCAAAAGTAGGCTTAACTGATAAAACGTCCCGTATTTAAAAAAAAAAAAAACATTTTTTTTATTCTTAACTATCAGAAAAAGTGCTCAATATCTCAAAGTTTTAGATGGTTCAAAGTCAAAGAAAGAATAAAAAATCAACATCTAGGCACCAGAAGCTCCAAAAATCAAAATTTTTCAATTCTTCGTGTTACGGTACTGACATGTATCCTGTTTTTTCAATCTTGCGACCACGCAAAAAAAATTTTTGACTTGATCTTGAAAACGTAATTAGGGAAAATTGATTAATACCGTTTACAAGAAGTTCTGACTCAAAATAATTCAATCCATCGTTTTAAACAAAGGCTTAATATCGTAGTTTTTGTGAAATGACCTATATGCGAGAGTCTTTTATTTATTTTATATGTAAGTACATAGGTGTTATAGAACGTAAAAAAGCAAGCATTTTATTTAAAATGTAAGAAGCAAATTTAAATACAGCAGTTTTATAAGCAAAAGTAATCTTAGTAAACGAATGCTTATAATTGTGTAATATCTTGATGTAAAGGAGAAAGAAAGACCTTGAATCAGTGGATCATCTTCCCTTCTCTTGATGCGTACAGGAGAAAAGCGGGTGTGGGAAGTGTCAACACAGTTCTAGCCGATTGGATTTTTGTCCGTTATCACTTCCCCAAGATTTCCTGCGTCAATTCAGAGCCAGCAAGTGGTCGAGGTCCGCTACTCTTTACAATAAAGGGCCTATAGAGGCCCCGAAGGGCAGTCAATTTTTTCGTTGTCACACTCGAACGATCGACTGGATGTCGACTCGATCACCAATGCGGTTTCTACTTCAATTCGCGCTGGTTCGCCGTGTCTTAAGTTTTTTCTTCAAATAAAAGTAGACGTGGTCAAAATTTTACCCCACCTTCGCGCCCAGCGTGTGTCCCGAGTCATTAAGCGAAAGCTTAGACTCAAATGAATCGTCGCGCCAACGCAACATGTGCTTATAAGTGTTTTTTCCATAGTAATATTTTGTAACTGTAAAAATAAAAATGATGAAAAATAATCTTAAGTAAATAAACCTAAAATTATGTATTAGTATAAGTCAGGATTTGTATGCAGATTTAATTGTAAAGTTAAAAAGAAATAAAATATTTTTTTTTTTAAATACAATCGACGAAATTTATTTCGAAAAAATTTGTTTGATAACTAGTTTTTATACAGCTGACAAAGATGTTATTATTAAAATCTTTTTAAAAATTCAAGTCTAGTAGAAGTATATTTTGATATATTGTTATTCGAAGATTTATATCAAATAACGAGGAGCTCAATTAACTTTTCATTTTCAAAGGATTTTGTGGAACTTTTTGAAATTGAGCGTAAACTTACTGCAAGCCGGCATTCTGCTTCAAATGATTTGGTTGAACGTTTATATGGCCAATTAAGAGCTGTAATTAT